>JAAIIK010000086.1:314683-327257 GCA_014706435.1 Silurus glanis | reverse complement strand
ATATAGTGTGTGTGTGTGTGTGTGTGTGTGTGTGTGTGTGTGTGAGAGCGTTTACTAAAACAAAGAGCTTATTGAACCATGGAAGGCTTTTGCTCTGTTGCTTTCAGCCATTTTAAGGGCCATGTTTCAGTGTGGATACTCTGCTAATCACATTACTGCAGCCAAAACACACACACACATACACACACATACACACATACATGTGCATGCATGCACCCATGCGTGCACACACAATCCGATTAGTGCTATTTATCATTAGTCATGAACCTGAAGCTTTAGTGCCACTGTCACTTTGTGGTAGACATTAAGATGGATGGAGCTTCAGAAACACAAACAGACACAAAAAGATAGTCATGTAGACAGACAAAAATACAGAGATGAATGGATGGATGGATACTGTATGAAGAAAGCTGGTGTGCTGCTGTTCATTAATTCAGTTGATTATTTACAGTGTACTCATCCTTAACATTGGTTGGTTAAAGGCTCACTCTGTTCCATTAAAATTCAATTAACAGTTATTAAAGCATGGAAATGTTTACATTAAGATTCATACGTTTGTCGGTAAACACAGCACACAACAGTCCAAATTAGAATTAATCACATTACGTTCACTTATTATTTATTGTTCAGTTCAATAAAAAAAGAACTATCAGCTTTATTGTGTTGATGTGCACAGTCCAGTGGGACTGCATTCTAGGATGCATCGTTTTGTTGTTTTTTCGGAGCAAAATGTTATACACGGCAAAAATGGCCCACGCACATGGACATTACAGATATAATTTTTTTTTCAAACCGGTTATCTTCTGTGAGAATTTTTGCCTCAAAATTTTGACATTTCGACTGAAAATACCAAAATTGTCATTTAATTTTAGTTTGGTTAAAACGACCATATTTTTGGGTAAGGAGATGTCACTTGCGATGAAAACTGACATTCAAGCCTCAAAATGCCAGTTATATGCCCCTGGAGGGCCAGGGATACCTCCTGTACTTGTAAATTACAGTACATTACAGTAAATTACAAGTACTTGTAAATTAAGTACAATTAAGTGGTTGTGCAGCTCCTCTCCCACCTGGCAAATTTGGATTTTGATTGAAATTTAGGCAGAGCTTGCCTAGAAAGTAAAGTTGATCTTATGATGCCATCCCTAGCATCACTGCCACATACTCGGAAGGCTGCTTCAGTGACCAACTTCATTGTTTGCTCTACTGCGACCGTGTGGCACGGATAGATGGCGAAGGACAATTCTGGCACAGTGTTGTCAGGAACTGAAAGTTTGTCAATGAGCTCTTTGTTTAATACCGTCCTTAGAACTAACAGTACACTTACATGTACTGGGATACTGTATTTTCAGTAATAGAAACATCAGTGCTTTCCCAAAGAATCATTTTTGTGTAATCATTGGTGTGGCAATGGCGTGGCCGAGTGTTGGTTTGTGAATGGAGGGCGAGGCCGGGGGCAGAAAAGCGGTAGGAATGACACACCTGAGGGAGTTTTTGCTAATGAGTGTTCTCTGTTTGCAGTGAGCGGAGGGAGCACATAAAAGGAGAGAGAGAAGGGCGCTGGATGGTGTCCGCAAGCTGTGTTTGCACGTGCAAGTGTATGTAGTCCCGTAAACCACTCAAATAACCTGATCTGTTCAAAACTTGTCATTGTCCTGAGAGTGTTCCTTCCCCTGAACCTCTTGCTCTCCTACACTGGTGCTAAAACCCAGGAAGGAACGCAGGACAAACCGCCATGGAATCTTCAAGTAAGCAACAAGATGGGCCCAAAGAACGGTGCCGAGGCATTCCTGGAACTGTTTGAATGCATGGTTATGGCTGGAAAATGGTCAGGCTCGGAGTCGAGTGCTCCGCCTTCTGCCGCTCCTTTCCGGTGAAGCCCAGCTCGCCCAGCAACTACCTGTCGATTGCATGCTGGATTACAACGTCCTGAAGCGTGCGATCCTCCAGCGAGTGGGACGGACCCTGGAGCAGCACAGACAGTTTGCGTACACCCAGCAGCTCCACGGCGCGTGCCGAGGTGGCTACTGGAAGAGGACAGGAGTGCCAAAGAGGTTCTTGACCTTGTAGTGCTGGAGCAATTCGTCCCCACTTGGCTACATACCCCGGGGCTGGCGATTCCCCTGCGACTACTTCCAGCTCTCTCTCTCTCGGTTCACCTGTCACTTCCCGCTCTCCTCCCATTCCCCTCTTACGGAGACGGGGGCTAATCTCCCCGAAGCCGATGGTTTGACTGCCCCCCCCTCCCCTACTCATTTTCCGAGGTTATATAGAATAAAGTGATGAAGATTCCCTGCTTCATCTTCTCGAGCACTAGGAATCTTATTTAGTGCATCTTGACAGACAGCAAGTCGACAATCAGTTATCATGGCGAAAAGAACATTTTCTGGGAGTGTAAAAAATGCATTCGTCTGAATGGATGAATGTACTGCAGCCTGGTATTTCCTTGGTTAGTATCTAGACCTATGAGTTGTCTCAAAACCGTGACAAGGACTATCAGCAATGGAAGACTGTGTCCTGACCCTGTATTGCATCACCACATAGACTGTTAGTATGAATGTCACTATTTCTATTCATTTCTTGGTTGGTTTCTTTGTTGCGATGTATAATATTAGAATTCTGTTTGCAGTGGTCAACCAGCAAGCTTTGTTTAGTTTGCCAGGGATCATGGAGGCAAGCCTTTCCGGGAATGCTCCGGAGTTGATGGCCTGAGATATCTGAAACAATTACCTCAGGTCCTTACTGAGTTTTCTGAGCTCTTCTGGACTGTGATAAGGTAAGTCACATTTTATTGGTGTAAATGACACTACTGGAAGCTTTTCACAGTCAGATAGATAGTATTGAACCTATGGAACCTGTGTAAGAATGGGGGCTTAAACAAGCGTGTCAATATGCGTGAAGAGAGCTCGGAACAGCAGTTCATTGAAATGCAAAAAGCCCATTGCATAGGTTTTCTTGTTAATTCCTCTAATTTTCGCAGGATACCACCCTTCCAAACAGTTATGGTGTTCGTTCCGTAACAACCAAGAACATCAATCTCATCGAAGCCACCTTTGAGTTGGCTCAAGATGTACTCAAAAATAGCCATGGTTTCATCATGTGCAGAGCCAGAGGATGGTGTGACGTGACCAATGTATTGAGGTTCAGCCACAAGTGATAAGTGCTCTTTTCTGGGTTTGGTGAATACCTCATCCTTAGCAGAACTGTCCTCGGCTTTGTCCTCAACGCCTTCTTCATCATCACCGAAGTGTTGGCTGTCATTTGAAAACGCCATTAAGGAAGCATTTGAATCAGATGACTTAGAAAGGGAACTCTGAAGTCTAGGCCTCCTACATGTATGTTCAGCCCTTTTAATCAATTGTTTTGTTACAGGTAAATCAACTGTGCTGATGCGACCAATTCTTGGACCTCTCTGATCAAAAAGAAACTGGTGTTTAAGAACAGGAACCTTTTTGTACTTGGGACAAGTACATGCAGAAATGTGAGCACATTTACAGAAGGCTATTTATGGTCTGCTCTGTAAAATATGTCAATTGATCATTCTTTGTTTTTTAAACTGTTTAGAACTTTCTTTATGCTAATGTATTCATCATGGCAGCGTGTAATTAGTTGAATTATTCTGTTACATGTTACTGTTGGAATAGATTCCTTATCCCAAATAACACCTGGTTTGATTGCAACTTGTCCGGCTGCAGAAGTAAAAGCTGGCTCCTTGTTACTTTGGGACGCTAAGCCAAATTGCCACCGAACTTCTAGACAGAAAAGGAGAACATCTTTCTTTGTTGGGAGTTTAACTTTGTCAAAATCATTGTGGTTTTCATAAAAAATCGGTCAATGGTTTACACCACGAAGAATGAAACGAATGTTGACCGAATGAAAAGCTGTGCAAATCTAGAGCACACAGCCGGGAATGCAGTCAAATGTTAAGAAATAAAAGATCAATGAGCGAGTCAAAGATAAAGTGCTTGAGTAGTGAGGAAAGGGCTACAAAACCGCTTAATTGTACTGAATTTGCCCCCTTTTCCAGCCCCAGAGGAGGCATCCCTGGCCACCAAGAGGCATATAACTGGCATTGTAAGGCTTGAATGTCAGTTTTCATCACAAGTGACATCTCCTTACCCAAAAATATGGTCGCTGTAACCAAACTAAAATGAATGACAATTTTGGTATTTTCAGGCAAAAATTCTCACAGAAGATATTATCAGATTTGAATTTTTTTTATATATCTGTAATGTCCATGTGGGTGGGCCACTTTTGCCAAGTATTACATTTCATGCCAAAAAAAATGTGGCAAAACAATTCACTCTACTGCTTTCTTTCATATGTCGACTGTGGAAGGAGCTGGGGTCAGGACACAGGGTCTGATCTGCTGCAGCCCCTGGAGCACTGGAGGATTATGAGATTCATGCAAGAACTCAAAAGTCGCAGCATTGTAGTGCTGGGATTTGACCTCTGAACTATTCAAGCAATAGTTCAGAACCTTAACAAATGAGCCGCCAAAGTCTGTGAAATATTCCGAAATATTATTATTTTTTTTTTTTATTTATAGTGGATTTTTCTCATGAATTGTTAAACTTCACAAATAAAAGAACACTGTTTTAGGTAAAAATATATATTTTTTTCCACACAAAACATAACAATGATTTGTTCTTTCTAGCATTATTTGCATAATAATAATAAACCATAAACAATTATATTATAACATTTACTTTATAGTAAATGAAGAGCTGCACTCAGTAGTAAAATGAAACACAGAACAAGAAAGTATAGCCACTGAAGATCACAGTGCCAGGACTAAGTTACTCATCAGACCCTGAACATTATGAAATCACACCCCCCCTGAATCTTTTTATGTCTAATGAGCACTTCTGTCTTTAGAGGCAATATTTGGGATCTCAATCAGCTCCCTAGTTCACTAGTCAGGACACTCATCAGGAAGTAGGCCATTTTACCATTTTATTGTTTAGAGTCTTCAGTGCACTGGAAAATTTGCTCCCTAAAAAAATCCCACAAACCATGGTGCATCGATTCCTCATGGTGAAGTTTGTCTTGGAAATTATATTATACTGTATTTTTGGAAGTTTCCCAGCTCAACAAAAATGAGGCACAGTTTCAAAAGCAACTACGGATGTAAGGTACTTGTTATAATTGTAGGGCTTCAATTATTTTTTTGCATTATTTCTTTTAAACTACATTTATTTATTTTATATTTTTGGGTTTTTACAGTGACTGATTAGGAAATGAAATGTTATGTCAGTGGAATTTGAGCCATTAGTTTCCATCGTGCAATGAGCCAGGCTCCTTATCAATGCCCAATCTCTGAATCTCTTGAGCTTCTGAATATTTCCTCTTGCTGCTACACACAATCTGGCATGTTTACTAGACTGTTTACAATGAATAGCTGACAGATGATACACTGGACTGGCACTCACCATACTGTGAACCCAAAATGCTACATTTAAGACAGAGTCTTAATCTTGGCACCAAATCCCCTTTAAGTAAGTTTATAAACAGGCTAATTATGACTTGCTAATACTTCCTAATGGGTAACACTTTGGCACAGAGAGAAGCATTGCTTTTTTACGACTCCAGAGCTTGTGATTTGACCCAGAACGTTGGTTACAGTCTTTTTGAAGCTTTTATACATGCTCTCCCCATACACAAAAAGTTTTTTTTTTTTGTCCCAGGTTGTCTGTTCTTTTTTTAGTCAAAAATCTCTAGTAGCTATGAAGATAAAAGCAATTTAACAAAAAAACTAGTGAAGTAACATGTCCATAATGGACTTTTTGACTCAGCATTTTGTAAGTTGTCCAGAATAAGATGTCTAATTGTGTAAACTATAACTACATGCTCAATTCTATCCGTATACTTTATGGTAGCCTTTTAACCAGAAACACCATAAAATAAAAATGAAATTTTTGTTTATTTTGCATTTCTATTTTACCTAGCTTGCAGTTATTGAAAGAATGATAGCTTTTAAGATCCATGATCCAAGAGTACAGGAAACAGGAATTCTGTTAAGCCATACAATGAAATTCTTACTCTGTAAATCATCCTGCAGTCTATGACATACATTATACGGACGTAAGGAAAAAGAGATGAGACAGAAATTACAAATTTACAAAGTTACAATAGTACAAATACAAGAAACAAAAGTGCGTATATGTATAAATTGTACAATTGAGACGTGCATGTTCAAAGTCCTGCAGAGGCAGATTGGGCCCATGTTGTTATTTCCAATTATAAATGTAATTTGTAAAAGGGTGCATGTGTATATGCAAGTATTCAGAGATGGTCTGTAACCTGCAGTGTTATTTGCATTGTGGCTGTAGTGTGTGTCTGTGTTGGAAGGATGGGGTGGTTGACACCTCTCAGAATTAGAGCGTAATATGTGTCTGCAATAAGATGGGTAGAGGGAGTGGATGTACAGATAAAAAGAACAGATCAAAGGACGGCCATGTTGGTTTATATGTGGGTGTAATGGATGCTCGCTTAATGCATTACACACCTTCCTCTATTCATTTTCAACTGTTTTGACATGGTCAAGGTCACTAAATTACAGTGAAAGAATAAAGAAATAATAAATATTATAATAAATATATAATAAATGATAAATATAAATAATCAATAAGTAATGGAACACGTTCACCATGATCAGCTCTTTGGTGCTGTTGATCCGTGTGACCAAGCTTCCTGTTGTTGATTTGTTTGTGTTTTCATGTGATTTCGTGTTTGGGTCGGTGTTAAAATTTTCTCTCTCTCTCTTCCCTTAAATAATCGTAAATTATCGGTTTGACTTCCTGTGTTTTCTACATTCCATCGAATGTGTTTATCTTTTATATTTTTAGAAGACCATTTTGAAGTGGAGGCCATTCACATTGGAACTGTAAAGACACACTACTAGTCACATTAAAGTACGTAATTTCTCTGATATGGCAAGCATCCAGCTCATTCAGTGTGTTGAGTGTGGTCTGTATAGTCAGTGTAAGTTAGTTGTTTTTCCGATGGAAATGATTCTAGCATTAAAAGAGTACTATCCAGAGTCTAGAGAGAATTAGTAAATGCGAGAGCAGTCCAAGTTCTGCAGGGGAAAGTCTGGATTCGCCGGCGTAGTCGCAAAGCCAAAGAAGCAGAGAGGAATGTTGCTCCCATTGGCAAGCATTAGTTGCCAATGGGAGCAACATTCCTCTTCGCTTCATGTGTCCAACAGGTTTGCTTTCCTCAGCACCTGCTGAGAAACCTGAAAGGGCTTTGGTTATAGGAGACTCTATTCTGAGGCACGTGAAATTAGCTAGGCCTTTAGGGGCACCAGCAGCACAGGTCAGGTGTATACCAGGACATTCGCTTCTCAGAATATCTGTTTAAGTTACTTGATTATCATTAAATTAAATAAGACTGAATGCACAGCCTGCACCTCTGATCTAAAGATAGGATTGTTGAATATTAGATCTCTCATGTCATGAGCACTAACTATAAACAAAATTATTACCGACCAGGAGTTTACAGTAATATGTTTGACAGAAACGTGGATTAAACCAAACGAATATTTAGCATTAACTGAAGCGAGTCCTCCTGGCAGAAGAGGTGGAGTCGCAGCTATTAATAATAATAATCTAAGCATCACACAAAAAACAAAAACACAAATGTAACATTCAAAGTTCTTTATACCAACATAAAATATTTAGCATCTGAAAGCAAGTCTAGTCAGTCAACTCTATTAATTATTATTTATAGGCCCCCAGAGCCCTACACTGATTTTCTTGTTGAATTTGCAGATTTCATCACAAATCTAGCTACTTCTTTAGAAAAAGCATTAATTGCTGGTGACTTTGAAATTATTTTGATAATCAGGAAGACTCCTTAAGAACAGCAGTTGTGTCCATTCTAGATTCAGTAGGAATTAATCAAAATGTTATAGGACCAACTATAGTGGTGAACACACTTGATTTAATACAGTACTAATACAGTGGTACCTTGACCTACGAGTGAATTAATGTACGAGTTTTCCGAGGTACGAGCGGTTTTGTTATGGGAGCAAAAAATTGAGGTACGAGCTCGAGACGCCGCTGCTAGATGGCAAAGAGAAGCTAGAAAGCGAAGACTGTGATAAAAATTAAGATAAGCAAAGAAGAAAAAGTAAAAAATGTAAAGTTTAGGGATACGCAGTGTACAGTAGTGATAGCAAAAAACGAGTCTTCCATCCTCCTCCGCCTATCTCCTCTACCCTCCACCTCCGCCAGCGTCTTTGCCAGCTCAAGTCGTCTCATCTCCAAGGTAAGTACACTGCATAAAACCTTATTATATCTTTACATACTCTTTCTATTATGTTTTCATACAAGATTTGTTATTTAGAAATTTATTTTTTCTTATTTAATAACATGAAACAAAAAATGGGGTGTCATTTTGAGGGTTGGAACGGATTTATTGCCATTTTAAGTATTTTCAATGAGAAAAATTGATTTGATGTGCGAGCAAATTGAGATACGAGCTAGTTCACGGAACGAATTAAACTCGTAGGTCAAGGTACCACTGTATTTGGATTCGATATAAATAATATAGTCATAATTCCACAGTCTGAAGCTATTTCAGATCATTAATTCATCTCTTTTAAAATCTGCCTCAGTCATAGAATAAGGACCTCGTCACGTTACCGTGTTAAGTGTACATTCACGTCAACTACAATAGCGAGTTTTATCAATAATCTTCCAGAGTTATCGACATTAATTAGATCTCTATCTGACCCTGCAGCGCTCGACTGGGCCACTGAATGCTTACAATCAACGTTCCGTTACACTGTAGATGATGTAGCTCCCCTAAAAGGAAAAAATTAGCACTGTGGTATAATGATCATACACTTTCCTTAAAACAGACCACTCAGAAATTAGAACGTAAATGATGTCAAACTAAATTGACAGTATTTCAAATAGCATGGATGAAGATCCTCCCCAACTATAGGAAATCTCTTAATCCTGCTAGATCAGCATATTTCTTTACCCTCATTGAAAAATAACAAGCATAATCCTAGATTTTTATTTAGTACTGTAGCAAAATTAACAGGAAACTTTAGGAATAGGAACTTTAAAAAAAATTACATTGAAAACATCAGGCAAAAAATCCAGACGATTAATATAAATCCAAACTATTTTATAGTAACCCTGTAGACACCACTGTAATTATAACAGACAATCAGTTACAAAGTTTTACTCCTATTCAAGAGAATGACTTATTTTAATTTATTTCCTCATCAAAATCATCAACTTGTGTTCTCGACCCCTTGCCTACAAGATTCTTCAAACAGATAATTCCAGAAGTAATTGAACCTGTTCTAAAAATAATAAACTCTTTCATTAGCACTGGTTATGTACCTAAATCTTTCAAAATAGCAGTTATCAACCCCCTAATTAAGAAACCTGACCTTGACCCTTGTCAACTGTCCAACTACAGGCCAATATCAAACCTCCACTTTATCTTCAAGGTTCTAGAAAAAGTTGTAGCACAGCAGTTAAGCTCACAACTACTTAGGAATAATAATTATGAAATGTATCAATCAGGATTTTGGCCTCATCATAGCACAGAGACAGCATTGGTTATGGTGGTAAATGAACTGCTAATGGCCTCTGATTAGGGTTGTGTCTCCTTACATTGATCATAATATTTTTCTTGCTAGATTAGAAAATATTGTTGGAATAAATTGAACAGCCCTCACCTAGCTTAGGTCTTATTTGACTGATCGCTATCAGTTTGCTGATGTTAATGGTAAGTTCTCCACACTCTCTGAGGTAAAGTTTGGTGTTCCGCAAGGATTTGTCTTAGGTCCACTGCTTTTCTCTTTATATATGCTGCCTCTGGATGAAAATATATGTAAACATGGTATTAGCTTCCATTAATATGGTGATGATACCCAGTTGTATGTTTCAGCAAAACCAGATGAGAGAAATCAGCTGAACAATGTTGAGGAGTGTGTAAAGGACCTTAGACAGTGGATACTTGATAACTTCCTCCTGGCCAACTCGGTTAAGATGGAAGTACTTTTACTAAGACCACATGCAGCTAGAAGTAAACCTTCCGATTACGTAGCATCTCTGAATTGTGTTTGTCTCAGTGTGTACAGCAGTCAAAGACCTTGGTCTGATTTTTGACTCTAGTCTTTCCTTTGAGGCTCATGTAAATAACAGTAGCCTTCTTTCACCTTAGGAATATTGCTAAAATTAAAAATATGATGTCGTTACAGGATGCAGAAAAACTATTTCATTCTTTTGTTGCATCTAAATTAGACTACTGTAATGCTTTACTGTCTGGGTGTTTAAATATGTGAATAAATAAGCTTCAGTCATTCCAGAATGCAGCAGCAAGAGTCCTTACTAGATCTAGAAAATATGACCACATCACCCATGTTTAAATCAGTCTACACTGCTGCCAATTAAATCTTGCATTAATTATAAAATACTACTTTTAATGTATAAAACACTTAATGGTCTTATACTACAGTATCTGAGCGAACTTTTGTACCATTATGAACCCCACACCTACTTAGACCAAAAGGTGCAGGTTATTTGTTGGTATCTAAAATAATGAAGACTACAGCAGTGGGCAGATCTGTCTCTTACAAAGCCCCACTGTTATGAAACAGCCCTCCAATTCTTTTTTGGGACTCAGTCTCAGTGTTCAAGTCGAAGCCGAAAACATATTAAATTAGTCAGGCAATTTATCGGTAGATTTTTCTTAGGTTAAGGAGCAGTGAACTGAGATATTTGTATGCTGTTCTCCCTTCACTCTCACACAATGACTCAGGTTTGTTGATGGTGGTGTGGTGGGCTGTCTCTTATCCCAAAGATTCCCTAATTTCTGTAATACCTACTGGCTCTCCCTTTTAATTATGCTGCCATAGTGAATCTTGCTGGAGTCCCCAAATGCACAGTGTCCTTAACTTTTATATAACAATAAGTATACTTAATAATCTACATTAAAACCCTGTTGTACGAGCAACTAATAGTACGAGCAAACGGAGATACGAGCAACCTTGCTCACAAAATTTTACCCTGTTTCACAAGCAAATTTCAAAGGCACGAGCAAACCCACGCTGCCGGTTCTCCGCTTTTGGCCGAGGATAGCATCAGTCGCTTAGTTGATGATGTATCGCTCGGTCGCTCTCGTTGTTCAGTGCAGTAAAAACGTAACCTTTTTTTAGTGTTATATTTTTATTTTACTAGAAATCTTGAAAAATGTCTCCCAAGAAAATCAGTGATGGTGCTGTGAAAACGAAAGTAAATAGAATTACCATGGAAACCGAGGAGGTTATGAGCGTGGTGTGCATCTCACACTCGCAATCAACCACTACCACATGGGTAAGTGTTAAATTAAGTTTACATTACGGTAATTTGCGGTGTATTTGTTTGTTAAAATAGGCTACAAATACTTTTTAAGGGCAGAAATAAGCGTTCGAATGAGGTTTCGGAACGGATTAAATCGCTTTTACATTCATTCCTATGGGGAAAATTTGTTCAAACGTACGAGCAAATGGACCTACGAGCAATTTTCAAGAGCGAATTATGCTCGTCCATCGGGGTTTTACTGTATATCCTTCTCTCCCTGTTACCCCTCTTCTCTCTCTCTCTCTCTCTCTCTCTCTCTCTCTCAGTTGAGTTAAACATCCTGAGGTTCCAGTGACCACTGTTCCTGCCCCTCTCTTCTCCTCGGATCCGCCTGCTTCGTCCCGGTCTGCCTCTGGATGGTGTTCTCTTCAATTGGAGGCCACTTTGTGCAGCTGGGGACGTTTCAGATCAACCCCCTGGAGATCCATGAAATTACAGAGTAAGAACAGGAGCTTTGAGGATGGATTTGGACTGCAGTTAATGTCGACAGTCTGCTACACTGACTACACCATCACTGCACAGCTCAACATTGTTTAGCTGTAATAAATGGACTTTCGGTGCCACCAAGATAAAGATTGGTTCTCTCGTGAGTCTGGTTTCTCTGAGGGTTTCTTCTTTATGCCATCTCAGGTAGTTTTCCTTGCCACAGTCACCACCAGCTTGGTCCTTACGGGCAAACTTACACCTATAAAGAACTATAAAGAGTCTAATTCATTATTTCTTACCACATTTTCTGTGTAAAGCTGCTTTGGGACAATGTCTATTGTTAAAAGTGCTATACAAATAAAAAGGAATTGAATTAAATTGCTAATTCTGAGAAATCAATCTAATCAAGTTCCCTTGAAAATAAGGCACTCTGATATAAAACAATAGTGAGTGGAGGAGCAGACAGGATTAGTCAGAAGTTTTACAGGAAAGGGAATGAGACAACTGTGGGAAATTAGTAGCTTGACAATATGTTTTTGATTTACTATATTTCTGTAAGTAAATTTGGATATAGATGTCTGCTAAATGCAATAATTGTGTAAAGTGTAAAACTAGCTACACGTATTAGCCAGAATAAACAATATTTTAGCCAAATACAGATTTACATTTACATTTTATAGTTATTTGGCATATAATTAAACTGGTTTCAGCCAGCTTGCCAGCAGACACACACACACACACACACACACACACACACACACACACACACACACACA
>JAAIIK010000086.1:297987-314673 GCA_014706435.1 Silurus glanis | reverse complement strand
ACACACACACACACACACACACACACACACACACACACACACACACAGTCAATGACCATAATAAACTTCTGTGCCATAAATCTAATCACCATCAGATGCTAGAAGGATGTAATCCACAGAAATATGTTCCAGTGCCCTTCAATGAGACACACACACACACACACACACACACACACACGAAGCAATGAATGTGTAAAAAAATTGCAATGTACTGTGCACTATCTGGACAAAAGTACTGGGACACCTGACATTTCCAGCCATATATGGTTCTTCCCTATGCACTTACCAAAAAGCTAAAAACAAACACAACTGTATAGGATGTCTTTGGATGTGGTGTCATTAGATTTTCCTTTCAATTGAACTAGGCGACCCAAACCTGTTCCAGCATGACAATGCCCCAGTGCACAAAGCCAGCTGCATTAAGATATGCTGTACATGGTTTGGAGTGGAAATCTCCTGCATTTGAGTT
Organism: Silurus glanis; assembly: GCA_014706435.1. Lineage (NCBI taxonomy): Eukaryota > Metazoa > Chordata > Actinopteri > Siluriformes > Siluridae > Silurus > Silurus glanis. The sequence continues at coordinate 314,204 of JAAIIK010000086.1, read as the reverse complement.
TTGATTTTAACATTATTGAACACCTTTGGGATGATTTGGAATGCTGACTGCACCCTAGGTCTCCTCACCTCACCTCACATCAGTACCTGACTTTACTAACACTCTTGTGGCTGAATGAGCACAAATCTTCACAAACACACTCCAAAATCTGGTGGAAAATCTGCTCAGAAGAGTAGTTTATTATAACAGCAAAAGCATCAGATATGTAAATATTTTATATGACAGTAAACAGGTAGCTTTAAATAAAACTATTTTCTCATTGACAAACATTAACCTACATGTATATAGTATATGCTTTTTAATGTATGTGTTGTAATTTCCTACCACAGATGAAATCATTTAATATGATTCACAGGAATTGCAGGTTTTCAGTTCTTGGATTTTCTGTGTAATGCAGTAATGAGGCAAAGTATTTCCACACTGAAGTCCAACACTGTAAAATAGGATTTTGAGATGTTTTTACTAATGTGTTGGAAGTCAGATGTTGATTAACATGCAAGTGTAAACGACAGATGGTTTGAAATAACTAATTTGAAAATAAGATCGTCAGAAAATATGGTAGGCAGATAGGAACATAAATAATGACAGGAAATGTCACATTTCACCAAGAAAATTCATCACCAAGTTGCCAGAGGGCATCCTCCTACATATTTTACAGTTCTTTTTCTGTTATCCCACTCAATTCCTGTGCTTATACAAACATGTTCTTATTTTCTCCCCTGATTAGTCTCATATATATATATTATATATTATATTTTTTACCTTAGTGGCTTAGCAGTGTATGGTGTTACCATGCTATCAATGCTGTGTCTTTCTTTTGCACCCAAGTTCTTGATTTGCTCTGATTGCGCTCCTTGTCTTGACCTTGGTTAGTTTCTTACTTTCCTTTGCTAAAGAATCCATATCTTGCACAGAAATACAGTGCTTCCACCATTCCTGGCACTTCTAAAACGTGTCCTGGTAGTCTTCTTTTTGATTCGTGTCAAGCACCTTCTGCTATTAGTGCTGGATCTCCCCAATAGTGTCAAAACGTCGACCTTTGAGCTGGATCTCCATCTTTGTGAAGAGGTTGAAGTCTGCAGGAGTTAAATCTGCCAAATAGGGTGTGTGTGGAAGTGAGATCATGTTGTTTCCTGTGAGAAACTCATGTATGAGGAAAGAATAGCATGTATGAGTGAAAGATAGCCATGAATATATGGTTTACATGGATGGAGGTGAAGATCTTGAGTAGCCTGCTTTAGAGCTCTAATGACCGTCTAAACACCTTTGAGAATAATTGGAACACCGCCTGTATCCCAAACCTCCTCACCCTACATTAGTACCTGACCCTACTAATGCCCTTTTGCCTGAATGAGCACAAAGCTTGAACAGAACACTTCAAAATCTAGTGGAACAAATGAAGTGTAAAAAAGCACATAGAAATCTTATGGTCAGGTTACTTCACAAGTTTGATCATAGCAAAAACATCTCTGCTTAGATGCTGTAAATATGACAAACCAGGTAATGAATTTAATGATATTTAAAGAAACCTTAGTTATAGAAAATAATGAAGGTAACTGGCTTCTGTATTTGACCTTTTTAAAATGAACATTTAAACACAAAACTGTCATTTTAAGGCTAGGTCTTCACTAATCCGGATCAATTTAAAAATGGCTTTTCTTTTAAAAATGTGCTGCATCTACACTATCAATTTTAATCGCTCATCTACAGTGAAATGGCTAAAAAAGGATGACGTCCCTGTACTGCGCATGAGCAAAACATAAGATTCTTCAAACTGTATCTGTCAGAGAACCACCAGTCATGCCTCCCTCCAATGCTCACACTCTCGCTCAGCCTCTCCCTCCGACTAATCACCTGTCCTCCATTTACCCGTTCCCTTTATAAGGTCCCTATTCCCCTTCATTTACCGCCCGATCTACTAGTTACGACCGTAGCTCACCTGGACTACCTACCGCGCTTGTTCCCTGTGCTCCCATGCTCCTGGCTATGGTTCAAAGGAAGCACTCAGTTAAGTTTACCATTTGCTACAGTCTCATCGCAAGCTCCCTTGTGTTTGCATGTTTAGACCAATCAAAGACAATCTGCTTTACTTCCGGTTTCTGACACCTGGTCTATCTGTGACAGAAGATCGGACCAACAAAACCTACCTTGATGGATCCCCAACCAGCTCCAATCATGGATCCATTCAAGGTACTCGTTGCCACTCTCCGGGAGGCGTTCGCACCAGCTCCAGCTCACGCTAGCGCGGCTGCACCGCCAGCCTCCTACAGCCCATTGGCACCTCTGGCTTCCTACTCTGGCAAAGCGACTGAGTGCAGCGGCTTCCTTTGACAAGTCAGTCTCTACGTCAAGATGCAACCTGCCAAATTCCCCACCGAACGCTCCAAGGTCGCATTCCTAATCTCAATACTAACCTGGAAGGCTCTTTCATCGGCAAATGCGATGTGGAACGCCAATCGGGACATCATCGGTGCATACTCCTGATTTACCAGGCACTTTGCTGAGGTATTTGGTGTTTCCACAGGGCCACTCACAACAGCCGCTACAGCCTCAACCGTTAAGGGAAGGCTCTGGACTGCAGACGTATGGGGACGTCAAAGTACCTTGTGCTTAGGCTATCCTGTTTTTCACCAAAAATTCGGGTTTCAGTTTGGCTATCCCTGCAGCCTACCAAATCCCTAGTCTCCAAGCCCCACTGGGGGCATTGCTCAGCCGTTGTTCCTCACTTGGGGTTCCGCTCATTTCTTGAGTCCCACTGGGGGTTGTTGCTCCGCCTGGGTTTCACGCTGGGGCCGTCGCACCACCGGCAAGCATCGACGAGAGCGCCGCTTTGCCTCAGAATCCCGCCGAGGGCGCTGCTCCACCTCAGACCTCCGCAGAGGCCATCACTCCGCCTCAGACCTTTCCTGGCCTCAAAGGTGTTCTACCCAGTGACAGTTTGCAGCAAGTTCCGTGGTGTCCACCGCTGGCACCCCACCTTCCTCAGGTTTTGCGTGCCTGTCCAAGACTCAAGCTTTGAAGGACGCACTCAAAGAGAATTACCCATTAGCCCCATTAGAAGCTTAACTACATATCCCAACAGCCCCAGCACATCAGTCATTTCGAGTTTGGTTTCACCTTGATTAATATCACTACAGAGTAGTAAGTTCTAGATTTTCACTGCCAAGTTGTCAAGTTTCTGTTTTCTGTCTTCCTTTTGTGGTCTGGCAGTTTGTGCCTTGTTTCCACTATTCATGTATATGGCTCTTGTTTTCATGATTAGGTTCCTGACAGATTGCATTAATCACACTGGTGGATGAATCATTTTCATTGACAACATCCTTAATTTTGTATATAAAATGCTATTTGGGACAGGCACAAATTGCATTGTCATTAAGGCAAATGCACAAAACGGACACAGCAAGTCGAGCATGTAAAAGATGCAATCCTCTATAGATCCTGGCAATAATTCTTGCAAATGATCATGTGTTTACACTCACACTCTCACACACAAGCCTTTAGTAAATCGAGGTCCGTGTGTGTTTGTGTCAATGTGTTTCATCTAATTGTTTTGCTAACTTTAAATCACTGTCGCTTGCGGCAGCCAAATTGTGAGCCTTGGATGGTTCTAACATTCATTTCTCTCAGCAATGAAACCCAGCTCATTATCACGTTTTGTTTTTTTTTCATGGTTATTCCAAACCTGTTTTCACTCATTTTGCATGTTTTTGTTTGTGAGAAATAAATGTGTGTACTGCTACTTTTTAATCTGCTTTTAAAACGGCCTGCACTGCTATGTATATACATAACCATTTGTTGTATTATGCTTTTTTATTGATCTTGTTCATTTCTCACTATGATGTATTGAGACATAATTCTGTGGCTTAGAACAGCACTAAACCAGCTGATATGTGCAAACTTTAGTTTGTTTGATTTGAGGATTAATATCTGGTCTATGTGATCCAGGTTAATTGCAGCATTTCTGTGAGGCGGGGACTCAACGCCATAGCAACCAGTTGATGCCCTGTTGCCATAGTCACAGCCACTGAACTGAAGTCACCAACCATTACCTGCTTCTGGTGCGATTATATAAATATAGGAGACACAGAAAGACGGAAGTGAAAGATGAGAATCGAATGAGAGATTAAATAGAGAGATTAAGAAAGGGGGCAAGACATTATGAGACAAAATAGATGAAAAAGGGAGAGATAGGAGCAGAGGAATGCAGAAATGGAGAAAAATGGAGAGAATTAGAGAAAGGCTGAATTGACAGAGAGAGGCGGTAGAAATTAATCTACAGAGAATTAGAATTATAGACAAAAACAAGGGAGGAAATAAGAGACAGAAAGATGTAAAAAAAAGTAGAAAAAGACTGAAAGAGAGAATGTGTGAGACAATGAATAGAGAGACAGAATAACAGAGATAAAGTGAGACAAACAGAGAAACAAAAAAGTGGGAGACAAATTTAGATACTGAAAGGAAGTGAAATTGAGAGGGAGAGACATTGGTGGGAAAAACACAGAGATGAGCATTAGTCAGTAACTTTCATGTGTGTGTGTGTGTGGGTGGGTGTGTGTGGGTGTGTGTTTGTGATGTGGGTTTATGACTACTTTATAGTATTGAACATAACCCTTTTGACTGAGAAAGCTGTGGGGTGTGAAAGACAAAGACAGGTGTTATTTGACTGACTTTTGTTGTCTGAGACAAAATTGAGACAGCGCTAAACGTGATCCCATGAGATGTTTGGAGAGGATGTTTTTGTCTTGCTGGAGACAAAAAGGTGAAAAAAAGGTAAAAAAAATTAAGAGATGTTCAAGAAACTCCCACTTGAACAACTCTGACTTACTTTAAATTGACACTAAGACATTTGGGCAGTGGCTCGTTTCTGAAGCTCAGGTGAGATGAACACATAAGTTGAGAAGTTGAGAAGATTCAGCAGAGAAGGTTCTGTCCGTGACAGCAGAAAAAGTCCATCCTGCTCCAGCCAATTACACAGCCATCAATGCCTCCTTCCTGCTTCCAAATGTGTGGGTCAGTACTGCAGGAAAAGCTGGCTGCAGTCTGTATATTCAGTATATCCAGGAAAAAGACAATCTTTTTAAAGAAGTTATGTTTGCTCAATGCTGCAGGACATTTCAAATCATCACTACACTCAGATAGATTCCTGGAAACATTGTGGATTTAATGTATATGTTTGCAAGCAAAGACCTAGTTGGCGTACGATGGAAGTGCTCAGTATGGTGTTTTATATTAGATTCAGTGTGTCATCTAAGTTGCATTTACAGTGGGGAGAAAAAAATAACAAATGATAATTTTTCTCAAGGGTGACATGTGAACTGCCATCTAGGGTGTGCTTCTATTGTAGAATACATGATCCAGTACCTATAGGCTCATCTACATGTGGGAAAATTACATAAAGTGACATCTAGGTGCTCCTTTTGCACAAGCAAGAAAACATGATAATGCCCTTTTGGGTGCTCTATATGTCAGGAAACATGATGAAGTGCCTTCTAATGTGCCCCTATGATAAGAAGGTGCCATTTAAGGTGCCCTTCAAGTAAAGAATACATAAAACAGTGGGAAAATGACTTATAGTGCCTTCTAGGTGGTATTACTGTATTGCACATACAAGACATGTAAGACATTGCATGTACACATAACTTTTCATTAAATATAGTAAGATGCAGTAGTCCACATGGTATCCTTACAGTACGTGGAAACATGACAAAGTGCCCAGTAGGCTCACCCACAAATGAAGTCTATTCTGGGTGCTCCTGTATGTGTCCATGGCCCAAAAAGGGGGAAATAAGGGGGTGAGGGCATGGAGATGACTTTAGAGAGGTGGAGGATATGAAAAGTCAAATGGGTAGCTGAAAGATCTTAAAAAGGCATGCCTAGGAAGAAGACAGCGATGAAAGAAGAAAAGGAAACTAATAGAGAATAAAAAAGAAAGATATGTGAGGGAAAGGAAGAGAGGGGGATAAGAATGTGCAGTGAAGGAGCATGTCTGAACTGATGTGCATTAGAGATTCTGTTTGATTGCGTTTTGACAGTATTTTCTCGCTTCTGCTCTTTTCCCAGGACAACACACATCTTTTTTCTCCTCCTCCTGTTTTTAGTTCTCTTTTACTTGCTATAGTGCTCGCTACGGGCCAAAACACTAAACAGACACTTCAAACTACTGCAGGCACAAATGCCCAAAATCTGTCAGCTGTAAAATGTAAAAAAAAACGAAACAAAAAAAAAATACATTATTTCGTTCAAACATCTGTGATGTGCCCAAAAATCTGCGATACGACCCTTATTTTATATATATAGACTATAGCAAAAAAAAAAAAAACAGCTATTAGGGTTGCACAAGCCAGTGCACTCTTAGAGCCGTTCCCAAGCCCGGATAAATGGGGTGCCAAATCAAATACCAATGACTGACACAGTTATTGTTAGCCAACAGTGTACCAGTGGAAATTGGGCTACTGTTGGCTGAAGGAGAAAAAGGAGAGGAGAAAGATGTCTACAGAGACAGCAGGGAAAGGAGAAGTGTAGTAGAGTGGAGGTACTTGGTGTGACTTCTGGAAATAGAAAGGAAGACAAAGAGACATGGTGGTGGATTGAGGAAGTACAGGAAAGCAGAAGGAGAAAGAGGTTGTTGAAACAGAATTGGTCAACAGAGAGATGAGAAAAGTAGGTAGGAGTACAAGGAGATGCAGCAGCAGGTGAAGAGGGATGTAGCAAAAGCATAGGAAGAGGCATATGAGGAGCTGTATGAGAAGTTGGACACTAAGGAAGGAGAAAAGGATTTGTACCGATTGGCCAGGCAGAGGGACCGAGCTGCAAAGGATGTGCTGCAAGTTAGAGCAATAAAGGATGGAGATGGAATTGTGTTGATTAGTAAGGAGAGTGTGTTGAGAAGATAGAGGGAATATTTTGAGGAGCTGATGAATGAGGAAAATGAGAGAGAGAGAGAAGGTTGGATGATGTGTAGATGGTGAAGCAGGAAGTGGATAGGATTAGTAAGGAGGAAGTGAGAGCAGCGATTAAGAGGATGAAGAGTGGAAAGTCAGGTGGCCCAGATGACATACCGGTAGAAGCGTGGAGATGTTTAGGAGAAATGTCAGTGGAGTCTTTAACCATATTGTTTAACAAGATTTTGGAAGGTAAGAGAATGCCTGAGGAATGGGGAAGGAGTGTGATGGTACCGATTTTTAAGAATAAGGGAGATGTGCAGACCTGCAGTAACTACAGGGGAATAAAGTTGATCATTCACACCATGAAGTCAGCAACGGTATCGTTTCATGCCGAGGAAGAGCACCACAGATGCATTATCTGCTTTAAGAATGTTGATACAGCAGTCTAGAGAAGGTCAGAAGGAATTGCATTGTGTGTTTGTGGATTTAGAGAAAATGTACAACAGGTAGCAGAGAGAGGAGCTGTGGTATTGTATGAGGAAGTCAGGTGTGGCAAAGAAGTATGTGAGGGTGGTGCAGGACATGTATGAGGACAGTGTGACGGCAGTGAAGTGTGCATTAGAAACGATAGACTTGTTCATGGTGGAGGTTGGACTGCATCAAGGATCGGCTCTGAGCCCTTACCTGTTTGCAGTGGTGATGGACAGTTTGATGGACAAAGTCAGACAGGAGTCTCCATGGACTATGATGCTTGCAGATGATATTGTTATTCGTGGTGAGAGTGGGGAGCAGGTTGAGAAGAGCCTGGAGAGGTAGAGGTACGTGCTGGAGAGAAGAGGAATGAAAGTCAGTAGGAGTAAGACAAAGTACATGTGTGTGAATGAGAGGGAGGGCAGTGCAGTGGTGCAATTGCAGGGAGAAGAGGTGGTGAAGGTGAAGAGGTTCAGGTACCTGGGGTCAACAGTGCAAAGTAATGGAGAATGTGTTAGAGAAGTGAAGAACATAGTGCAGGCAGGGTGGAGTGGGTGGAGAAGAGTGGCAGGAGTGATTTGTGATAGAAGGGTATCTGCAAGAGTGAAAGGGAAAGTTTATAGGTATGTGGTGAGACCTGCTATTTTGTATGGTTTAGATTTTGGCATTGGCTAAAAGACAGGAGGCGGGGCGGGAGGTAGCAAAGCTGAAGATGCTGAGATTTTAATTAGGAGTGACGACGATGGACAGGATAAGAAAAGAGTTTATTAGAGAGCCCACGCATGTAGGACAGTGTGGAGCTGCCAGGAAAAAGGAATAGATATATGTATATGTATGTATGTAAAAAGACTAATCACTGTACACATTATACAACATATATGAATCATGTTTCATTGTGTGCAGTGTGTGATACTGTAATCTTGTTACACTGCAGTTGAACAGCTAAAACATTCATTATATTAAAAGGCCCTTTGTGTGTGTGTGTGTGTGTGTGTGTGTGTGTGTGTGTGTGTGTGTGTGTATGTGTAATATGTCATGTGCTTCAGCTCTGGGAAAATAGGGAATAAATATTTCACTGTCTGGGCATGTCAAAATAATTGTGTGCGCGTGTGTGCATGTGTGTGTGCACGTGTGCATATGTGCACACTTTCTTTAAAGTAATCTGCACGCTCAATAAGAATCATAAATAGCAATGTGAATAAGCAATAGTGCTCACACATCCTCCCACACTACTGCTGCACTTCAGGTGTGTGTGTGTGTGTGTGTGTGTGTGTGTGTGTGTGTGTGAGTGTGTGTGTGCTTCTCTGTCTCGAAAGATGTAGTTGTGAAAGAGAAGGGTGAGGCAAGCATGGAAGATGAGTGTGTGTTTGTGTGTGTGTGTGTGTGTGTGTGTGTGTGTGTGTGTGTGCGCACACACTCTAGATCATATATCTTTCTCTCTAATTATGTCACATCAATTAGCTTAGTTATTCACACATTAATCCAATATTATTCAAATAATTGGAATAAATAAGGAATTCGATTATTTGCCAAATTGCCATAGTATAAGGGCAGTAAAACACTTTGGCACATGCTGTCTTTAAATAGTTACACCGTTATACTGTACCATTTATGTCTCCAATATTTTCCTATAAAACCATACCCTGTCATTTTTATACTTATAAATTGTATAAGAAAATGGTGCATAGTGTGTGATCTGGGATGGAACTTTCAGATCTTATTTCTTCACACCCTGCTGCTGTACCTCTCCCTAAGCATTTCTATTGGTTCTTGCATGCGCTGTGTGGAAAAAGCGTGCTCAGTCTAAATGTCACCTCTTGTTTCACACTGCTGTTTCGACACGGATACCTCCTGAAGAATATAAATGACTACAATTATTCACTGCTCTTAGGCATCCTCATACAGCAGAGTTAGGAATGATTGTTCATTGCTGAACACACGCCATCGATACACAGAATTCTCACCAACGCTAATTACAGGCTGATAATTAACGCGAGTTAGAGCTTAAATGCTCCCCAAACGAAACAGCGTAAAGACACTTACACAGAGCCACTCAGCAGTCTGGGAGTCTTACTCAGCTGGTGCAGGACTGTAGATAAGTGCTCAGAGGTGTGTGTGTATGTGTGTGTGCACACTGACAGAAGACTGATCTGTATATATTTTTTTTATTTTTTATAGGGCATCTATAAATTCCAACAAGGTATAGATGAGCTGTAGCTCAGAATCTCATTCAATCTTGTTTTGTGTAATTCGTTTTGTTTTTTGTACTGAACAGCAACTCAAATCCAATTTTCTAGAATATATAATTTGAGGAATAAAGACTTTCTGCAATTTTAATAGCGGAAAAAACCTACCTACCTAAATAACAACTTTAGGGCCCATTTAACTTTCTTTCGGCTTCTCCCATCAGGGGTCGCCACAGCGGATCATCCGCATGTTTGATTTGGCACATGTTTTTACGCTGGATGCCCTTCCTAACACAACCCTCCCCATTTATCAGGGCTTGGGACCGCCACTGAGAGTGGTTGGGGTTGGTTCCCTGACTGGGGATCGAACCCGGGCCGCAGCGGTGAGAGCGCCGCATCCTACCCACTAGACCACCAGGGACCCTTTAGGGCCCATTTAACTGTGGTTTTAAAATCTGAATTGAATTTCTAGATGTGCAACCTGGTCAAATTTTATTTCATAGCGAACCCAACCCCTCCCCTTATCTGTCAAGTACAAAAGGCGGAAAGCTGTTGTGCAAATGCGGAAAATTTTATCTGCAGTAAAAAATATACAAAACCAAAAAAACAAGCTAAATAACATGATTTATATACACAAGTGCTCAGAGAATATGAATCAGGTGTGGAAAGTCATGTGACATGACAGTTCCTTGATTAGTTTTAAACGTAGTCCTCATTCATAAACCTTGACACAATCTAACATTTTTCTGACACCATCCAACTTGGTTCCAGACATTTTCAAGAAACACATCAAGAAAGTTAAAAGGAGAAGCGAACCAGGAAACAAATATTAGTTTGAGCTGTTAAGCTGTTGTTTCAGCCAATCACCATTTCATATATGATGCTTGTATCATCATAAGTGTATTATTAGCTTCTAAATATGAAGTTTGTTTCCTAGTTCTGAATTCTTCTTCATTTACAATTTCTCAGATATTACATTGTTTTACCCAGTTATATAGCTCAGTATATAGCTCAATTATAGTTATAGTTTTACTTATAGCTTCTAGTGCTTCACGACATAGTCCTCTAGTTTACTACATGTAATTTGTTTGTTTGCTAGTATCTGTAGCAATTAGTGCTCTACTTTTTAATTCCTAAGACATAGATCCTAGTCCCCAGTTCATACTTTTCAAATGATAGCTATTAGTATATTGTATATAGTATATATTTGCAGAACTACTGTACTACAGAAGAATCTTTTAGACCCTTAAATTTCTAGGGTTTTTATTACAGTTCTTCATCTCTTTGTCCTAATTTATCAGCTGTAGCTGCTAGTACACTGGTACTTAGTATTCTATTTGTCGTTGCTAGTCCCTGGGGCCACAGTTCGTAGTTATAACTTGCTGTCCTCTAGCTTTTATTTTCTAGTCCTTAGTTTTCTAAATATAGTTTCTACTCCACTTGTCCAGTGATTGTAATGTTTTAATGATTTACAATCACTTACTTAGTGTCACCCAGATGAGGATGGGTTCCCCTTTTTGAGTCTACGAAATGGTAACGATCGGACAGGTAGGATTTAAACCAGCTTAATGCCTGTCCCTGAATGCCGATGTAATTCTGTAAGAGCTCTAGAAGGAGATCATGGTCTATAGTGTCGAATGCAGCACTAAGATCTAGTAAAACCAACAGCAAGATGAAGCCTTGGTCTGAAGCTAAAAACAGGTCATTAGTGATTTTAACTAGGGCAGTTTCTGTGCTATGATGGGGCCTAAAACCTGACTGAAACTCTTCAAAGATATTGTTCTCTTGCAGGTGGGAACATAACTGGGCAGCGACAATCTTTTCTAAAATCTTAGACATAAATGGGAGATTTGAAATTGGTCTGTAATTCGATAGCATGTTTGGATTCAGATTAGGTTTTTTAATGAGGGGCTTAATAACTGCTAACTTGAGGGATTTAGGGACGTGACCTAACGATAGTAAGGAGTTAATAATGTTGAGAAGAGGCTCACCAGCTGTATGTAACACTTCCTTCAATAAAGGAGACAACCCTTTGCCGAACTGTTCCTAAAGAAAAAAGCAGCACTGGGCCAAACAGGCAGCTAACTGGATCTAAATGGTGACCTTCACAGCATAAATTGAACAGGTGCCACTTTGCGGCATACAACCTCTTTGTTAAGGGAGCTATAAATTGGAAAATGGTCTTTACCACCTTGGCTAAGAGACCAGCAGCTAAGAGCTTTGCCCCCTTAGGGGCCACAGCCTCCAAAACTCAGGTTGGGGGTGAAGCAATGCGCCCCTTGCCAAAAACACAAGATCCCACCTGCAAGGAATCTCTTAGGGAGGTTGTTCAAGGAGGTTTACTTGGTTAGCGAACCATGGAACAATGAAGGTCTCTTTATTTTTTTAAAAGAGGTCCACTTGTGCGCTGTAAAACTTCTTCCATATCTGCTCCACTACATCCGGGTGGAGCCTCCACTCCACGGGCCTCGACCTTTGCCTCGAAAAGGTGTCTGCTCCTTGATTCAAATGCTCTTGGATGTATACTACCTTCAGTAAGAGCAGCTTCCCTTGGGCCCACAAAAGAAACTGTACTGTCAGCTTGTAAGGGAGGCAAAAGTGCAGACCCCCCTGGTGGTTGATGTAAGAGACCACCGATGTGTTGTCCGTATGGACCAGCACATGATGTCCCTTCAGGTTAGAGAGGAAATGCTTCAATGCTAGAAGCACAGCCAGCATCTCCAGGCAGTTAATCCAGGCACATGTCTAAGGCCCATAAGGCTCACCGTGTGATTTTGATTGTGTGGAGTGGGTTGCCCTTCTGGGAGAACCCTTTGCTCCTGAGCCATCACTGCAGGGGTCACATGAATAGGAGGCCAAGCTGCCATCAGACCTAGCAGTCTTTGGAACTGCTTTACAGTGATTGACTGGCCTTCTCTCACTGTTTTTACGGCCATGAGGATAGACTCCACTCGAGCAGGAGACAACTGCACCCGCATAGTGGTCAAATCCCACACCACAACTAGATAGGTGGTCTTCTGTACCGGAGAATGTACACTTTTCTTGGCATTTAGTCTTAACCACAATTCCATTATGTGGGCGAGAACAACATTTCAATGCCATGTCGCCAAATACTCTGATAAAGCTAATATCAACCAAGAAAGTACCAGATATCGGTACGCTTCGGCTCCGAAAGCAAACCTCAGGAACTTCCTGTGTGAAGGAAGGACGGGTACTTCCACATGGAAGTACGATTCCTTCAGATCTATCGTGACAAACCAGTCCTCAGAACTGATTTGAGACATTATTTGTTTCAGTGTATGAATCTTGAAACTGAGCCTTATTAGTGAGCAGTTCAGCTGTTGGAAATCCAAAATGGTATGCAGCCCCCATCCTTCTTGGGAACTATGAAATCCCGGCTGTAGAACCCGGAGTCTCTGTCAGGGGTGGGACCACCTCAATGGCCTGCTTCCTCAAGAGAGTTTCTAGTTCTTGTTCCATAACCAAAGCCTGCTTGGGCCCCACCAGAGTGCACCCGCCAAGTATGTTTTTAAGCAGGGCTGCCTAATAGGCTTGCAAGGCCACCAGCTCTGCAAACAGCCTCCAGCCTGACACGCCACCGTATAAGCCTTGCCCACCAAAGCTGAGGATGTCTGAAGAGGCTTGGTGGGCATCACCAGGGCTTTAAGGGGTGATGCAGCACCAAGGGAGTGCTAGCCAGCCTCTTCAACCCAGGGAATTATCCTATAGCCGCACTCTTTCAGTATCACTACATTTGAATAGAGCGAGACATTGGGACTAAAGAGGTAAGCTGAATAAGAGCTCAGTGTTCAGATCCGGAAAGAAGGGCAGACCCTGGCTTGAAGGCAGTGACCTAGGTCGCATGAAGCGTTCATCTATTTTATTCAGAGAACACTGTTTCTGTTTCTCATCTGGCTAAGCGATATTGAGCTTGGAAACAGCACAGGTCACTACCACCAAGAGTTCCTCAAACTGGACTGGATGCAGAGGCATGTCCATTGTGGCATCGCCCTTAAACACCACTCGGAGGAGCGAGAGATGCAAAGCGCCGCACCCTCCCCACAGGGTGAAGAAACTGCCAAAATGCGGGCTTTCATACCCTGGGAGAAGGTGCTGGAGCTAGCAGGTGAGGAAGGAAAACGGGACAGGCTTGTCTCCATTCCCTCTGCCAGGTACAATTGCAAATCCCATGACCTCAAATGCCACTTTGTCTCAGGCATGCTAGTGATAGCACCCTCCTCGAAGAACACTCTGCGGGAGCGGAGCATACGTTCAGAGCATGGTCATGCAAAGGTGTTCCCAAAGCATTGTTGACACAGGTTGAGGAAGCAGAACACGTTGAGAGTAATAAATTATGAAAGAAACTATTGGTGCTAACTTGCTACAACACATATCTTGCTAATACATATCAATCACTTTTTGACTAATTAATATGATCAATATCATATTAACATTATAGCCATATTAAATTATAGTATACTTAAGTTACCAGTAGAAGCATAGAGATGTTTAGAATTGATGGCTATTGAATATTTTTCGTACATTGTTTAACAAAATTTTGGAAGGTGAGAGGATGCCTGAGGAATAGAGGCATGTGCTGGTACAGATTGTTAGGAATAAGAGAGATGTGCAGACCTGCAGTAACTACAGGAGAATAAAGTTGATCAGTCACACCATGAAGTTATTTGAAAGAGTAGTGGAAGCCAGGTTGAGAGAAGAGGTGCCCCTCTGTGAGCAACAGTATAGTTTCATGCTGAGGAAGAGTACTGAGAACTGTACATGCAATATTTGCTTTGAGAATGTTGATGGAGAAGTATAGAGAAGGGCAGAAGGAGTTGCATTGTGTGTTTGTAGATTTAGAGAAAGCGTACGACAGGGTGCTGAGAGAGGAGTTGTGGTACTGTATGAAGAAATCAGGTGTGGCAGAAAAGTATGTGATTGTGGTACAGGACATGTATGAGGACAGTGTGACAGCAGTGAATTGTGCAGTAGGAACGACAGACTGGATAAAGGTGGAAGTGGGACTACATTAAGGATTGGCTCTGAGCTCTTTCCTGTTTGCAGTGGTGATGGACAGGCTGAAAGATGAGGTCAGATAAAAATCTCCATTGACTCATGGTGCGGTTGCAGGGAGAAGAGGTGGTGAAGGTGGTTGAGTTTAAGTACCTGAGGTCAGCAGTGCAAAATAAAGGAGAGTGTGCACACTCCAAAATCTTCTGGAACATCTTCCCAGAAGAGTGAAGGTTATTATAAAAGAAAATTGTAAAGACTAAATGTAGAATGGTATGTTCAAAAAGCACTTATGGTCAGGTGTTCACAAACTTTTGTCCATGTAGTCAGTGTAGTCAATGCATTTCGGAGAAATGATAGATAAGGAATAACAATGCGTCTATAACCTCAGGCTCCTTTTACAAATTCTGTTCACTATTCCATCCTAACTGGTAACATTGCCTGCCCTGCCCAGCTTTTCTTCCTCCTGGACATGTACACCAGACAGTGCCTAAGGAGAAAAAAGCTATCCAGTTTTTATCCTCTACCCACTGAAACCTCAGATTCTTTTTCTTGGATGGGAAAAGTGGAACCCTATAGGGTATTCTGTTGTTGTAACCTAACTGCCTCAAGGTCTAACATGGTATGTGTTCTTAGATGCTTTTCTGCTCACCACATTTACAGTACAGAGTGGTTCTTTCAATTAATGTTGCATTCCTATCAGCTCGAATCAGTTCTTCACCACTCTCGCTAAAAAGGCATTTCCACCTGCACTTTTTATACCATGCTAAGTAAATCTTTTTTTTGACATTTTGAAGCTTTCTGTTTAACTTCCTGCTGAGGACATAAATTTTGGAATATTTAAGATATTCCTGAGCTGAGTGAATGTTATACATGACTAAAATGTTTTTTTTTTTTTTTTCTCATAACCTGTAATCTGTGACTTATTAAAGAGGCTGAGATGTTGAAATTAATTCTCACGTTAAAGAAAAACAACAACTTTTTAATGATTATATCAAAAGGAAAAGTGTATTCCAAAAGGAATTATTAAATTTTAAGTGATTTGTCCCACACATTAGGTTGTTGTGAATGACCCAAACAGTTCAAAATGTCTTTCACCTTCCCATAATAGCAGTACATTTCAGTAAATATCAGTTGTGATATTTACTTATTTCATATTACATATCTTATGTTTAGCATTTTTTTCCTAATACATTTTTCATTCTTATTTAATGTTCACTGCGTAACCTGTCCCAATTAATCTAAATCTAATATGATACTATTTGTCCTTTACTTCCTAGATTCTTTAGGATTTTCATTTTCTATCTGTATTGCCCTTGTCCTTCATTTACTGGCTAAGCTCCTAGTTCTTACAGTTTTCTTCTTGTAGTTGTAAGTGCCCTTGTGTTATTTTTGCTGACTATAACTTCTAGTCTATAAGTTCTTTATTTTCTGGGTATAAGTTCTGATCTGCTAATTTTTTATCCTTCTCAGGAAAGATTGCTCCACTAGTTTCCTGCTCCTCAAGTTCTCTTTTTCTAAATTGTTGGATTCCTTTTGGCCTTTTTGGCAATATATCTACTAGCAGAGTCTATCGAGCTGTCATAGATGCTTGCTAAACCACTCTGTCATTCCATAACGTGTGTGTGTGTGTGTGTGTGTGTGTGTGTGTGTGTGTGTGTGTGTG
>JAAIIK010000086.1:285757-297977 GCA_014706435.1 Silurus glanis | reverse complement strand
GTGTGTGTGTGTGTGTGTGTGTGTGTGTGTGTGTGTGTGTGTGTGTGGCGGTGTGTGTGTGTGTGTGTGTGTGTGTGTGTAAGAGATAGTAAAGGAATGAGCATTGGCTGCGTATTTAATATGACACTGCATTTCAGTAAAATGTCTGCGTGTACATAAGTGAGTGTGTAAGGTTGTGTGCACATGTCTTTTTGTGTGTGTGTTCATCTATGTGGACACTGACCTTCTCTGACCATGATAGATGACAGCGTGGTGTGTTTTAGCCTTACCAAGCTGCTATTCTTCCTGCAAATGCTGAACTATTCATCTGCCATCAAAAGTCCATCTCTCCATAAACAGAGACCACATGTACAAGGTTGTTTTTGAAAGCTCTCTGTCTTGGGATCCATGCCTTAAAACTTTCTTTCAGCTTCTCCCGTTAGGGGTCACCACAGCGGATCCTCTGCACGTTTTTACGCTGGATGCCCTTTCTAACGCAACCCTCCCCATTTATCCGGGCTTGGGACCGCCACTGAAAGTGGCTGGGGTTGGTTCTCTGACCGGGGATCAAACCCGGGCCACAGCGGTGAGAGCGCCGCATCCTAACCACTAGACCACCAGGGAACCTGAAAATCCTTGGGATCCATGCCTTGATTCACTGAATAAATAAGCTTTAGTAACACACCATTCAAGGCAGAACAATTTAGAAACAGTTTTCACCGTTTTTATGTGGAGGACATCACAGAGTCAAACTGTGTGTGTCTGCTGCAGGTTTGCTCGTATTATGAATGCTTTTGGACTCTGTCAAGATTGTTAACTAGGATGTTACTTTGTTGTCTGCAATTTTTCCATATAAAACGGTTTGCTGTTTCTTTTCACATTGTTTTATAATTTTTATTATCAATGTACAAATGTATTTTGCTAGCTTTTAACAATTATGGAATTACAATGAAATTTTTAGGTTACGTCTGTAACCCTAGTTCCCTGAGAGACGGTACATCAAAACGCTTTGGGAACGTGCCCGGGTGTACACACTCTGAAATAATGTGTGTAATCAGTCAAAAATTGGGGTGACGTCTTAAACAGGAAGTATAAAACTCGCATGGAGTGAGGCGAGTGCCACCTTTTGTAAGGGAGAAGAAAGCGCTGCAGGGACACCGGCAGTGTGGCTTAGAGACGCAGTGTCTCATTCCCTCAGGGAACTAGGTTTACATACATAACCTAGAGACGGTCCCTTTTAGGAACTTGAGCTGCGTCGAAATGCTTTGGGAACGAGTGTCCAATCATGCCAGACTGACCAGTTCCTGACTAGTGTGTATAAGCAAAGCTAGGTCAAAGGACAGAGGGGCCAGGAGTGGCATTGCGGTCCAGGTTGTAGAACCAGATGAAGGTCAGCGGGTTGGACCAGCCCACAGCATTGCAAATGTCTTGGAGGGGTACTCCAGTGGACCAAGCCTTTGATTTGGTGATCTGTCCCAGGAGAAAATGCTTTAATGCTAGAAGCACGGCCAGCATCTCTAGGCAATTAATTTGCCAAAGTAGATGGGGCCCTTTCCATAGACCTTGGGTGGAGCGACCACTCATGACCACTCCCCACCCCGTGAGGGACACATCAATCATTAACAACTCCCAACATGGGGCCCTGAGACAGGAAACCGGGATCTTTCCAAACAGCTAAGGCACGTAGACATCGCCACGTGACCTTGATCGTATGGAGGGCATTGCCCTTCCATGAGAACTCATGGGTCCTGAGCCACCACTGAAGGGGACTCATGTACAGAAGGCCAAGTGGGACAACACTGGGTGCAGAGCCGGGGCAGTGCCCTGAAGCGACTCTAGGAGGCGGCAAGTTCTCCTGGACCACTACGAGACTGGTTTGAGACCGAGGAGGATGCTCACTGGAGCTGGCTGTGCCCAGAAGCACATTCAGTGGCAGGGTTAACGGACCAGGTCCCTGAGGGGCAGGGTGGGCACCGGATACTGCGGTGCAACGCACCCCTTCACGGCCAGATCCCCAGAACGTCCTATGTCAGGATTTTTTTTGCCAGATCTGTCACTTCACGGGGCTGAGTTGGGGTTGGGGCTGCACCCGCCGAGCAGCCCCATGAGAGAGGTGTGGGAGGTACTGCTGGAAATCGCCACCTGTGTCTTACTACTGAAGGAGTGAATGGGGCGTCCAGCCACATGGCTCGTGAACTGGCCGTCCGGAGCACCTCCCACATCCAGTTAATGCAGCAGTTCAGCCTGATACACCTGCAGTTCCACCATGGTGTGCAGGGACGCAGTGGCTTGACCTGCCGAGGCATAAGCATTACCCATGAGTGCCGACATATTAAGCATTGTTTTCATGGGTAATGTCAGGGTCTTGAGGGAGGAGGCAATCCCAGGAGAGAGATAGCTCGCAAGCATCTCTTCAACCCGTGGCATCGCTCCATATCCGTGTGTCTGAAAGGCAATGAATATTCTGTTATCCAGATGAGATTTGGTTTCCTTTTGAGTTGGGTTTCTTTCAGGGTTTCTTCCTAATATATTCTAAGATAGCTTTTTCTTGCCAATGTTGCCTCTGGCTCACTCATTAGGAATAAACTTTTAGGGACAATTTTAAATTGTAAAAATGTAAAATATATATTCTTATGAAGTCTACAATATCTATTCTTAAATGCACTATATAAGCACTATATTTTCAGTTATTTTTCTTAGGTCAGTGTCAGTTTGACTTAATATGGGCAACCAAGACCAAAACTTTTACAGGAAAATAGTATAAGAACAGAGCAAAACCATCCATCCATTCATTGATCCATCCATCCATCCATCCATTCATCTATTTATCCATCCATTCATCCATCCATCCATCCATCCATTCATCTATCCATCCATTAATTCGTCTATCCATCCATCCATCCATCCATTAATTTGTCTATCCATCCATCCATCCATGCATCCATCTGTCCATCCATCCATCCATCCATCCATCCATCCATCCATCCATCCATTTATCCATTCAATCAACCAAAGGTGTGTTAATATTGGTCAAAGATATGGAGCATCCAAATTTTCAGGAACACTAAGTGTAAAGTGGGAAAATACGTTGAAAATGATTCAACACATTCCTCAACACCTAGGGACAATGTAAAGTACACAGTTCACTGCCAATTTTTTCACATAATCACATACATAGATAACATGCAAATCTCCATAGAAATCCATTCTCACCATCATGGTCTCATTCCTCTAAAATCCAACCAAAATGCCATATCATGTTTGGTTTTGTTCACATTTTTTCTGTGAATTGATTTATTAGTCTGTTATTTTATCTTTCTGGCTCACACAGTCTGGCTACTGTACAGCCATCGATTTGTTTATTGGGAATAGGAAAATAGCATTTTTCTGATTGGTCTATTTATTATATCAAATATATGGTGAAATTCACAACCACTTATACTACTACAAAATGCGATGTGATCAGCTACAAATCTCATATCTTCTATAAAAACAAACTCCCTAGTGAAGCCATGAACTCATGCATATTTAATGGATTTCAAAGTTTGTCAGTGGGTGTAAAGCAAATCAAAATTTAACCAAAACAGTGCAGATTTTTTTAGCTGACTACTATGAATTCTAAAGAAAATAGGGCAGGAACTTTATGAAAATGCTCTGCATATTGTTATTTAGCTCATACTGTGATGTCTTTATTGGACATAAACAAATAACAATTGAAAATTTCCCAACTGCAGTGCAGTTTTTTTTAACCACTGCCACATCCCTGCATGAATCTTTTCACATCATGTAGCATTATAACCTAGAGCTAATATAGGCTTAGCCATGGATGTACACAGCATAGCTCATAATATTGATGAGGTAGATCAATATTCTTTGCACAATTAATTAAAAAATAAATTGCTTATATAGGAAGGTACTATAAAAGCAGTGAGCTCCAGGACAATTTTCTTGAAAAATATCAACCATTGTTTAATTAATTAAATTTATTATATGATTGAAAAAATACATGTGCCACAAATACAATTTAACTACTACTATTTTACATACAACTTCACCACATGAAATCCCATGTTAAAGAAAATAGTTCTCTGGTCTGTTCAGAACAGTTTTTAAACCAAACTTACCATAGTGAAGCATCATGGTGATAGCATCATGTTATAGGGTCAACAGCAAAAATGGAAGCAGGTCAAAGTTGAAGACAAGATTGATGAACCCATACATTTTCCCAGTCTACAATAAACTGATGTAGAGGTCCAGTTTCAAACAGGACAACGACCCCAGGTCTGCTGACAGTGCTACAATTTAAACCAAGAAGCTGAATGTGTCAGAATTGCACAATCAAAGTTTAGACCTCTATCCAATTGAGAAATCTGTGGAAAGACTTGAAAATAGCTGGTCACCCACAGTGTCTATCAAGGTTGAAAAATTGTGCTGAGCAAAAATGGGCAAAAACTTCTCATCTTTAAAGTTTGTAGCAGTAATTGTTAACAGAATCGATTAAATTAATTTAATGTATTTGTTTAAATTTATGTTTAATTAATCTTTGTGTCTAAATTAAATAACCATGAGTTACCGTGAGTAAATTTTTAATACAAACTAGGCAAAGGGGTGAATACTTCTCAGGGAGTGTAAAAACACTAGTTTTATATACAGTACAGTCTCACTTTGTGGACACAGTTTGCTGGCCTTGCAATACAAGTTGTTAACTGAGTGCATCAGAGACATTTCTAGTTAATAATTTATCATTTTTTTCCACCTTTAATAATCCTGAACAATTGTTTTTTTGTCTTCCTGACTTGTGCCTGTAGCTCATTAACCGACTTCCACTAGTGTTGATTACATTCATTGCCTCACACTTTATCTTAACTCAATTCGCTATTATAAGCACTATGTTGGTTGTGTGTCTGCCTTTGAGCACAGGTGAGGACTCGTTTGAGTTGCAAACGGTGAAGTTGGAGCTGAAGGCTGTGGAGAAACTGGTTCGCGACCTACATGCAAAGCATGCCCAGCTGCGGAAAGCGGCGCTGGAAACATCCCGGGCGGACGCTCACTTGCCCCAGGTAAATTCTCGGGTTGAACCTAATGCTCCAAGCACCTAAACTCTGCGTGGCCCACCCAGGTATTGTTCACTCCGGCACCGGGGCACCACGGACCCTGGATGCTGCAGCAGCGGAAGACGCGAGCCAAACCCCGGACTAGGACTTCTTCCCCTCCACCGCCACCGGCCTTCGAGGTCTTGACAGAGAACAGCTTCGCCCCTCTCCGCGAAATGGAACACGATACCGGGATTCTTGGAGATCCCATGGTCCAGCATATCCACGCTACCGGTGCCAAAGGTAAGGAACACACTCGCTTTTTTCCTGGTGTTTGTGTTTTTGATGTTGCTGCGCAGGACCTGAACGAGAACTTCGGCGCTGTTGTTCTCAATGCAAATGTGCTCAATCCACCTGCACAGTGTCGCTGTTCCTACCTAGATCCATTTTGTTCAAGATTCCATTATGAATAAGAAAAAGAAAGCAAGTCCTACTGGTATTTGATACACTGATACTGATACACAAATTGTGGTATCTCTTTGCAGGTATTTACACACAACAAAATCTCTTTATAATTTACTATAGACACTACTATAAACAAATCAATGAGTGATTTTTATTTTATCCATGCTACCCCTAGCTGGAGCTTGATTATGTATTCACATTTGACAGAACCCCCATTGAGATTTTACATAGATTTTTTACCTGCTGCACACAGTGATCCCCTTTTCTGATCAACATAAGCGTCTCGCGACTGAGCTTTTTAATTAAATTCTCTGAGACAGCAGGAGGTCACAGTGAGGAAAATTGTCGGTTTGTTGCTGCTTTTCACGTAAATATTTTTGCTTGTATCCTCCTATGTATAGCCGCCTTAACTGGGTCAAGGACCTCATCAATGAAACATGGGGTGTTCGCCTGCTGTGCTGGTACTAAACCACAGATAAAAGATTAGCTGTTTTCTGAGTGTTATCTGATGTATTTTAGAATGTTCATGACAAATAACAAGCCCCCCACCCACAAATCTCCCTGGACATTAAAAAAAAAAAGGGAAAAGCTGCTAGGACTGAAAAAAAAAAAAAACTTTCGTTCCAACCTATATATTTTTCAAACCCATATGTAAAGTTTCTTGCTCATAAAGGTGTCAATGTGAATATTACACACACAGTAGGTCTAGAATCACAGTTTATCATATAAGCAATTGTGTGATCTAGTGTAGTAATAAGTAGAAGCTTAGTATGCGTATATATTCGCAGAAGTGACAGGAGAATTTTATTTAACAAATGCATGAAATGGAAACTGAGGAGTAGAAGAGATTGCTTCAGTATAAAGGTTTTCGACAGGGTGCTCAGGTACAGGTTTTTGTACTGCTTGTGTTCTTTACATGTGCTCCAGTGCTTCGTCAGAGAAAGCTGGGAAAATATCCCAGTCAGTGATTTTTAATTCAGAGCACTGTATTTGATATAGAATATCTGCTCAGAAGAGAAATTCTGTTTTCTGTGTTGTTTCAGGCTCAGTAAAGCAGAGAAAACAAATGTGACCATCAGTCTTCAATCTATTCTACACATATATGTCTGGCATCTGCCCATCTTTTTTTCCTCAGCTGTTCTATCTGTTGCAGCTTTGTAATTTGGAAAGAGTGGTGAGACTTGAGGTGTAACTATACTTATTTTATATTATTAAATACTTATTATATACTTATTATATTATTATTTACTTATTTAAAAAAATCTAGAGTTTGCGCAGTGTCACTGTGGCTACTCACTCTATACCGGAAAAAAGATTTGTTTTGCGCGTACATGGAAACGCTAAAGAATCCATAGCGTTAGCATTAGCTGCTAACCAGGAAGGGGCTAGTGGTTAATGATAATGCAATGGATTCTTTAGCATTTTATGTCTAGCTTCAAGAATTTCTCTTAAAAGGAGAAAGTCCAGACAATCTCACATATAGAGGGAGTGAATGAATGAAGGATGGAAAGGATTTAAAAATTTTTATATGAAATGTAAAATGCACACACAATCAAACACACACGCACGCACGCACGCACGCACGCACACACACACACACACACACACACACACACACACACACACACACACCTTTATACACATACGTACACATCTGTATTACACATATGGGGTAATTTAAAAAAAACTAATGTAAACTAATTTAATATTTAATTAAAATTGAAACTAATTTTTCCATTTATTCAGTTTTGTTTAATCAATTTAATTTGTGGCAATATAATTAATTACTCATTTTAATCAATATATAAAAATGTATATAGCATTAATTTGATTTATTTTATTTTATTACATTTATATTTAATTTTATATATATTTATAAATGATTATTATTATTAAAATAATGTTATATATTATTTAACCAAGCAGGCATTTTATTTAAAATTGTTTTGAAAATGTAAACTGTTGTTGTCACAAATGTCAATAATAAACTGTGTTGATGAAAAACGTAAAGCAATTATATGTTTTGCATTTCTTCCTGCCTAACTGTACTAAAATTGTACTGAACCATGAATTTTGTATATATATATAAATAAATATATATATATATATATACACACACATTTTCTGTGCCACCTCTGTGCTTTGTCAGAGAACCTGGGGAATACTATTTCAGTAACTTTTAATTCACAGTATCTGCTCAGAAGATAAATTATTGTGAAATCCTTGTGTGTGTGTGTGTGTGTGTTCTTCTTATATATTTTTCATTCTTTTATTTTCTATTCTTTTTTTTCCCACTCTTCTGCTCACATCATTTGTTCTGACTAAGAGCTTTCTTGTCCTCTTTATAAACTTTAATGCTTTGCTTTTTATTAGGTGTGATAAAGGAACTCCTGTTTCTGAGAAACATGACAAGATGTGCTTTGTGCTATATCCTTATAAAGAGGGGAAAAAATGTTTGTAAGTGAAATATTTTTATAGCTGCCATATTGTAACTTCATAACATTAAGTGTTACTCTATTTCATGTTAAATTAAGTTCAAACTTTGAACTGAATTTGTGGCCTCCAATAGACACCAATAACACTACTACTGTACATCTTCTTCTTCTTCTTCTTCCTCTTCTTCTTCTTCTTCTTCTTCTTCTTCTTTCGGCTTCTCCCATTAGGGGTCGCCACAGCGGATCATCCATAACTATTACTGTACAACTGGTTACTAAATGTGCAAAGACTAGACCACTTCCCATAACAAAGTAAATGGGTAGAGAGAAGAGTGAATAAATCTACATCTCTACCATGGAGTTTACTGTATAATGTAGACAAATGACCAAAATTTCATCCTGTAACTATGTTGTTAGCAGTTAATTCACTGAATTATTATTATTATTATTATTATTACACAAAGTACCTTTCTAGCTGTCTTTCTTATCACTTCTGTAGTAGTTGCCCAATCATCCAGCACCTCTTCACCACCACCGAGCCCCTGTCTGACCTCTTCTATGAATCTCACACTGTCTTCCTCCTTTAGTTTCCACCATCATATACTTCTTTCAGTCTTCGCTCTCCTCCTCTTCTTCTTCACCTCCAAAGCCATCCTACAGACCACTATCCGATGCTTAGCAACACTAGCCAGTAGAGCACCTTACAGTCTCCAATATCTTTCAGGTTGTATCTCCTGCATAGAATGTAGTCCACCTGTGTGCACCTACCTCCGCTCTTATATGTCACCCAATAATCCTTCTTCTTAAAATATGTATTTACCACTGCAATTTCCATCTTTTTAGCAAAATCTAGCACCATCTGCCTTCCACATTCCTCGCCTTAAGACCATATCTACCCAATCACCAATCTTTCTTTCCTAGGCACACTCTCCACCACTTCATATAGCTCACTCAAAAATCTTTCTTTCTCCTTTATCTCACAACTCATTTGAGAAACAGAATCACTGATGACATTTATCATCACCCCTTCAACTTCCAGCTTCACGTTCATCACTCTATCCGAAACTCTCTTCACCTCGACTACACTCTTACTGTACTCTTCCTTCAGAATCACCCCTACACCATTTCTCTTTCCGGCTACACCATAAATGAACAGTTTAAACCCACCTCCAATGTTCCTGGTCTTACTCCCTTTCCACTTGGACTCCTGAACACACAACATATCTACCTTTCTCCGCTCCATCATTTCAGCTATCTCGCTCCCTTTACCTGTCATAGTACTAACATTTTAAGTACCAACTCTAACCTTCACCGGTACCCTGTTGGCTAACAATACCTGTGGTGGTTGTTGGTAACCCGGGCCTCAACCGATCCAGTATGAAATTCAGGCTTGTGATCCACATGTTTGATTTGGCACATGTTTTACTCTGGATGCCCTTCCTAACGCAACCCTCCCCATTTATCTGGGCTTGGGACCGGCACTAAGAGTGCACTGGCTTGTGCAACCCTAATGGCTGGGTTCCTGAAAACATGAGCACACTTAGTTTTTATAATGTCCCCTATGCTAACTAAATTGAACAGGTGGGTACGTGGGAAGGCTGCAGTGCTCAGGGACAGAGACAATGAGAGAGTGAAAATAGTAAACAATGGTAAACTATTCCCAGAGGATGACAGATGGCCAGGATGTCACAATACACATGAACGGCTGCATTTTTTAGAGAATATTTTGCTGTTAAATCTTATGATCTACTATAATAAGTACACCTGTTGTTCACAGTCAGATGGTTAAGCTCTGTTCTGGCACCTAGGTGGTGGAATGAACTTTTCGATAGCAGTTCTGTCTAAAGATCTACCTCTTCCAAAACATCACACCTTAGATTACATCCCTGTGCCTAACCTTTGCCAAGCACCACACCTGACCTAGTGATAGTAGTGTTGTGCTTTTTTTTTTTGGTCCCACTCACAGAAAGAGTGAAGGGGTGCAAGGTTTTAAGGAATCTAATGGACATAGATGTTATAGCCTGACAATCAGATGCAGGACAGCAGTGGCAGCAGTTAAGATCCTAAAAACTGATTGTCCGAGTCTTAGTATTAACAGGCTTCCACTATTGGACTGTTGGGAAAAGCCTTTACTTTTCAGGGGCTCTATAGACATGGCACCATGGCCAAATCTGTGATTTAATCACAGCTTTTTTTCAGAACTGGGATTGATAGCATTTTCTATATACTGTATACATAAGCATGTCTGTAGGAAATCCGTTTGAATATGATATATGAATATCCAACATATATAACATTCCAACATGGCAGCACCTACAACTTTTTTTTAGCATATTTGTTTGTGTATGCTTTGCTTCATGATCACCGCAGAAAAGAAGATAGAACTTTTAGTTGTCCTGAATGCAATATTGCTACAATAATGCAATAATAGTGCAATGCAAGCCTGCTAAAACTTTCTTTTAAAGTCAAAATATACAAACAATACTTAAAATGTATGAACATGAGCCCCACGTTACACTGTAAGATCTCAGCTGTCATAATTTTAGACTGTACGGCAGTCAAAACTGATGCACACAAGAAAAACACTCTTTTTTCCCTCGATAACTCAATAAGTTTCTCTTTTTGCTGTACTGTCCACCTGACTCATTTTGACATTTTCCCCGAGGAGGTTTGAAGTTGTTGCACTAATTCAGGTTCGGCGTGCCTACTGGTTCTTGGTTTGACGGTTATCATAGGCGAAGTCACACTGCTGAAAAGAGTCTGAAATCCTCTGACACTACAATTTCGTCAGAGGAAAAAAATCATTGCAGTGGCCATTAGTTGGCTGTAGGTGAACATGCCAAACCAGCAATCAAAGACTACAGATTTTAGCCTATGATAATAGAAATCCTTTAGTATTTTCAAAATTTGTTTCCAAATTTTGTGCCAATTGTTTGTTGTCATACCACCTCTTTCTTTCTTTCTTTCTTTCTTTCTTTCTTTCTTTCTTTCTTTCTTTCAAAGCCAAAAAATACAAACAATATTTATACATCAATTTTAAGCTTTTCAGCCTTAATTTTAATAAATCAGCTGGTACTTGTGCTTTTACATGAGGACAGAAATTGTTAACTTCATCTACCACAGATGGCTACATAATACATAAACACATAAAAAAGTACACTAAAAGTACAATGTTGTCACTTATTTATATGGACTTAAACTAAACATTAAATGCAGCTTAACCAAAAACAATTCTTCTTAATGACTGTGGCAGCAGGGGTGTGGTTGAGCATTAGCTTTGAGAGGATAGAAGGTAATTGAACTGGCAGGTAACAGGTCATGAGTGTCACCTGTGCCTTGTTACAGCTTGTCTATATAGCCTTGTCTTTTTGTGCTGTCATATTTTGGAGATAACCAGAAGAACCCAGAACAGCTCTAAGTGGAGACAAATAACTGAAAAGTGTATTACGATTTTAAAACTCTTAAGCTCTTAGAAAGCTGCCTGTATCCATGAGTCTTTCTCCACACCCTCACATGCCACATTTTTATAACTGTACTTCAATATAACCCTGCAATGGCTATTGTCCTCCTGTTAGTAACGTTATATCCAAATATACACACTCTGCTGGAGGAGGATCAGTTTAGGCTTCACATTCATTTTTCTCAAATGGGCCAACATTTAACTTGATTCTGTAATTATGAAACACACCAGTTACTGCTTGTGTGCTCTTTGTGTCATATCACACATGGTGCACTGTAATCTTCTTAAATTATACACCATGTTGTGGACTTTATTCTGTAGTAACAAATCACAGCATTTTCTATCAACAAATACTTAAACATTTCTGTGAAAGTGTAGGTGTTTGGTGCAGTAGGTCAGTATGCATGAGTGATAAATACATTTAGCAGTAAAAATTCAAGTAGAACTTAAGGCACACACGAAGCCTCCGAAAAGGCTTGGCTTATGGCAGATAACCAAGGACAGGCAGCATAGATAATTCACAGGTTCTAAAGTGTTATAGTTTCTATAGTAATAGCTCATTTACAGAAACATGTCCAGACAATATTGCAAGTAATCTGAGCCTAATAATAAACAACTAGAACAAAAGGTGTTGTGTTTTACTAAAAAATGCATGTGTTTATCCCAAAGGTGTTTAAAAGGGTTGAGGTTAGAGCTATATAGCAGTCCACTCAAGATCTTCCAACCAAAATACACTATGTTTTTTATTGAGCAGATTTAGGTCTCCTAGAAGCTTCTGTCACCAAGACAAATTCATCTTTCTGTGTGTGTGTGTGTGTGTGTGTGTGTGTGTGTGTGTGTGTGTGTGT
>JAAIIK010000086.1:232467-249978 GCA_014706435.1 Silurus glanis | reverse complement strand
GAGAGAGAGAGAGAATTACATTAAATAAATTTTACATGAATTGTGCACTGAATATTCAGATTTGAAATGCATAATAGAAGCTGTAATAGCAGCAGCAGCAGTGGTAGTAGTATAGTTATAATATATAATTTTATATATACTTTTATTTTATTATAGTTATTTTAGTTGTATTAGTAGTAGTAGTTGATAATGTGGTAGTGGTAGTAGCAATAGTTGATGTAATAATTTTGACTAATAACATTTTAATTGTATTTATCCAAATGCTTTACAAACAAAATAATTATAATTTCACTTATAAGCAGACATTCTCACAGAGTTACTACAATGTCTTCAAAGGCTGTTTCTCCACAATGTTTTTCAGTTTTCCACATTAATGGAGTCCATGTAAACAGTGTTCAAACCTTTGGTGTCATTTAGATTACACTCTCCCCTTTACAGCCTAGATTTGAGCTAAAAAAATACTAAAAGCATTTTCCTTTAGCTCTACATCACATGACCTGAAAAATGCGGAAAGCTTAACACACTCTTTCAAAAGCTTACATTTCAATAATTACAATTTTCTTGTCACTGAGAAATCTGGGAGAATAATATCTGCCTGAATCCTTGTCTTAAGGTTTTATTTTCAGTTGATAAAATCATGATAAAAGTACAATAATTCACTGTTTATAATTAGATTAATAATTAGATAAGTAAATCAAGATGCAAATGTCATATAAGGGTGAATAAAAACTTAACTGAAGTAGCTTGTTCAGGCCCTGGGTGGTGTAGACATGCGAGGAGTCGGGATAGAAATAATTCAAATATTGTTGTTTATTAATTAAAGGATATGTGTATAGAGTTACATCTGCAGCAATGAACCACCGAATGTTGATTTATTTGAAATGAATCGATAATGAAAGGCTTTCAGAATGCAGCAGGGATACTTCACTGTTTGTGTTGCTTCATGTTTTCATATAGTGTTACAAACTGAGTAAAAAAAAAAAAAGAAGATGCTGGTGCAGATGCACAAACATGTTTTTAGTATTAATGCTGATATATGGTACTCTCATTTGAACACTTCACACAGTCAACAGTTTGCTTAGACTCCAGTTTGATAATTTATTAAAAACATCGTAAATATTTCTGAAAGATTTACACAATATCTAGTTCTATGCTCATGCAGCATATTTATGACACCTGTACTTATTGTCTGAGCTAATGGAACATTAAGGCATTTTTTCACCTTAGTCCACTTTCAACCGATCATGCTTTCACAAAACATCTGCTTTTATATCCAGCAGAATGTTAAGCATATACTGTAAATTGTGCATATTTTTAGTTTATGTAGTATATTTATATATTTTTTTGTTTTATAATTGATCGATCTGGTTTTAATTGTGTTCCATTATGTTATTTTCACCTTGGGCTACCAGATGTGGACTACCAAATGTGCACTACTTATGTGTGTTTATGGCCTTATTGGGGTCATGGTATTTTCTATAATACGCATCCAGGTGTGACCAGGCGTGGACCAGGAGTCGGAAACCGGAGTATGGTTAGACACTTTATTAGTTTGAATACACAAGGCAGAGGGTCTTAAGGAAAAGCACGAACCGGACAGTCGCTATAATCCGTAATGCGGGTATAATCCGTAATGCGGGTAGTCCAGGGATGATCGCCAATGTGAACCGTTAAAGGCAAACCTATCTTGATCGCTTCCTCCTAAGCGGAGCCAGTCCTCATCTTAATCTCTTGTTAGATGCTAATATGAAAAAACACTGTTCTTGTAACTGACCCTCACCCTAGTAATGAATTAAATTCCTCCTCACTCTGCAATCTATCAGCAGCTATAGAGCACCAAGCTTCTAAAATAAGGTCTACTAGCTCTAAGTATAATAAAGAGTTCAGATGTTTTTTTCAACCAGTGCTGTGAATTATTAATCAAAGACCTCAATTAAAAGCTCTTTGTGTTATTAGTTTAGACAGAATTAATGTATTATGACTTGACCATGAATATAGATTTAATCTCCTTTTATGAGTTATTAACACAGAATCGCAGTTAATCTCAGAGGTCAAGTAAATGTATTCTTCCTCTGGGATTTGATTGTAGGATTGGATGTAGGCTTCTAGGAACTGTCCATTGGCCATTTAACCAGATAATAAGAAATACAATCACATATTACGAACATATTACCACATTCTTTTGATTTCATTGCAGCAGTTGAGGAAGGCTCTTTACTGTTTCAGCCAAAAAACATGTCTGGATGTTGAAATGTGTGGAAGGACTTTGGGTCACTTTTTGAATGAAGTCTGAAGTCATGTACTCAGGTCACACCAAGGTTTTTGACTGCTGTACACACTGAGACAG
This sequence comes from Silurus glanis, assembly GCA_014706435.1. NCBI lineage: Eukaryota > Metazoa > Chordata > Actinopteri > Siluriformes > Siluridae > Silurus > Silurus glanis. Next base: position 247,631 of record JAAIIK010000086.1, on the reverse strand, counting down.
AAACACCATCCAGAGATGCTACGTAATCTGAAAGTTTACTTCTAGTTGCATGTGTGTCAGGATCTCCCGGGCACACTGCGCGCACTTCTGGTTTCGCGGCACGCACTTCCGGTTCCGCGGTGAGCACTTCCAGGTCGGCGGCCATCTTGCCGTTTTTCCCGCGCCACCCGGTATATAAGGACAACCAAGACTTTAGCTCCTGGCCAGATTATTTTACCGGTTTCTTAGCCCCTGAGATCATTCTTGCCATCCTGCCTGCTCTGTATCCTGATCCTGATCCTGATCCCTGTTCTTCTCTGCCACCCTAGTTTCCTGGTTTGGACTTTGGACTGTTTTTGGTTTGTGTTTTGTTCTGCCCTGTATTGCTCTGTTTGCTGGTTTTTGGATTTTCTGGACTGTTTTTGGTTTTTGGTTTTGCTTCCCTGTATTGCCCTATTGCCTGTGCCTAGACCCTGGACTGTTTTTGGATTCTGTTTTTGCCTTTGCCCCTTTGCTTTACTTTATATATTAAATTCAGTTTTTTCCATAACCTTGTGTGCATCCTGCATTTGGGTCCTCCCATCCAGTCACTCTGCACCTATCCCTGCACCCATGTTTTCTGACAGAATAATCTGGCCAAAGATGGACCCAGCGGATGTTTTGAAGCGTTGGGCTAGCTCCACTGTAGACCAACAATTCAGGGACCCTACCAAGACGGTGGACATTCTAAAGCTCAGCCCCGAGCAGAGAGATGAGTATTTCTGGGTGCGTCATGAACAATCAGTGTCAAACCAAATAGTATTGAACAACCTCCTGAAACGTCTGTCTCTCCGGCCCCTGAGCTCTGCTGGGAGGGCTGCCCAACCTCAGCCTACCTGCCTGACTAGGGACGTCACCCAGCTCTTCTGCTCTGCCGAGCAAGCCCCCAAGCCTGTCTGCCCCGCCGAGGTCGCCGCTCCGCTCCAGAGTCCCGCCGAGGTCGCCGCTCCGCTCCAGAGTCCCGCCGAGGTCGCCGCTCCGCTCCAGAGTCCCGCCGATGGCGCCGCTCCGCTCCAGAGTCCCGCTGAGGGCACCGCTCCGCTCCAGAGTCCCGCTGAGGGCGCCGCTCCGCTCCAGAGTCCCGCCGAGGGCGCAATCTTGGCTGATGACGTTGCTCCACCCCCAGGTTTTTCTGACAATGTGGTCCAGACCTCCGCAGAGGGCGTCGCTCCGCCTCAGACCTCCGCAGAGGGCGTTGCTCCGCCTCAGACCTCTGCAGAGGGCGTCGCTCCGCCTCAGACCTCCGCAGAGGGCGTCGCTCCGCCTCATCACATTGGCCAGAAAGTGCTTGAGACAGCCACCTGGAGGCTTGCTCCACGCTTTGTTCAGCCTTTCCTGACCGCCAAGGCGTTCTCTGTTCGCCTCAAGCCCCGCTGTGTCCGACACTGGCACTTCACTTGCCTCATGCCCTAGGATTTTTGTGTCTTTCCAGCAGTATATAAGGACAACCAAGACTTTAGCTCCTGGCCAGATTATCTTACCGGTTTCTTAGCCCCTGAGATCATTCTTGCCATCCTGCCTGCTCTGTATCCTGATCCTGATCCTGATCCTGATCCCTGTTCTTCTCTGCCACCCTAGTTTCCTGGTTTGGACTTTGGACTGTTTTTGGTTTGTGTTTTGTTCTGCCCTGTATTGCTCTGTTTGCTGGTTTTTGGATTTTCTGGACTGTTTTCGGTTTTTGGTTTTGCTTCCCTGTATTGCCCTATTGCCTGTGCCTAGACCCTGGACTGTTTTTGGATTCTGTTTTTGCCTTTGCCCCTTTGCTTTACTTTATATATTAAATTCTGTTTTTTCCATAACCTTGTGTGCATCCTGCATTTGGGTCCTCCCATCCAGTCACTCTGCACCTACCCCTGCACCCGTGTTTTCTGACAATGTGGTCCTAGTAAAAGTACTTCCTCCTTATCTGAGTTGAGCAGAGGGAAGTTATCAAGCATCCACTGTCTAATGTCCTTTACACACTCCTCAACATTGTTAAGCTGATCTCTTTCATCTGGCTTTGCTGAAATATACAGCTGTGTATCATCAGCATAGCAATGAAAGTGAATACCATGTTATTGTATAATTTCACCTAGAGGCAGCATATATAAAGAGAAAAGTAGTGGGCCTAAGACAGATTCTTGCAGAACACCAAACTTTATCTCAGAGAGTGTAGAGAACTAATGGTTGCTGTTTTTTTAACTTGGGGACAGACTGTTTTTTAATTTATTTTTTTAAAGGTTAACTATCACATCAAATGGAAACTAAGTGACATAAAGTATGCTGTCTCTCAATGGAAATTCCCTCCAGGAAATGACCATTTTAACACCAAGGAAAAACACATGCACAAACAAAGCGTGAATCCTACAATCAGTGCATGAGTAATGTGGAGTCTAATTTTACACAGAATAAGAGCATAGTATGAGTTTGGTTAATTACTGTGTCAGGCCATCTCAGATGACTTCCTCTCCTGTACTGTAGTGTAGTTCTTGTTTCCCAGGAGATTTTTTTCCTCTGTTGGCATTAACACTAATTGTTAATTAAATCAGTTTAAAATACTGCAAATGCATATGCAAAGAAAGCTGTTACATTTTTTGTATGGTTTCTGAGCACTTGCTAAATAATATTCATTTTAACCTGTTTAACTAAGTAAAATATACACTATAGTCACATTTCTACTGGCAATGATTTGTAAAAAAAAATATTATTATTTTTATTAATATAATCTCTCTCCTGGCTTAGGTCTTATTTGACTGATCGCTATCAGTTTGTTGATGTAAATGGTGAGTTATTTTATAATGGCTTGATTGGTCATAATGTGTTTTTAATGAAATACATTCAGCCACTATAGAACACACTTTTCTGCATGTCTTTGGACAGAAAACCTGGGTATGGACACAGCCAGAAGAAAACAAAAGCTGATCAACAGATTGTTAATAGACACATATAGTTTTGTCAAAAGTTTGTCAATGTTTTTTTTACATCCAAAATATAGCAATAAATATAGATACATATAGCAGAATATTTTGTGTAGTTGTGCATTAATTAGATTTAGAATTTGAATTGTATATAATAAGCAATAGAAGTTTTAAAATACAAGCAAAATAATGTGAATAGTGTGAACTGTATATAATAGAAATTATTTTTATTTTTTATTTACATTTGATAAATCTTCCTTTTTTATTTTCATTCCAAAGATAGCCTCATTGATAATATGACAAAAATAAAATGTTTTCTATTAAAATGGCATATCCTGACATTTGTTAATTAAACCCCTGATATAAATCTGTGGCAGAGTGAAGCTGAATCCCATTTAGCTGGAAGGCTATGACTTCACTCTTAACATAACTGTATTATATTTGGAAATTTTCCGATTTCACCTCCAACACAAATCCAATTCCCAGCAGTTAGTGAGGCTTTTGAACATGGCTGATTCTGACTCCATATCCTAACACACTCACTCCTTTGTGCAATAACACAAATAACAAAAACAATGCAATGTATACGCTTTATGAATTAGATCCATGATGTTTAATACAAACAAAAGTTATAGATATTAAGGTTATAACTGTGTTTAGTGTCTTCAGTCATTCTTCCAGATTGGAAAGAAACTGTCAAAAGATATATATATATATATATATATATATATATATATATATATATACACTGTATATAATAATCAGTATAATAAGCCAATATTCTAAAGCAGCATAGTGAGAGTCAATTTGGTTTTTTTTTCACATATTTGCTAAAACAATACATTCAGAGAACGTCAATTATTATTATTTTAAAAAATATATATATATTTTTTTATTTCAAAGCATTTATTTCAAAGCAAAGTTTTGCTCGCTGTAGAAGCCTCCCATGCAATAAATAAATAAATTAAATGAAGGCAAACATAGCATCTCAATCATGTCTTGGCTGATGAAAAACATTTGGAAAATAAGAAAATGGTGTACATGTGATATTTTGACAAATGATTCTCTTAAACCTGAAATGAAATCGGGTTCCGGCTGACTTTCTGACTCTGGCTTTAATTGCACCTGTGGGCCTCTGAGAAGTCTCATGGCATGTAGGTCGAGGCTGTTGCTCAGACAATTGTGAATTAAACACACTTTAGAAAAGCAGCCTCCAGACTGGAATATGATATGAGGATTGTACGCTCGGTAAGTCTCAAATTTCTGAATGGAGGACAGAGCCAGAACCAGAGGCATGATGTTGACACTGATATTATACAGCATATACGGTAAATACATGCTGTGATGCTGGGCCCTGCAGGAATATTGCTGCACATGGAGCAGCTATAACACTGGCTCAGTACCTTGTGCAGTAACTTCAATGAGGCTGGACGTCTCCTGGAGTGTTAAAAACAGCACATTCGCCTGGGGCAGAGTGAAGCTGAATCACTTACAGTTGTAGGGCAATTACTGTACTCATCCACCAAAGCAGAAGCGTACCCCTGCTGTCTGATCATTTTCCTTTATAACTTTACATAGGATGCCCTCAAGCTTCAAGTTTTGCAATGAACATCTCAGTCTTTGGGTATTAACCCATCTGACATCCTGTACTATGTACTAATGTACTATTTAGTTTACCTTTAACAGCACATGTTTTTTGTATTTATTGTACAGAACTTTGCTCAGATGATTGTGTATTGCACTTTTATGTAGTCTTGTATATATTGTGTCAGACTAAAGTCCTGGAAAAATTATCTTTAGTTCCAAAGTATACAGAGAATTGTCAATAAAAACTCCTTTCACCTGACTGGATTTAAAAGAGATGTTTGTTTATTTATTTATTTATTTTTGCATTGATGAAGGTAAACAATATTTGTTTTTGAGAAACTGAACTTGGGAAGGATAACATTTCTTTTTCCAGGGGTCTTAGTCAAATAGCTTGGATTTTTCTAAGGCCTTAAGGGCAAGGCACTGGTCAAAAATAGACCCCTAAAAGGTAGGCATGGAATAGTTTACGTGAATTGTTTTTCTGTGATTCGTGTAGAGAAAAAATTATTCCGAATTTTTTATGGGCAAAGACATGAAAATTCAAAAAATTGTTTACTTATTATATATCCACTTTTTCCCCATTTCACAAGTGGGAGTTACTCATCATCAGGTTTGTATTATTTCACAAAAGTAAAAATATATGATGTTTTTATTTGCCGTGTCTGTGCATAGACCTTAACGGTGCATAACTCAATTCCCAACTAGATAAACTTGATAAAAAAGAAAAAGAATGCACTATTTGTATCCATCTGAATAAAAAACATTTTTCATTCTGAATAATGTACATCCCAAATATACACATATCTATAAATATTAGTGTAAATATCTTAATTCATTTTCACCTAAAATCTAAACAAGAAAGCTATTAAGTGAACATTCCATAAACTGGTATATCTGTAAAAACTTTACAGTATGTTATTATGGCGATATTACACAGTGCCTGGGTTTAATAGATAGTCTTAATATTCAGCACAGAATATTCATTTAATTGCAGGTTGTATTCAGACGTGTCCTGAGAAAAATAAGTGTAATCTCAGTCGAAAGAGGAAGGAAAGCTGGAGTTTATCTGGGAGATTACATGATGATCTGTTCTTATAAAAAGATTAAGATTTTATCATTGACCAAATTTTACATGCTTGCATTATTTCAACAAATCATTTAATATCTCTCTCTCTCTCTCTCTCTCTCTCTCTCTCTTTATCTTTCTGTGTTTATGTGTGCATGTTTTTTTGTACTTTTTCTTCTGCTGAATTTCCTTCCCTTAAGGATGCAACATTTCCTGATTTTTTTTTTTGCCTCTCATTATAGTCTCAGGTGTGATTGTTTTTTCTTGTTGGCTAAAATTATTTTTTATATAATATACTTCACAATCCAATAATGTAGCTACAGTATCTTAGACAATCTATACTGGTTCCCAATTAAATCTTGTGTTCATTATAAAATGCTACTGCTGAAGCTTAAAGCAAGTAAAAAGCATTCAGATACTGCAGTCTCATGCTGATGTAGCTAAGTGAAATTTTGGTCCATATGACCCACCATGTCTACTTCAATCATAAAGTGCAGGCTATTTGTTGGTACCAGGAATAGTGAAGGCTACAACATGGGACAGAGCTTTTTTTTTTTTTACCATGCCTCACAGTTATGAAACAGCCTTCCAATTAGTGTTTATTTATTATGCTGTTGTCTTCCCACTGTCACGCATTTACTCAGGTTTGTGGTGGTGTGGCAGGCCATCTTTTATTCCAAAGATCTCTTATCTCTGTGCTACCTTCTGGCTCTCCCTTAGTTATGCTGTCATAGCTAATCCTGCTGAAGTCCCTACTTGCACCCTGATCACACGGCACAGTGTCTTTAACTTTTATTTAACAATAAAAAATACCTAATAATCTTTGAGGTTTGTCACCCCTCTACTCTCTTTCTCTCCCTTTCTCCCTCTTTGTTGAGTTAAACATGCTCCCGAGGTACCACTGACCAATGATCCTGTCCCTTTCTTCTTTCTGGATCTGCTTGATTTACCTCTGGATGGATTTCTCTTTAATTGGAGACTATTCTGTGCAGCTTAGTATGGTTCCACATGAACATCCCAAAGATCCATAAAGTTACTGAGCAACTCAAGAACTATAAGGATAAATTTGGACTGTAATTAATGTTAACAATCTGCTACAATGTCTTAGGACTACTTTTGTAATGAACAGAAAACTTCATTTTAGCCAATCATCTTGGGTTGCCACATACCTAGATTGCATCTCCATTCAAAACAGTTGGTTTGTCCCTTCGACTGAAATCCATGTTTAGTATGTACATAGAACACAAATGGCTTCCTTTTTTTTTGGTTTTATATAATGTAAGTATGTAAGTAAACCAATTTTGAAGAAACAATTAATTGACATAGCCTTCCATCATTTACAAGCTAAATTGGTTTGGTACATTTAGAACCTATGGCAGACTCCCTTACCAGAGCACCTTACAGTACCTAAGCTTACCTTATTCTAATGCAAAAATGTCAAGTAGTAAGTAATGTAATCAAGCTAAAAGCCTTGTAGAGAGCATTTTGCATGAGATAGTAGAGCAAGAAAAGTGGTTAAATTCAGATTTTTTTCCCCCATTCAGTTAATGTTTATTTATGTGCTTTGTGAAGAAGTGGGGGTTTAGTCAGTTGGAACAGGGAGTTTTAATGCATGTATCCTTACATCTGGCATGAATGTGGAAATCAAGCTGTGTTTAAGGTTCAGATGAAATGCGGTACACATGCATGCACATCTTGTTAGGCCAATTATTATTAATACTTGTGTAGCACAATATCCTTAACATAATCAGCTATCATACCTCTAATCTTATGTCATGAGCATATTTTCTATTGATTATGTTAATGATGATATTTATTTGTTTGTTTGTTAAATATCTGTATTATATTATAGCGTCTATTTTTTGACGAGAGAGAGAAATGGAGACTATGATTCTCAGCCCAGTCTCAGCCCTGAATATTGTAATACTGAAATTAACCCACGCCCCCCTTTGTTGTGCCATTCTTTTTATTTAGAATGGGTTTCATTCAGAATGCTTATTAAACAAACAAATCTCTCACTTTCATACCTCAGCAACAGAGTCAATACCCAGGGGTTGTTTTGCATGAATGCTTTAAATCATTAATACAAGTAGGAGACCTGGGAGCAGTATTGAAAGCCAGGTTTTATGGTTTTACAAATACACTTGCACAGAAAGGTGGGATATAGTGGTCAAGGCTGAGGGAATTTTCATTTCAGTACAATGTATACTCTAGTAGAAGAATAATCCTTCTTGAAATACTTAAATTTGTTTATTTTGTATAATCTTCAACACTTGGTCTTAAGAATTCTTCATTTAATTTCATGCAAGAAGCAAATTTGAACAACAAATAAAAAGAAATAGCTGGAATTTACTTTTTAATTTAGTAACAATCTAGATGAAATAACAAAGTTCCTTTTCTGTGCTGGCGCTGAGGTGGTGGAATGAACTTAGATGTCCAGCAGCTGAGTCACTGCCTATCTTCAAGCGACCGGTGAAGACCTATCTCTTCGGGAAACACTTGAGCTAGCAGTTAAGTTTCCTGTTTGTTTTATGTCTTTATGTTAAGATGAAAAGGGTGCAATAATTCCTCCCGAGTTTTAGTCCAGTGGTATCCTAAGAGACTTCAAAGCACTTTTGTACATTGCTCTGGATAAGGGCGTAAATGGCAAAAATGTAAATGTAGTATAGACTAGTTAGCAATGTGCAACTACACACAAGGCGATCACATTTATGCCAATCATTTACATTTACAATATTTGTCACACACCCTTATCCAGAGTAACTAACAATTACCTACATTCAGACATCTGAGCAGTTGAATGTTAAAAGCCTTGCTTAAGGGCTCAGCAGTGGCAGATTGGCAGTGCTGGGAATTGAACTCATGAACTTCCAACACCTTTAAATCCAAGAACTTAACCATTGATCAATCACATAAAGACTTTAAGGCCATTCCAATGACTGAATCTATAAATTGGGTAACATTGTGACCTCCTCAATCAATATTACTATTTCAATGAGAATAAAGTTAAATAAGGAGTGAGAAAAGTTACTTTTCTGGTTGAGATGCTCTTCAGGAAATGTGGATAACTTACTGTTGTGATTTATGGGGGAGAAAATTACATTTGTTAAAAATTAATTTACACAATAATCCCTATTGATGCATTTTCTTTGGTGTACAGACATTTGCAATGTTAAAATGATGATGTTTTATGTAGCATTTTGGTCTCAGAGCAACATTGTTTGTTTATCCTGTGTACTGTACTAACTTCATATGGTTGAAATGACAATAAAAGACACTTGATCTGTAAATGTCATATTAGTGGGAAACAAATAGCATGGAATCATATGAATTACTCAGGCACAGATTACACTACAGTTGTGATTTAACTTCTTAGAACCTTCGTTGGCATGTTGCACATATTTACAAAAGAGAAGGGCTTTATGAAAACCCACATTTTGACTGCACTCTATGCAGTATGTAGAGAGCCTTAATGTGATATTGTTTGTTTTTCTTTTGTGGTTTTGTCACCACCTCTTATCTTGTTTTTTGTGTGTCTCCTTATTGGATCCAATGTTTTTATTTTAATCCCCAATTAACGTGTCTTTTTATGCACGTCTGTCTCTATGCACTGGCACTTGACAGTTTTGTGAGTCTCATTCGGTGTGTATCTGTTTTTTTCTGAATATACTTGTAGTATGTGTGTTTGTGTATGTGTTCTTTGGGTAAAGATTATTGGATTTTTTTCTAACAAACCCACTGCTCTCATCACTCATGTGTGTCCTGTTAACCACTAAAGGAATATACATAAACAGGGGTCAGTAGTGCACTAAGACATCGATATTTTGGAATTACTGAATTAAAAAAGTATGTTTTTCGCATGTTAGGGTCATGTTAATAAGTTTATGATCAGGATCAGGATCTCATAATTATGGGATACTAAGTCATAATTATGAGATACTAAGTCATAATTATGAGATACTAAGTCATAATTATGAGATATTAAGTCATAATTATGAGATCCTTTCTATGATTTTTCTATGATTTAATAGGAACCTACTGGTTTTGTTTTGTAGATTTGATTTATAGAGGTTTTTTTTTTTGCAGGTAATAATATCTTAATTTAATGTTCTTTTATCATTTCACTTTTATATATTTTTTATAACCCAGAGGTAACTTCACACAAACATGCACAAAACATGCAAAACTCCACACATATAAGTGGATTTAAAATCATTTCTGTGTACTTAAAGCTGCACATGTGGTACATGCTTGCCAGGGCATGACGCCTCAGCTGGAACGAGTTTGAGTAAATACAAATGCCATACAATAGGACACAAAGGTAATTTCATTAGCAGTTAAAGTAAAAGCCCAAATGCTTTCAGCGTGAAAGCAGCTCGCTGGCTGTGCTTATTTTCTTTCCTGATGTGAGACTTAATCTGTGACTCACAGTACTGACTGTCATGCAGGGCAGATAAACCCAGGGAATAGAAATCCTTCACAAAATTGGATTTTGAAAATAAAAAAAAAACAAGTTCTTGCTTGTTAGTAATATTTGCTTGATTTTTTTAATGAGATTTTGTCGACGTACGCATTGAAAAAGTCAGTGTGCAATTGTACTATGAATGATAATTTGCTGATTATTGTTTGTACGTCATACAGACATACGCACTGAGAAAATATACAGTGGGAATTTACTGAAATCCCATTGCTAACAGGGTCTACAGAGAATTCCATCTTTTCAACAAGCAAAATAACACACCAGGTCCACTTTGCTTATGCATTATGCATACAAAATGTTCTACAATGGACTACAGGTTGCATTTAATCACCTAATACTGCACACCTCAACAATGATTGAACTGTAATGAATGGGCATCTGGTGCCACCCAGATGAGGATGGGTTACCTATTGAGTCTGGTTCATTTCAAGGTTTCTAACTAGTCTATTTACTATGCTATTTCAGGGAGTTTTCCCTCGCCACAGTCGCCACTGGCATGCTATTAGGGACGAGCTTACAATTATAATGAATAGACTTTTACATTCTTTTATTACCAGTTCATCTCTGCTTTGAGACAATATCCTTTGTTTAAAATGCTATACAAATAAAACATTTAATTGAATAAAATAAAAAAAACATTTAAATACAATCAATGCTTATGCAAATATATTCACTTATTCCACAAAAACAGATGCTAAAGAAACAGTGTGTGTGTGTGTGTGTGTGTGTGTGTGTGTGTGTGTGTGTGTGATCAAAATAATATAATCAATGAGAAAGTGTGATATGCAATTATAATTATCTTATATGCAACTAATAGGCTAAAAGGAAGTTAAGGTTTTGGTTTATTTCAAATAAGATAAAACATAAATTAAAAAACCCTGTTTTCTTGATTTTGCTAGCATAATTAGCTTATTACAGTTAAGTTCCCTGGTGGTCTAGTGGTTAGGATGCGGCGCTCTCACCGCTGCAGCTCGGGTTCGATCCCCGGTCAGGGAACCGACCCTAGCCGTTAGGGTTGCACGAGCCTTATTGCCGGTCCCAAGCCCGGATAAATGGGGAGGGTTGCGTTAGTGTCAGGGTGCGAGCAAAACAGAAGGCGGAAGCCGGAGTACAGCTCGCTCGGGTTTTAATAACAAGTGTGAGGGAGAGAGATACACACAAGCGCACACACACACACACACACTCGCACACGGCAGTCCTTCGGGTGAGAGAGTCCGAGGTGCGCTTTGGGAGAAGCGTAGCTGACCCGAGCTGCGCGGGGAGGAGAAGCGCAGCTGGTACAGGATTGTGGAGTCCGAATGGAACGGATAAATAAAGTCCTGTGTGAAAACCTGAACACAAAAACATGGACCGCACGTAAAGTCCAACACATACAATAATGAACGGGGAGTGAGTGTAAATGAGGGGTTTATGTAGGAGCGGGGTGGAGTGATGATGAGTCCCAGGTGTGCATAGTTAAGCATGGGGCTCCAGAGAGAGCGGAGGCATGAGAGACAACGAGCCCCAGGTGTGCGTGGTTAAGCCTGGAGCTCTAGGGAGAGCGGAGGCATGAGGGCCACAAAAGGGGGCGTGGCAGATGGATCCCTGACAGTTAGGAAGGGCATCCAGCGTAAAAACATGTGCCAAATCAAACATGCGGATGGTCCGCTGTGGCGACCCCTAACGGGAGAAGCCGAAAGAAAGTTTAATTAGCTTATTACAGTTAACTGAAAAAAGCTCATTTCACGCTTTAAACACTATTGTGCATGCTTAGAAGGTTTGTTTAATATGTACAATACATGTGTGGCAAGGAGAAAAAGATCACACTTTCATACACAAAAGCTTTAAGAGTATTGCACTGAAGAAGTTAAACAACTATTACTGAGAAAATGCCAAAGCCATGATGAAATCCGTTCGATTTTATTTCTCCACAAGTACCTTCAAGGTTGACATGTTTTTGATGAAAAAGGTCAAGATTCCAGAATTCTATGCTCAGAGAGTGAGTCATGTTCAGAAGTGCACATACCTAGATTATAAATGCTTTGTTGCTTTGCTGTTAGCGTGAGAAAGTGAAGTGGCCGAAAACAAGAAGAAATACAGGCAAGAGAAGTAATTGTTTTAGACTTAAAAGGTTAAAAGAATACTTCTGCAACCTAATGCATTTGTAATGCATCAGCGTATGTGCAGAGACTAGAAATTTGACATGTCTCCCAGTATTAAGAAGAGATCTGAAAGGTTGTTTAATAGAAGCGTAGTGACTGTGGACATCAGAGTAGAGGTAGATTAAATATTTGAGAGGTTATTGTCATATTTACAGAAAACATTCTGTTACACCATACAGTGAAATTCTTACTTTGTCATTCCTCATTGAGTTCACGTCATTATATTTGTATAGCGCTTTTAACAATGGACATTGTCTTTCAGAGATCAAGCAGTTAAAAATCTATGACATGGAAAAACTCATGAGATGGCATGATAAAGAAACCTTGAGAGGAACCAGACTCAAAGGGAACCCATCCTCATCTGGGTGGCACCAAATTTTCTATTTAATTTCCATTTATTTTTCCATAAAATTCCATCACTGTTGAGGTGTGCAGTCATAGGTGCTCAAATACAAACTGTACATGCAAACTGTGGTCCTGAGCCTTTGTAGAACACTGAGATTTCTTGAGTTGCTTAGGAATCTGTATTATGTTCTCCTGAATTCTTAATGAAAATATATATTTGTGATTTAGGCTCCTAAACTGCTTATTTGGCCCTTGAAAAAGTATTCAACTAGTGGAATATTTCCAAAGTCCCAATAGCAAAACAGTAACCAGGTCCATACACTTGCTCTTTTCCATTATCATCTTTCTCAGCAGTTGGAACAAAGTGAATTCAAAACACTTCTTTGTTTTTTGATAATAATAATTGCAACCTAATGTATATTTCTAAATAGGATGGGTTGTTCTGCCCAGCCTCAATGAAGTGTGGATAATGGACGTTATCAATGCCCAAATTGCTTTGGGACCTAAACAGCACTTACAGAGTTTTTTCCTTATAACTGCAGGATAATGTTATTGGTGTCACAATGAACAGAAATGGAAAAACTGCTTGGAAATATAAGCTATGAAATTACTGCTGGGGAGAAGTAAAGTAAGTTATTTCACCAAGTTTTAGCAGCAGGAATATAAAAAGGCAGGAGACTCAACTGATCAGTCTCATGGAAATGGAACAGCTAGGGCTTTTACCATGATGGGAGGGCATGGGCTAAATGCCAGGCATGTTAGTGGCAGTGCAGCATTGCAGAGAAGTTCAGAAGAGACCCAGTACAGCCACTTCACATATAAGGCAGATTTCTATGTGCTTTTGTTGGCTGCGTCTCATTTTCTGAGCTTGAGGTCCACTTTTGCAGAGAGTGCTGGTAGCATAACATCAAAGTTATCTACAACCTCTGTCCAGGTGAGTGACCGGGCTGTTCTACAATGTACCACTTTCATTAAATACCTCTTTTGAACATCTAAGAGTCAGAAGATGTGAGTTGTTAAAAAGCTAGACATACTGTCTGAAATGACAGACACTGAAGCCCTAGAACTGATATTTATGCCTCGATCATGATGCAGTTCATGGAATTAAAAGAGAGTAGAACACAAAGAAATCAATAGACCAGAATGCCCAACGATTAATGCGATTTTTTTTTTATCTGCTTCCTACATGAGGTTATGGATGAACTGGCAATTTGGAATTGCTGTATGGAAAGGAATTCAGCAAGTTGAAACACTCCAGTAGATCCTAAAAGATTTAGGATCTTAAACCCTGGATGTCCTAACTTATAGAAACATTGTTACATACTATATGTATCCTTATGTTTTTTTGCGAGTAATTTGAAACATTCTTTAGGGCAGAAAAAAGATTTATGGGCACTTGATCATCACATTTTTATGTATGTGTGCTTTTTAAACATTTCATTGCAGATTTCCAAAACCTCCACTCTTCTGGTAAGGCTTTCCAATAGCTGTGGGTATTCGTGCTCATTCAGGCAAAAGCGCAGTACTGAGGTCAGGCAATCATTCCGGACAAGAGGTCCTAGGGCGCAGTCAGCGTTCCAGTTTATCCCAAAGGTGTTCAGTGAGGTTGATGTCTGGCTTTTCTGTAAAGGATACTCAAGTTCTTCCACTTCAAACTTGACAAACCATGTCCTCATAGATTTAAAATGTTCTGTTCCAGGTCACTGTCATATTTTAATAGATTTGACTCTTTTGGTTGCAGTGAAGGGAAATTGGCAATCTGCAGCAACAATTTGGGGAAGATCCATACATGGGTGTGATGGTCAGATGTCCAGATAATTTTGGCCAGACAATGTAGCTTTTTTACTTAAGCCAAAATAAAGAGATTAAAGAAAAGTGATTTCAGAAAATCATGACCAAGTGAAAAATGACCAAGTGACCAGTGCTGTCTTGGATGAACCAATTACATGAATTATTGAGATAAGTAGTGCCAATATAATGACTGGGATTTAATTTACCACGGTAGTTAATACCTTTTCAGGTCATTTAAAATATCTGCAGCTGACAGAAGCTTAATTTGGAGTCTTATTGAGTAGTTCATTTTCAAGTCTCAAGAGGCACCTAATGTTATTGACTGATTAGAAGACTGCTTTTTATAGTGTTTGAACTGGTGACTTTGGTTTATTGCAGTAGTTTCAACTAAACTAGGTCGCCACTCGGAGGACTGAGCTTCATTACAAAAGTTACTGGAGGAGCATAAACTAAAGACAAAATAGGGGGCCAAAAGAGCAGCTTAGATCCACACCAGCTAGTGCAATAAAGATATGATAGGAACCCTTTTTTTTAGTCAGTCAAAATATTGGCACTTGATAGACGTTTATGTCTGAATTGCTAGTTCTCATTGATACTAGACATGACAAAGCTTTCTTTTTTAATTTCAGATGGTACTAACATAAACAAAATCGCACAATCGTTTTCAATATTCATTACACTATGTGTACACTACGTATTGTCAGGCTGCTGACGCGGAAGCAGATATAACCCGATCATAGTCTTTATTGACGTGCAAAATACAAAACACTCACAAGCCGATGAAAACAAAAACAAACCAAGACATCCGCTCGTAACGAAGAATCCACCTTGAGCGCGAA
>JAAIIK010000086.1:221029-232457 GCA_014706435.1 Silurus glanis | reverse complement strand
GGAAGGCAGCGTGACTGCTATCGAGGGGGGCGTGGCAGGGTGAATCCTTGACAGCTATCGAGGGGGGCGTGGCAGGGGGATCCCTGACAGCTATCGAGGGGGGCATGGCAGGGGGATCCCTGACACGTATATTGTATTTTAATAAAAATCTAATTTAATATTCTTATATTCTAATGACAATCCTTAATACTCATTGATATTAATGATGTAACATGACAAATATGTCAATTTATAGAACTATAAACTTGCTTTTTCTATTTAGCTAATCTACACTTAATATCTCGTTTTAATGCTATTTAATACAAAAATGTAAATAGTCTACCAATGTAAACCAGTTTTTTATTTATTTTAATAACTTTTAGATCTATAGCAAGACGACAGATGAGGATATCAGTCATGTGGCACCATTTCAGCAATTGAAATATTGTCTTTGACATTATTAGTTGCTTGAACAAGTGCACCCAGTTTATTGGCTGTAGTCTTAAGCAGTCTTGATAAATCAAGTCTAGCTTTATTTTTTATTTAAACGTAGGCTCATTCCAGAAGGTGCCTATGGATAAATTATGAGGTAATCAGTTTTGCTAAAACAATTCACATCTGTCATGCTATGATAAAAGTCTACTTCAGGTAAAATTTGTGCTAGGTTAAAAAAAAAAGGGGGTAAATATTATTATATTTTCTGGTATTGGTTTCAAAATTGCTTATGTTTAGATTTACATTTACAGCATTTATCAAAAGTGTTTTAAAGTATCTATCAATGAATAAATCAACACTGGTTCACTAGGTTGCAAATTTAGAATACATCAGCCTAAAACTCTGATGGGAGAAATTATGGCACTTTATTTTTATATACATCAAGACATAAAACAAATAGATTTTAGTAACAAATAACAAAATGTAATTTTAGGCTTGTCTTATTAGGATGTGTTTAGAGTGTTAAATGAAAAAAAGGAAAAGCTGTTTCTGCTGTGGGTTACAGTCAGATCCATATTTTTATTCCAGCAATGCATTAGAAATAATTACATCCAGCAGAATGTTTTTTGTTCTTCAGGCACAAATTGAAGCTCTTGAGTAAAATCCTCTGAGCAAATTCTTGACACCTTCTTCAGTTCAAGTGGATGGTTTTCAGTATGCACGCTCTTTTGTTTTGTGGTGTGGCATCAGCAAAAAATTTACACCTCTTGACATTGGTTTCTTTTTTAATTTAAAATGCCAGATTAAAAGAGGAGGATTTCTCTGCATAATTGTGATTTCTCTATTACATTCTTCTGTTACATGCATCTGTATGTCATTTCAACTTATTTGAATGTTCCTAATTCCATATATATATATATATATATATATATATATATATATATATAATCACTGCTTATGTCAATAATCCAGTTATTTATGCACATGCATGTATTTTTGCTTATAATATGATGCCCATGTTTTTCCACATGATTGCATAGACATGCCTACTTCACTTTTTTTATTATCTACATAATCTCTGATGTTATGTATTGCTATAACATTATTATTACAGTTATCTGAGTAAAGTTGATTCACAGGAGTGAATACACTGTACACATCCAACAACAAAGAAAAAGTTGAGTATAGGGATCAGGGTCCTCCTGAATTTCTCTTCATATGTTAAATAAAAGGAAGTAGAACTTTCTTGTTTCTTGAGCTGTGATTCAAATGTTTTATGTTTCTAGTATAGTAGTGAGAAAAAGGATTTTCTTAGTGATTCTAACTTATGACATAAAAACATAAAATAATTTGCACCACTGTGCATGACAAATCTAATTATTCCACTATTGTTCCTAAAAAAAAACCCATTAAATTTGGCAGGGACTCTTGATGGGACTCCTTTTTTAAAGAGTATGCGCTTAATTCATTTGTTTCTCTTTCTTTCTTTGGTAGCTTATATAAAGGTCTCTTTTAAAGTTGCTCCAGTGACATGCATCTCACCTCACCATTTTATACAATCAGCACAGTGCTAGGCATGAGAAGGGGAATGATTCTTTTATATCCATGTTGAAATCGAGCTTAATAAAATTCAGGTAAACATTCACGGTGTAACCTGCCTGTAACATGTGCATTTTGATCACTATGTGCTGACCTGAGGGCGTAAGGACTGTAGAAATAAATTAGAACTGTGAACTGAGTGCCTTTTTTAATCTTCAACTTTTTTTATCAGTGATCTTGGTTTGGAGCGTAGATGAGCTATACCTGATGTACTGTTGGAGCTCACCTGTATCAAAGCTTGATGTGTTGAGCATTCTGAAATGCTTTTCTGTTCACCACGGTTGTATAAACTGGTTTTTTGAGTTTGCTGCAGGACTTCTGTCAGAATGAACCAGCCATTATTCTTTTCACTAAGGTCAAAGATCCCATTTTGCCCAGGCTGATGTTTGTTGTAAGCATGAACAGAAGCTCTTGACTTGTATCTGTATGATTTTATGCATTTTGCTGCTGTCAAATGATGGGCTGATTGAATTATTGCACAACTATCCATATCTTATATAATCAAATGTAAATATCCCTAATGTTATCTCTGCACCATTACATGATCATTGATCTGTTTGTCAGTCAGTCCATAAAAATGCAATAATAGTTCAAGTGTTTTAATGATAAATTAATATATAGGACCCCATTTAAAAGCAAAAGAAATCCCAGTCTTGAATCTGAACTGAATACCTAAATAACTTTAGGCAGAAATAGAAAGCTTACTTGGTAAGGGAAGTCTTTTATTGCCTTTTTATTTTCACCCAAGAACATGCCTTATTTAGTGACAGTAGCAATATTAGAAAATTGTAGAACCCAATATATAAGATCTTTGCTCGTATATTAGATGTTTTTTGGTGCGCTCAGTGTGCGGTCACCTCTGCTTCAGAACACTCTTATCTTGTTTCACACCATCCTGAACTCTGGTTTGGTTTCATTTATTTATTAACCTCGCTGAAATAGAAAAAAAGAGAAAGAACGAAGAAGTGATATAGAGATGCTGAGAGAGTTTTATTTATATATATATATATATATATATATATATATATATATATATATATATAGAGAGAGAGAGAGAGAGTGAGAGAGAGAGAGAGAGAGAGAGAGAGGGGGCAAGATACAGAGAGAGACTCTCATGTCAGTGAACTCATCTGATGATAGATCACTTACAGAGGAGAAGAGGAGAAAATACGATGGAGGATAAGGGCAAGAAGAGGAGAGAGAAATGTGGAAATGGAAAGAAATACTCAGGAGGGAAACAAGGAATATGAAGCAAAAAAAATGAGAGGAAAAGAAGAAATAAGCTAAAGAGGAAAAGAGAATGGGTGACAGGTAAGGAAAAAAAAAGTAGACAATAAAAATAAAAAAGAGAGAATAGAAAATAAATGGAATATGAACAAAACCAGGGCAGGAAAATAGAAAAGAGAGAAGAAGAAAAGAGTATATAAAAAAGTGAAAAACAGGGGCTGAGTGGGAATTAAGGGAGAGGCAGCTGTGCATCTTTAAATAGAACCTCGCACTAATCACAGTGAAAAGAACGACACTATAGAAGACTCTATACAGACTATATACAATGAACCCTATAGTGCTAAAAATGGCTGCTATTAATATGATTGGATTAGCTGAAGCATGCTACAGTAACAAGAGCTGTGGGAGTGTAGAGCCTATTTTCTGATTTAGCAGGCACAGGCTTCTGATTATCCGGCTGTAATTGGCATAAGTGGAGTCATTAGCGATATATGGAAGCTGAAATTTGAAGCAGTTCAAATTTGCCTTTCAGAACAATACTTTCTGGCTTTAGACCAATTTTTATTAGCTATGTTATTATCATATTATTGTACACATTAAACCTAACACCTGTGGATGACCAATTAACAAGAAGAATCAGATATTGACCCAGAATGACCTGCTTATAAAGTACAACAGGGAGGAAATATTATCCTGCAAACCTTCTTTACATATAGAATATATAAAAGTAATTCCTATTGTTTCAAAATCAGGGACACAGTATTTTCTTGGTTGCAAAACATGTTTAATAAGATTCTGCCTAGAGCAGTACAGTGACTCTGTGGCTTGTGTTGAAGCAGTAAATTCCCCTGCATTGTGTCTGGTGTGCCTGGGATAGGCTTCGGATCCACCACGACCCTGACAAGGAAAAAGCTGCTACTGAAGATGAATGAAAGAGCATACCTAATCATCTGTTCACTCTCCGTCGAGCTGTGTGTGCACTCCTGCTGCTTGATGTGAAGTTGATGCCAGATCCTGACACACTTCTTCTGCTGTCTGATTCATCGTGATGCTCTAGTTCTGCTTGTGACTCAACCTTCTGCCGCTGTGGATAGTCCCATATGGATAAAACAAAGACTTGCTTTCCAAAAAACAGTTCATGCCCAAGACCGACCCCTGCAAGAGTCATAATATCTAATAGGTCTAAATATTTTTATACTTATACTGTACATACTTTTATTACAATTGGCAATGATACAGTATCTGGTGTTACCCAGAAGATGTGTTTCCTTTTATAGCTGGATCCTCTCAAGGGTTTATCCCAGTGGTGTAAAATATTTGAGTAAATGTACTGTTACTGTACTTTTTTAAAGTAATTTCTGGCTACCTACTAGTTTTACTGAGTATCAAGGATATAAACTACATTTATAATTTATATTATGTAATTTTTACTCCATTATATTTTATATTTTGCACCTCTGCTGTAATATGTCATTAAGGCTCAAAACTCTCCTACCCACAACTGCTGCCTGTGAGTGGCTTTTTAGCACTGCTGGCCTCATTTTCAGTAAAAAAAAGAAAAAAGAGTTAGAATAAATTTCAAAATCTTTGACAACCAGCTTTTGTTGAAGTTGAAAAAAAATATTGCCCCTCTCTGAGACTGAGAGGTGCATCATTGCAGCATTGAATATTTGGTTTTACTTTATTTAAAATGATTTGCTATTATTTTATTTGGCAATTAAATACCAAAAGTTTTTCTCATTTGTGCAATGATACCGTCATTTTATTTGTTAACTGAAGATCTCTTTTTAAAAGTTTGCTTCACTACTTTGTCTTTTTTTTCTGACTTGAGAAAGAGAAAAGTTGATCACCATTTTATTGAATGCTTCTTCTTTATGACACTTTCTGACATAATACTGTAATTTTATTTGTTAATTGAAGATTAACCCTTTTTGAAAGATTGATTTACTACTTTGTCTGTTTTTTTTACCAACATGTTTGATTTTTGTTTTATTCTTTATTATGTTGAAGAAGCTGTTGTGTTGATCTTGGTAAATGCAGTGTTGAGGTGTACAACTGAATTTGTATTTTAGGAAATAAAACCTCACAAATCAACTGTTTTTGGCTTTGTTGTTGTTATGAGGAAGAAACCTTGAGAGGAACCAGACTCAAAAGGGGAACCCATCCTCATTTGGGTGACAGCAAGAGTGTGATTATAAATCTTTAAACAATACAGAACACTGGAGAGTGAGAACTAACATGAGCACTGGAGTGTAAGATGATGAGTAATGATCTTTCTACAGTCTTATACAGTCATTATGGTTATAAAACTAGTTTATAGTTTATAGTTATGGTTATAAAATAGCTCAACATTTGTGATCATCATAGATCCAACACCAGCTTCTCCATGCCAGAGCCTTTAAACACCCAAAGAGGTCCAATGTCAAAACTCCAATTGGCGCTGGTACGTCTCTAGATGGTTCGAGATGTTTGCGGAGTCAGCATCTACTTCTTTAAAGGTCCACAATCTTCATAAGGTGGGACGTGACTGGGGCTGGAGCAACCTCAGGATGAAGAGAGAAAGAGAAGCAGTGGAGAGGAATTAGCGTAGCTGCTGTTCATGATATTAACAGCACAAGTTGATAATGTGCATGTGATCAGCTGTTCTGGAGCACAAGGTTATGATGTGAGACGTGTTATGTGTAGGCTTTGCTAAAAATATACGTTTTTAATCTGCACTTAAACTGGGAGAGTGTGTCTGAGCCACAAACACTGTCAGGAAGACTATTCCAAAGTTTAGGAGCTAAATGTGAGAATGATCTACCGCCTTTAGTGGACTTTGCTATTCTAGGAACTACTAGAGGTCCGGAGTTTTGAGATCTCAGGGAGCTACGGATTGTAGCGTGATAGAAGACTGGATAGATAATTTGGAGCTAAACCACTTAGTGTTTTGTAAGTAAGAAGCAGTAGTTTGTAGTCGATTCGAAACTTAACTCATTTTTTTTAATGTTATTTATAAGCTTTTTGAATTTAATTAAATTCATGTTTTCACTTAAACAAGTCAATAGATATACAGTAAGCATGAAATAATTAGTTCATAGTGGATCATGATTTCCACCACCATAAATACATTTTAAGTTCACTAAATTGTTAGATACGCTTCAAGGACCCCTACACATCCCCGAACTCATTGGTGAGAACTATTGCTCTACTGGGTATAATTATATTCAATTCCATTTTATTTTTATAGCATTTCTAACAATGTACATTGCCACAAATCAGCTTTACTGAAATATATAAATGCAGGATATAAATTTAGATGTAATAAATGTGTCCCCAGTGAGCAAGCCTGAGGCAACAGCGGCAGGGAAGAACACCCTGAGATGATATGAAGAAGAAACCTTGAGAGAAGCCAGACTCATAGGCAAAGCTATTATCATCTGGGTGAGGTAGTGTGACCAGATACCAGGGTTATAATAAATAATTCCCTATCTGGGAGGACTAGTGTCATTTCATGCTACATTTATTTGTTTTAAACCATATTTCTGTTAAACACAGTACATTAAACTTCTGATCAGTAATGGTTTCATTAACAATAAGCACTTAAGCTGTAATATTTAGCAGTCCTGGCTTTGGATCAACGGTGAAGTTCAGTGACCCTAACATAAAAGAGCATACTACCTACAATATTGCCTTTACTTGCCATACACGTGTTCAACGTTACTCTTACCAAGTTCTGAATGATGAAGCCATTTATAAGTAGTGTTTTACCCTATATGAAAAATAATCCTAATGCATTACCTGTTATGTCCGTTGCCCTAGCTCCCGATATAAGCCTTACTAAAGCTTCAAGTCCCTACAAAGGCTTACCTAATTTTATGTGCCTTAACACTGAGTCTCCAATAACCAGCGCTCTTTTAGGTTTCTCAGCATGAGCTTCAGCAGTTGAGCAAACCTTTCAGGCACGTGAAGCGGAGAGGAGTGGCACTCCCGTGGCGATCCTTAGTGTTTGCTTTGGCTTTGCGATTATGCTGCCCAGCCATCACCCATTTGCCCCGCTGTGAGGGCTCTAATGCTGAACTTAGGTGATATCTGTCTCTGCCTAAGACATCCAGATTTTCCCTTATGGAAACTACAGTGGTGTCATTCTCACTAACACTCTCTGGCATCTGGATAATCACCCTTTAATGCTGCAACATACTCCATCAGAGATCCAACTAAAATATACTTTTCACAAATAAGCTATTACTAACAACAGCGGAAGAATGACTATACATTGTGTACTCAACACACTTATATATATTTCAGACAAAGATGGCCTCTGTATCTCACAACACATAAGCGTTCTTTAAGAAAATAAAAAAAGGGTAAAGAGAAATGTACAATCAAATAACGCAATGGTGCAACAGTCGAGCAACGCTAGCGCAATAATGCCTTGTCTTTAATTTTACTGTTATGTTTTTGATGTATTTATTATTTATTGACGGTTTATTATCCCTGTTTGTTTTAGCTGCAGTTAATTTGTCAGTGGTGTAACAGCAGGATCCAATCCTAATATCTGTCACGCTGGCATGTCATACGTTTCCGTGTGGCGCCTGATGTTAGTGCTCAATGATAACAGCAGGAATCCCAAACTATCTCTGCAGGACTTAGAAAGCACACCATGCTAAAGCTGGATGGAAAGAGACAGCAAAGCAGCCACTTATCACATTTGAGGAGGAGACCGTGGGAAACCAGCCTGACATTCATTTTGGATTTTTTTTTGCAGTTCCCAATATGCTCCTTCACTAAAGCTACACTGGAGATCTTTGAACTGTACCAAAATTTTAGTGGTGACATTTTAAGTGGTGCATTTGCATACATGAATAAAAAGTGCAATATGAAAGTTTTAGGAATCCTCTCATATCCACCCATCTTCTGAAATAGCCTTCTATTAGAAACATTAGCTAATATAATTTATTGAGCTAGCTTCTGTAGCTGCATTCAAATCTGATCCTAGTATCAGGATATTCAGCATTGCATCATCATGGTTCTAGAAAATGCATTTAACACTAACAAAATGTAAATATACCATTGCAATAAAGACATTTTTATGTTTATTGTTCTTTTCTTTAAGCAACCTGTTAATGTGTGCTTTTTAGCACACCAGTGGATGGTTGTTGCCACCAGTGGTGGACAGTAACAAAGTAAATTTAATGAGTTACTGTACTTAAGTAGTTTTTCTCATATCTGTACTCTGTACCAATCAGGGTAAAGTGCGCACTCTGTTTTAAACTTGTTTTGATTGGTGCTTGGCAATAGACGACATGGGCATACACGCGAAAAAATAAATAATCGTTTGTTTTTTTTGTCGCTAATTTGTACGGTTGCGTCAATTATTATATCATGTCACGGTCAATGAACCTGGTCAGGACTCGGAGTGTGCACCAACCGTCTGGAGAAGTATCTTCACTCATATACTCAGAAAGAAGCAGCAGGGATTGAGTGACATCACCTCAGCTTTCTGGATTTCCAGTGGGAGAACCTACAAGTCCTGTAGTGACGTCACTTCAGTAAGAAGAGCTAAATCCGAATTAAAATTATGGATGACAAAAAAGGTCTAAACCCTCAGGAGCCCAATTTTACATTTCGCAAAACATTAGAGAGGAATAAATGATGGAAGGATCTCCAGATTCTAACTTACCATAAGTCCTGTGGCCTTATTGAGCGATTTTTTTTTAAAAGTGATTGAAAAGAAGGTTCACACTAATGATAATTTATTAGATATCACTTGGTGTTTAACTCATTAATATCATTCTAGTAATAGATTAATGTGCTAAAATTAACATTAGAGTCTTTTCACATAAAGAGCAAAGAGTCTTGTGATAAAAATGATAAAACTTTATAGCCATAATAACTTCGTCTACTACTAGCTGTTAGGAATATGTTCAGGGAAAATACATCTCCTTGTAGTTACTGCACTTCTTGTGACCATGTCAGATGTTTGCACACCTTAATCAGATTTAACCTTTAACAATTAGCTTGGCAATTACCACTCATATACAGGCTCACCATTTGCCGCAACTCTTGTCTTTTGCTTGTCTCTCTAGAATTTTTTGTTTGTGTTAATGATCCACTTTTTAAGTCTTACTCATTGTTTGTTTTGTGTTTTGTTTCACTGGGTTTGTTTTGTACAGGTGCATCTGCTTCCCTCGAATTACATGACATGTTTTTGAGGGCAATACAATTTGATGTAGTTGGATAGTATGTGAAATAAATGAGGCTTGAAAAACATTACAGTGACTTGAATCATTCAGGGGTTTGCTTTGCTTTAAAAAAAAAAATCATTTACAGGGCATGCAAATTGCTCCCATATAATACATACCATTTTGGTTTTTTTGTTTTTTTGTTTTACTTGAGAAAAGTATTCTGTCCATAGCCAATCTTTCTGTTAAGCATGTAAATTTCTCCATACAATCCGATTCATTTGAAGTCTTAAGCCGTTGTTATCTTTTCCATTGGACAAATCTCCCTCCACTGTCTGCATTCATTCCTTAAATGTCAGCGTTATTTTGTAGAGCTATTCAATTGTAATGTTCTCCTTGGAAGCTGCCACGGGTATTTGTGTTTGGTTTGTTTTTTCCTGTCATGTGATTTGAAGCATACAGTAGTATATAAACATGTCATATCTTTTCAGAAATGCATATTAAGGCTTGTTAATTTTGCGAAGAAATTAAATAAAATGTACCTATCACTAAAAGGTAGCATGTTTGAAATCCTAAAGTTGCCACAATCATTCGAAGCTGAAAGTGAAAATTTTAACATAACAATCTCCGAATTCCTGTATAAGGGAAAAAAAAGCTTAAGTTATTCTTTATATGTGTTTAGCTATCAGGTGACATAGGAAAATTAGCAGGTCGTACAGATGGTTGACGTCACACGTTTTGGAGGAAGCGTGCACAGTGCCTCTCTCTCTCTTAAGAGATGCATGCATGTTCTTTTTGTTTCTATATAACAAACTGGGTCATTTAATGGTATGACAATTTACTTTGACCAAGCAAATATATAAAATGTACAGATGTTAAACTTAATTTTTGTAAAAAAAAAAAAAAAAAAAAACACTCCCTTAGCATGAATAACAGCTCTACACAGTCTTTGTATCTGGACAGTTAATTTCTCGAAACATTCAGCTGAAATACTTTGCCATAGCCTCTTGTAAAAACTAGCTTCACTAGTTGGATTTTATTTCTGACCTTGCGTTCCAGGACATCCCAAAACAGTTCAATAGGACTGGTGACTGGGCAGGCCATCCATTAAAGATAAAATTCCAGCCGACTGTTGCTCTCTAAATGCTTACAGGGCTTAGACATATTCTTTGGGCCATTGTCTTGTTTTATAGTTAAGATGCTTGTAGTAACCCACAAGCCATGTTGGTTCAGTACTTCTTTCCCCTGAAATACTGTAAGTCTTCAACCTTTCCTGCTCCAAAACAACCCCAAACCATTAAGTTTTCACCTCCATATTTGACTGTTGGTGTAAGTCAGTCTACTAACTTCTTCTCTCCTGTTATCCATATTACAGAATTTCTGCTGTTGCAGTATGTTTAAAATGTCAAATTGTGACTCATCGGTTCACAGAACTTTCTTCCACTCATTCACTGTCAAATTCTTGTGTGGTTTTGACTTTTACCTAGTTTGTTGGAAATAAACAAATGGAACACAGCTGGGTCTCAAAAACTATAAAAGACTAGGTGTTTTCAAACATTTGGCAAGCACTGTACTAGCTCTCACCCTCCTAAATTAAAGGATTTCTAAATTTAAAATTGAATAAATAGACACATAATAGATGTATGCATATGTCACACAATTGAATCAAAGGCAGATGCAAGTGCAGACTATTTTATTAAGTGCAAACAATCAAAATCTAGGAATACCAAACTTCTGTAAACATACGCCACAAACATGTACTCAGCAAAACCACAGAAAGACTAGGCACAAAGCTGAGATACACACAAAATCACATGAACATGAAAACACTAACATAGGTTTGACAAAAAAAAAAAATTGCCATTTAAGTTTAACAAGGAAGTGAATATCATACATCAGTGAATATCATGTGACTATTGTGTGAGGTGCAAGGGCTGATGGTTAATACAACATAGTGGCAATTTTGGTACAATCTTGACAGCATGTACAGCATACTGTGTGTGTGTGTGTGTGTGTGTGTGTGT
>JAAIIK010000086.1:203762-221019 GCA_014706435.1 Silurus glanis | reverse complement strand
TCTAAGAGCTGATGGGTAACACACACACATACACACACATACACACAAAACAATCAATGCTTACCACCGAGTCTGATATATGAAAATTAAAAGCAAGCATGCATCTAAATTCAAAGGCAAAGTGTAATAATAATAGATCTATAAGTCTGATATAATCATCAATCATATAATATATGAGTCATCCAAATATGTGGGTGAGATCAATCATTAGTGCATGATGAAAATCTTCACCTCTGCCTGCTACATGTTTTTTTTTTCCTGCCTTATAAATGAATGCTTTGCACTGTTAGGATTTGAAGTTCTCCAAAATGAAAATGAAAATAAAAATTGTTTGAGACAAATATGCTTTATCACCTCAGCGAAGGATACGATTCAAATGTTTACTGATTCTGCAACTTCACTCGATCTAGGTCTAATTTAAACACATTACACACTAAAACAATCACAAATACACACACAGCTGACAGAGCACTTTTCTTGGTAAAGTTCTGTTCCTCTGGAAACTTTGTATTCTACCTCTACATTTATTAGTGAAGTGCACAAAAATGTCTGCTTGCATCTGTCTCCATATACAGTTTTTAGCTTGCTGTTATCATTATGCATATGATAATGTCAAAAATATGGTGCAGTTTGAAACACAAACCAAAAAAAAATTTAAAAAAAAACATGAGAATATGTAGTGTTTTGAAAGTAGTAAACAAAATTTGGATTGAAAACAAATCCACTTTTGGGAACCCGGTAATTGCTATTAAGCCCAATGTATCTAGTTTTAACGGGAAACCAAAACTTCTTTGCTCTTTTCCTCAAGGAAGTAAGGAAGCGACGACTCTGTAACCACAAAGTGGAATTTCAATAAGCTCAAACTTGTCTTGACATTTGTTTTTTTTTTTTTGGAGATGGTGATGGATGTGTGTTTGTCCCTGCTTTATTGCCAGCAACACGACTTCTCCACTTCTGTGTAAAGGATGAGCTCAGTGCCAAATCTGCTGCTTCCAGGCTTCATCACCGTAAACACCACGGCCATGTTAAACTCTGTCACTATGTGTGTGTGTGTTATTGAGTCAGAGAGAAGTCTTCTAAATGCTAATAATAAACACCCCACGTCTCAATCACATTAAAACGTATTCAATGTCTACTTTCCTTTTTAAATGACACTTGTCCTTATAATCAAGATGTGTTGTTATTATTGCATTACAAGTCACCCAGTGCTCATGAAGGCATTTCAGCTCCATGGTTAAACGCACGCAATCACAATAGACCAATTTACAATCAGAACAAATCATTTGCATAACTCTCCCATTATACACCTCTACACAAATAACAATTTCCAATTTGCCTCAAATGGTCTCCCTTCAGCACTGTTTACTGCTCATCTCCACTCGTTCTTGGTTATTTATTATAGCAGGATACTGGGCCAATCAGAGACCTGTTGACATGGTGATGGAGCATGTGGGTGTGGACATGCTTGGCCAGGTTTTGCTATACTGGAGCAAGGGCAAGGGAGAGATTTTTTTTGAGAGAAAACAGAGATTTTTGCATTTTTAAATCATCAGCTTCATCCGGGAAAGGATAGAGAGAGTGAGAGAGGAACAGAGAGAGAGAGAGAGAGAGAGAGAGAGAGAGAGAGAGAGAGAGAGAAATTCTTTTGACATGAAACACCAAATACTTGTCTCAATTCCTTTTAATAAAACCCTTTTTGTAAGAATAAAAACCCTGACTAAGTAACTATTAATAATATTTTGTAATCATGTTAATGACATTCATTGCCCATAATTGATTTACTAACTAGCTACCCATTAAGCATTTATTATCTCATGCCAAAAGTAAGTATTTAGCAATGAATCATTGCACTCAATATTAATGTTTCCTTGACTGTTCACCCCTGCAGGAAAGACAGTCCTTTCCATCGGGAAAAAAATCTTTCTTGCAAATCGTGCTTTTTTCCTCTCTCATTTGGGAGCTATGGGACAATCTCAACACTGTCTCAATTAATAATTTAATGTTCAAATAATTAATTGCTCCTCTTTAGTAGAAAAAGAGTGACATAAGCCCTTCATGTAAAGATCCTTCTGGGGACACACACACACACATCTTTTCTGACAGCCTGCTGCTAGGATTTGGAGTTCATATTCAGACATATAATAAAGTGAATAAAAGAACCATGTCAGATGTGTAATGTACCAGCAAGAGTTCAATAAGGCTCGCTAAGCCAACAGTGATGAACCAGAACTGTTTTAAAAGAGACCTGTCAACGAAAATGAAGTCACAAGCCTTACTTATTGACATATTACTGAGATGGTCACTAGGTGAGATGTAACATCTATTAATCATGTTTACACATTTCACTGAAGTGAGAAATAATATATATAAAAAAAAAACATTTGATGTGATACTCCTCTATAATGGAATTCTTTGGAAAACGGTTGAATTTGGTCTATAAATGTTTTAAATATGCTTCTGTGTGGCACATTTATGCTTTCATGAGTTTTCCAAAACAGTTAAAAAAAGCCAAAGAGTGATGAGTGGAATCCATGAGCCATTGAACACAGCTATATTGTACCAAACAGCAAGTTTACGCTTTATAAAAAGTAGAAGTATTTCTGAATAAAATCATTTCGCAAAACATCGAGTTTTGTTGAGCTAAATTTGAAAAGGTTATGTATTCCTTGTTCCCTAATGTTTCCTGGATAGACATAGATATTTACAGCAATCATGACCAGGATGAATTGCTTAATAAAAATGAACAAGTTATTAGTTTAATGAATCAGGAATGAAATATGATGTCATTCTCTTAAAGGAAAATGCTGAATAACAGGATGCTGTGATGCCAACCCAAAAAATGGTATTCTTAATTTCTTAATGACTTCACTCTCACATATGTTATAGCAGCTCCTACTAATAATAATGTTTTTCTTTTCCTGATTTTTTTTTCTTTTTTTTTAATGACAACAACAGCAAAGATTTTAATGCAGCTGTGGCAGAAAACGTACTGTTCCAAAGTGTTAATGCCTATGACTAATGTATGTCTCCTAACAGAAAACTTACCATAATAATGATTACACATTCTATAGATCTGTTTACAAAAACAAAAAAATGATGGCATTTGCCAGACATCCAAATCCAGAGTGACTTAAAATGATCTTATCTGCACAATTGAGCAAATTTTCAAGGGCCCAGGAGCAGCAGCTTGGTGTTGCTTAAATTTTAACTTGTGATTTTAGAAGTACAACACCTTAACCAATGAGCTATCATATCCAAATAATTTGCGATTTTATTAAATCTGTTTATTGTTACCTTTATATTATAAAGATCAGTACGGTGGCCGAGAAGTGTAAAACACATTAACAAATCCGAAAACAAAATAATAAAAATGCAAAACCAAAATAACAAATCCGAAAACAAATGAACAAATCCAAAAACAAAATAACAAATTTAAAAACAAAATAACAAATACGAAAACAAATTAACAAATTTGAAAACATTAACAAATACAAAAACAAATTAACAAATGCAAAAACAAAATAAATCAGAAAACACAACGACAAGTCAGACAAACCGGAAAAGGTAGGTATAGTTTGTGAATGGAAACTTACCGATCATTGGACGAGACACCTGTCATTCACCTGTATATCTTGAATGACAGGTGTCTTGTCCAATGATCTGTAAGTTTCGAATCACAAACTATACCTACCTTTTCCGGTTTGTCTGAATCGTTGCACGAAACACATTAACAAATCCGAAAACACAACGACAATTCAGACAAACCAGAAAAGGTAGGTATAGTTTGTGAATGAAACATTTACCGATCATTGGACGAGACACCTGTCATTCAAGATATACAGGAAGTATGAAATCTTATAACTTTGTTTTTTTTTGTGTAAAGTTCTCCGTTTCCTTAAAACTTTTTTTTTATTATTTTGATTAGTGCACCTTTAAATATAAAAAATAACAGAAGTAAACATTGGCAAGCAAGGAGAAGATGGAATTAATTCATAGCTACTTTGAGGAAGGACATTCATATGCAGTGATGTTGGAGATGCTGCAGTATATCATGACATAAAGATTAGTTTGTACACTTTTACACATACGTTCCAACTTTCTCCTGCTGCAGACTGTTGTACTTCAGATGCTTTATAGTCTGATATCCATAACTGGCTTTACCCAAAGGTTCCCCATCTAAGAAATTTTACTGTGAATTACATTATCTTTGGACTTGTAATGAACAATAACAAAGACGACTTTCTTGTTAATAATACACTTCTAATGGGAAAATGTTATATACAAAATCGAAATACTTAAAAGTGAAATCAAAGTTTTTTTTGCATTTTATAATGAGTTTATTTCTTTCACAAAAGCCTTAAAGTGATTAAAAAGAAAAATGCAATGACTCTTTTGTCCTGTATAGAAAAATATGATTTACAGAATAAACCATAGGCCTGTTTTTTTTTTTTTTTTTTACTTTAATTTTATTATAAAAAATTTTTAATAGTTTCTATAATATCATTTAAAAAAAATTTTTTACTTTAATAATATTATAATTTTATTATTATTAATTGTATTTATTTATAAATTTTTTCCCTCTTTCCCATAAATGTGTATATATTTGTATTTTCATGCACCTGTTCTGTGTATTGTAATGTAAATTGTACTTGTTATTGCCATGTTGTTTGTATATGGTTAATTGCTTAATAAAAACATAAAAAAGAAAAAGAAAAAATGAAAAGACTGTTGTACGTCCTGTATTTTTTGAATGAAAGGTGTCTCGTCCAATGATCGGTACGTTTCCATTCACAAACTATACCTACCTTTCCGGTTTGTCTGACTTGTCGTTGTGTTTTCGGATTTGTTCATTTTTTTTCGGATTTTTATTTTGTTTTTGAATTTGTTCATTTGTTTTTGCATTTGTTCATTTGTTTTTTCGGATTTGTTATTTTGTTTTTGCATTTGTTGTTTTGTTTTTGCATTTGTTATTTTGTTTTCGGATTTGTTAATGTGTTTTGCACTTCTCGGCCACCGTAGATCAGACTGTAAGAGACACTGGACTATGTTTTCCATAAGCCACTGCACCATGATATGTCATTTCTGCACTCCATTCCAATTCACAGATTGTTAACAGTGTCTTAAATATGCTATGAGAGAATGTAATCCTGGCTACTGCAGTTTAAATCATGCTAATTATTTTTATTTTTCCATTCACAGATTAATGAAAATACTCTGATCTGCAGATTTTCACAATAAGATCATTGTAGCAGATTACAAATGAGCAGAAATACTGTACATATGTGAGACAACATTTGTTTAACACGTGGAGATTTGGCATGGTAGAATTCCCATGTTGTGCACACAAGATCAATGATAAAACCGTACACAGAAAAACTGCATTTACGTGCAGAGGATAGTGTAGACTCATTAAAAATAAATTCAAAGCTATGAAACAGCATGTCTGTAAACTGTAGCTACAAGTTCTTGGCAACAGAGTGAAGCTGGCAGGCAGTGAAGCAGGTCCCTGTGCACCACGCCAACATACAGCAAAGCTTTGCACAATGTTGCTGATTGGGCAGTGTACTTCACACACCCTCCATGAGGCCTTGATTAGATTCAGAGCAGGTGCTGAGATCCTGAGGCATTTTTTTTCCCCCCCACACACGCATGAGATGAAGCAGAACATGCAGTTACTCAAATTATGCACCTTCCGCATTGCAATCTTGTCATACAGAACAATTTGCCTCTAGTGTCTCATCCAAATGAAAAATAGCTCTAATTTTGAATGACTCTCCTATCCAGTGAAGATTCTACATAAGAAAATGTACACAGATATTGTAGTCTTAGACCTGGTACCCTTGGAAACACCAAACCTCTTATTTGTTTCATTTATTTATCTTTAATAAGAACTTCATCCTGTATAGGATTTAGTTTGATCCGGAGCCTACATAAGGAATAGTTTGTCTGAGGTCAGACTATACCCATATACAGTGGGATACCATTCTTTTAAAAGCCGGAATGCGCACACACACCCACACACACACACACACACACACACACACACACACAGAAAATCAACATGCACACAGGAAAAACAGACACTAACTAATTTTTTGAATCTAATCAGGAATCCTGGAGCTATGAAGCTACCCACTGCACCACCATGCTGCTCCTACATCTACCTGCACTTTCTAAATTCAGTGTGTTCTTAACCTTAGGGTTCAACGTTGGTAGGAAAAATTAAATTCCTAATGCACAAATGTAACTGCATTTTTGCTTACCTGTACTCTCCAAGAGAGCAAATGTAAAGTCCCTTAATATGGTGAAACTTCATATGGTGATATTTCAGACATATCATTACAGTTTTTTTGGATTGCTTAAGCACGATTTTCAAAACAGGGCCCGTGTTCTCAAAACACTACACACAATTAGCACAACCACACACCCAATTAGCAAAACACTACAGATCCCTTGCATAATTAAACACTCTTGTAAAAACTATACACTTCTGTGTAAAAACCACACTTTGTTACCATATGAAACACACCCGTTTCACATTACTATACTTTGTTTGCACGAGTTACACTCTGCTGTGATAAACCTAAAACACTTTTAGCACTTCTACTTCCCTATGATTAGAGTAGGCTACCATCAATAAAGTACAAATATAATGAAAATTCACCAAACACTACACAAGACTAATGTTGCAGACTGAAGAAACTCATTTATTTGTCAACATGCCCAAAATGTTGCCATGGAGATTCATAATACTGTAACAAAACGTCACTTCACGTATTGTACTGTAAGTTCACTGTAAAAAAAAAAAAAAAAAAAAGAACTAGACATTGTCTCTTCGCCTAGCTGGATCTGGCCAGAGAATTTCATCAACATCTCAGGCAATGTTGTCATTAGCAAGACACCTTGGAAAGAAACGTCTTGAATGACG
The DNA here is from genome assembly GCA_014706435.1 of Silurus glanis. Classification (NCBI taxonomy): domain Eukaryota; kingdom Metazoa; phylum Chordata; class Actinopteri; order Siluriformes; family Siluridae; genus Silurus; species Silurus glanis. The sequence goes on along the minus strand of JAAIIK010000086.1, from coordinate 214,091 downwards.
AATCCATCCTTGCATTGCTGCTACCTCCATCTGGTCACAGGCCTCCTCCATGGCTTGGATGAGGGGTACCTCAGCCTGGAGACGGAGATCATATACCTTCCACCGCTATGCCGAGAAAAACTCTTCTATAGGGTTGAGGAATGGAGAGTATGGTGGAAGATATAGGACGGTGAAATGTGGATGTTGCTGAAACCAGTTCTGAACCAGAGCATAGCGGTGGAAAGACACATTGTCCCAGACAACAATGTATTGCATTTGATCGATTTGATTTGCTGCTGTTATGTTGTGCAATCGGTCCAAGAATGTAAGTATGAGTGCTGTGTTGTAAGGGCCCATATGGGCATGGCGGTGGAGGACCCCATTCTGTGTAATGGCTGCACAGAGTGTTATATTACCCCCACGTTGCCCTGGGACATTGACTATAGCCCTGTGGCCAATGATGTTTCTTCCTCTCCTTCGTGTTCTCGACAGGTTGAACCCAGCCTCATCTACGTAAATGAACTCATGCTGGATCTCCTCTCCATCCATTCGTAAAACTCTCTGAAGAACAGTGTCATGCAAAATTGTGTAGTTCAGTGTAGATCTAGTATACATAATTACAGTACAGTAAAAGATTATGAGACAGTATGCAAGAACACACTGCTAAAGTGAATACATACCTCTGCATAATCATGCCGCAGTCGTTTCACCCTTTCTGAATTGCGCTCGAAAGGCACTCGATAAATTTGCTTCATTTGAATATTTTTTTTTTTAGGATGCGTGCCAGTGTTGATGTTGAGACCTGATGGATATCGTTGAAACTGGCGTGGTTATTGACAATGTTAGCTTGGAGCTGATTGAGTGTTATAGCATTGTTGGCCAACAACAATGCCAAAGGCAAATTGTCAAAATGTCCTCTTTGAGCACCTTCTTGTCTTCCTCTTCCTCTTCCTCTTCCTCTACCTCTACCTCCAGCATGGCCTCCATCTCTTCCTCTTCCTCTGTTGATTCCTCCTCTGTTGATTCCTCTTCCTCCCCTTCCTCCTCCTCCTTGTCCTCCTTCTCGTTCTCCTTGTTCTCCTCCTCGTCTTACTCTTTCTCTGACTCCTACCCTTGTGCTTGAAGACCGATTATCTCACCTGCTGCTTTTTATAGTGCTTATACACCTGATTGGTGTGTCTACAATTAAGCAAACAAGTGTTTGCACACCTGATGACTGTGTTGAACCAATTGGTTGGACGGTGCAGTAATTTGACAGTCAGTGCTTTGGTATTGCAAGGAAGTGACTTCATGATAGATTTTTGTGTGTAATGTATGTTAAGTGTGTTTGGTGTTTTGCAAATTACTGTGTGTAGAGTTTTGCAACAAGTGTGAGGTTGACATTGTGCTTATAGTTGTGCAAATATGGGCTGATGTTTTGCCTCTTGAGTGTAAGGTTTTGCTAATAGTGTACTACTTTTAATTTTAGTGTGTAAGCAATCCAAAAAAACTGTAATACCGCCTGGCTAATGTTTTTAGGTCCCCTTGTTTCACATCTATCTATCTATCTATCTATCTATCTCTCTCTCTCTCTCTCTCTCTCTCTCTCTCTCTCTCTATATATATATATATATATATATATATACATATAAAAAATAGGATTAAAAGGCTGACTACTAAAGCTTAAAAATTTGTATCAATTGATTTCTCTTGTTGTGTATCCTGAAAGAACTGGACGCAAATGGTAATATGTGCGGGATGGGATTCTGCATTACAAACAAGGCACATTATATACACACAATTTACACAAATGAGACGCAGACAGTATCTGAAAAATGCTAGCCACTGCACTATGGTTTATGTTTTTCATTTACAAACTCTTTGAAAACCTTTCTTTCAAGTGTTAGATCTTCTTTTTGAAGATTAATGGGAACTCAATTTTAAGTTTAATTACTAATGTTCTATGACTTATAAAAAGCTTTTCATTACTTATTTTTTTAAGATTATAGCATTTCGTTATTTGACTTTTACCAGCAGTATACGTTTTATGCGTTTTATGACTACCACTGAGTTATGCTTTAAATCTGCTCATCAATATGAATCCTTATTTTCCTCTTCTGGAGCTGTGGCCCAGCTGGTTTACTTACTCTACCAATTCCAAAAATAAAGGTTCAAACCACTCTTCACTGGCTCCCAGTACATTTTTAAATCCAGTTGAATGTGTCATAATTTCTTTAAAAAGATAAGGTCTTCAATATTCTTTTAATCCAACATGAGGTTTTTTGTTTTTTGTGACAGATCTGTTTTTTATAGCTTCGCAGTAACTGTGGCTTTGCAATAGTTGCACAGAGGTGGTGTAAACACAGTCAGAAATAGATGTACCTTCAAATTCTCACAATAAATCCCATCTTGTTCATAGTCTCTAAAATGTTTTTTTTTTTTTATACATTATGCTTGAACTGTAGATATCATACTAGTGTCATAACAAACAAAGTCTGTGTAGCGAATTTAGCTCGTAAAAAATAAAATATTTATGAGTAATTATAACGGGTTATAATTACTCATAAATATTTGAATTCAGTTGTTGAATTAACGGTAATGGAATTAACATTACAATTATTTGGTCTGTTCATCCACCAAACAGACAGTATAATCTTTTATTAATTTTACAAAAGGGGTATCTAGACGGCTTGTATCTAAACAGTAGCCGACCAAGAAAGTCATTGTTCACTGTCTTCCTCCTTCCTTTCACAACTATTTCTCTCGGGAGTTTATCTTTTGGCATCGTTGTGCGTTTTAAAAAAAAAACGTTTTTTCTCCCGATGCCGTGCAGCTCAGAACACAGGTGAGGTGCGTTTTTTCGTTTCCGTTCGGAAATTTCATTGGTCTAATGTTATGTCGCTCAGTTTTTTGGCTTGAAGTTTGTGAAACCGGGAAAAACCCAGGAAAAATCCATAAATTAGCCGCTTCGTTGTTTAAGCCGCGGGGTTCAAAACGTGGGAAAAAAGTAGCGGCTTATAGTCCTGTCAGGTATCCCCCTGCCACGCCTCCCTCCGTAGCTGTCAGGGATCCCCCTGCCACACCTCCCTCTGTAGCTGTCAGGGATTCACCCTGCCACGCCCCCCTCGGTAGCAGTCACGCTGCCTCGTTATCCCGTGCCGGCCTTGAATACCAACAGCTGTGGCTCATTAAGGATTAGACTATATAAACTCACGTTCTCGAGTCATAGGCTGTCGGTTCTTGAATTGTCATGCTGGTGATTCCCGTGGCTGCTCGACCGCCAGCATTCCCCGCTGGTTCTGTCTCCGAACTCCGTTCCGTGTTGGATTACTCTTTGCCGTTGGATTTACTTTCAGTTCAGGTTTTGCTTTCTATTGGACATTTACTCGCGTTGTGGATTCCTCGTCCTGAGCGGATATTCTTTGTTTGCTTTTCGTCACGACTTAAGAGTGTTTTTGGTTGAACTGTTTAATAAAGACAATGATTGAGTTATTTCCGCTTCCGCGTCACATTAATATACCGGGACATAAGCCATTAAGGTATAACTTGTGTTAATACAGAGTTATATTCTGGCATATAAAATGCACCCTTGTTTTGAAAACAAAGAGCAGATAATTTTTATATCAATTTTGATATCAAGCCTTAAAAGAAAAGACAGCTTTAAAGCAGAGATACAAACCCGATTCCAAAAAAGTTGGGACACTGTACAAATTGTGAATAAAAAAGGAATGCAATAATTTACAAATCTCATTAACTTATATTTTATTCACAATAGAATATAGATAAACTATCAAATGTTAAAAGTGAGACATTATGAAATGTCATGCCAAATATTGGCTCATTTTGGATTTCATGAGAGCTACACATTCCAAAAAAATCGGGACAGGTAGCAATAAGAGGCCGGAAAAGTAAAATGTACATATAAGGAACAGCTGGAGGACCAATTTGCAACTTATTTGGTCAATTGGCAATCCTATAAAAAGAGCCTCTCAGAGTGGCAGTGTCTCTCAGAAGTCAAGATGGGAAGAGGATCACCAATTTCCCCAATGCTGCGGCGAAAAATAGTGGAGCAATATCAGAAAAGAGTTTCTCAGAGAAAAATTGCAAAGATTTGAAGTTATCATCATCTACAGTGCATAATATCATCCAAAGATTCAGAGACTCTGGAACAATCTCTGTGCGTAAGGGTCAAGGCCGGAAAACCATACTGGATGCCCGTGACCTTCGGGCCCTTAGATGGCACTGCATCACTTACAGGAATGCTACTGTAATGGAAATCACAACATGGGCTCAGGAATACTTCCAGAAAACATTGTCGGTGAACACAATCCACCGTGCCATTCGCCGTTGCCGGCTAAAACTCTATAGGCCAAAAAAGAAGCCATATCTAAACATGATCCAGAAGCACAGGCGTTTTCTCTGGGCCAAGGCTCATTTAAAATGGACTGTGGCAAAGTGGAAAACTGTTCTGTGGTCAGACGAATCAAAATTTAAAGTTCTTTTTGGAAAACTGGGACGCCATGTCATCCGGACTAAAGAGGATAAGGACAACCCAAGTTGTTATCAGCGCTCAGTTCAGAAGCCTGCATCTCTGATGGTATGGGGTTGCATGAGTGCGTGTGGCATGGGCAGCTTACACATCTGAAAAGGCACCATCAATGCTGAAAGGTATATCCAAGTTCTAGAACAACATATGCTCCCATCCAAACGTCGTCTCTTTCAGGGAAGACCTTGCATTTTCCAACATGACAATCCCAGACCACATACTGCATCAATTACAACATCATGGCTGCGTAGAAGAAGAATCCGGGTACTGGAATGGCCAGCCTTCAGTCCAGATCTTTCACCCATAGAAAACATTTGGCACATCATAAAGAGGAAGATGCAACAAAGAAGACCTAAGACTTGTCTTCTCAGTCCCCAGACATTTGCAGACTGTTATAAAAAGAAGAGGAAATGCCACACAGTGGTAAACATGGCCTTGTCCCAACTTTTAAGAGATGTGTTGATGCCATGAAATTTAAAATCAACTTATTTTTTCCTTAAATTGATACATTTTCTCAGTTTAAACATTTGATATGTCATCTATGTTGTATTCTGAATAAAATATTGAAATTTGAAACTTTCACATCATTGCAGTCTGTTTTTATTCACAATTTGTACAGTGTACAACTTTTTTGGAATCGGGTTTGTACATTAATAAACCTATAACGTGTAATTATTGTTAAAGAGTTAAAAGGTTTATAAGAAAGGAGAAAATACATACAAGATATGTATGTCATACGGAATTTTAAACACTTTCTTTATTATTTAACTAATGAAAATTCTCCCTGTTTGTGTGTGTGTGTGTGTGTGTGTGTGTGTGTGTGTGTGTGTGTGTGTGTTTGTGTGTTTGTGTGTGTGTGTGTGTGCGTGTGCGTGTGCGTGTGTCTGGGGGTGTCACACCCAAAGGTACTGGAGCCGAGTTTAGAGACTGGCTTGCGTTATAATTTAAATGCTCCTTTGAAGTCAGCTAGAGAGGTCAGGGACTATCCTGTTTTGTGTCTTTGGTGTGGGGGTACGACACTGTGGTATGAAAACCCCCCAATATAAGTGTAAACCGTGGTGCTCATCCTGTGACAAGCTATGCAGATAGTAAGGGTTAAAATGAATGCCTGGGACATGAAGTCTAAATGACCCTACACAGATGCTACATCTGCTTATTTATCATTTAACTAGAATCCATTTTCAACAGCATTAACATTATACCCTTTTATAAGGCATAAAATATATCATTGTCATAAAGAAGCAGAAGCAGGCTTTACTTTGTCACATATACTTTACAAGACAGTGAAATTCTTAACAGTATGGCAGGTGTTTCTAATAAAGAAGCGTGTTAGCTTTTACTGCTTCGCTCCATCTAACAATATTCAGGTCATTCTTGTGATTCTTTCTGAGTCAGTTGAACATAATATGATACTGTCTGGACTGCGGCTAATTGAAACCAACTTCACCACAACCTGAGGTGTAAAGACTTCCTGACAATCCTACTTGTGTAAAAAGCAATGGTACCTAACTCTATTACAATTTATAAGTCACCAATTGCAGTAAAATGTAATGTATGTGATTTGAACAGTAATTGAGAATTTTACTCATATTGAACGTAGGCCAAACAAGTCTTTTAAAAAAGACAAAGTAATAAAGCAATCTTTCAAACAGGTATCATTAATTAACCCAAAATGTATGTAATGTAATCGCTAATGGTCATTGTCAATAAAAAAATATTGTGGAGTAGAAAGTACACATATTGAATCACAATGGTAGTTGAATAGAGAGAACAGTGCCAATTCAACACAGTGGAGGCCTGCAGTGGGCTCAGGGTGGCACTCTGGCAATACCAGAGCTTGAACCCCCAACCTTTTGATCAGTAACCCAACACCTTAACCACTGAGCTAACAAACCACCCCTGTGTCAGCAGTCACTGAACCTAATTAACTAACATGGCTTTCTTTCCATACTTCAACAACATGTAATTCTGTCTGGACTGCAGCTAATTGAAACCAACTTCACCACAAGCGGTGGTGTAAAGACTTCCTGGCAATCCTAGTTGCGTAAAAGTATTGAAACCTTACTGCAAAAGAAGCTATAAATCACCAATTTCAGTATGGCTTGGGGTGGCACTCTGGCGATAACGGGGCTTGAAGCCCCGGCACTCGGTTCAGTAACCCAACATTTTAACCACTGAGCTACCAAACCACCCGTGAATCCAGCAGTCACTGGACCTAATGAACCAACATGGCTTCCTTTCCATACTTCAAAAACATGTAATTCTGTCCTGCCAATACTACTTGCGTAACAGTATTGATACCTTCCTGTAAAATATAAAGCTATAAGTCAGCAATCATAGTATGGCACCCTGGCGATACCGGGGCTTGAACCCCCAGCCTTCTGATCAGCAACCGACCAGCTTAACCACTGAGCTACCAAACCATCCATGAACCAACCATCACTGTACCTAGTGAAACAACATGGCTTCCTTTCCATACTTCAACAACATGTAATTCTGTCTGGACTGCAGCTAATTGGAACCAACTTCACCACAACCTGTGGTGTATAGACTTCCTGACAATCCTACTTGCCTAAAAGTATTGATACATTACTGCAAGCATCAATTCCAGAATGGCTTGGAGTGGCACCCTGACGATACTGGGGGTTGAGCCCCTCACCTTCCGATTAGTAACCCAACAACTTAACCACTGAGCTACCAAAACCACATGTCTCATCTAAAGCATTTGTACTGATGCTGATCAAGCCTCCCCCCCACCCCAATCAATTGTGCAGCTGTGCCCTTGGGAATAAATGAGGTTTATTCATTTTTATTTAATGTACTACAGTAGACATTGCTATGTACTCTAAAAATATGGGGTTCATCAATCACGGTCTCCATTTCGCTGATTATTTTATTTTGTGCCAGTGAATCTGTTTGTAAAGGCATAATGAGCATGGCATGGTGTTGGGGTGAAAGGAGCTCCAGCTTCTATAGCAGAATGATTGATCTGATAGGGAAGGAAGACTGATTAACATGGGCCTTTTGTATTTCTACCACCCATAAATCAATACATTAATATTTTTCGCTTTGCTTAGTTCTCAATCAGTCCTATTGAGGAGGACAAAAGGGATTAAATATTAATAGAGCTCAATGTGTGATTTTTTAGGGGAGATGCCATTGAGAAGCATTTTTAGATTTAGATTTAGATAGAGTGGAACAGGTCCTTTTTGATTCAAATAAAATAATGAAACTGTCCCCTCTCTCTGAGCAGCTAATACGCACAAATACAAGACATTGCCCTTTTACAAAATCGCATTGGCATGGTCAATTCAACACACAAAAAGGCGTGACCCCATGCATATCAGAACAACATAAACGATAGAAAAATGCAAAGTGTGATTAGTGGGTAATTAATTCATCTGTAACCATTTTTGTTGGAAGTACAGCATAACTAAAACATATAATGTTACTATTAGGTGAAAACATCTTTTTGTTTGGTGGATAATTTATTAATGTGAATTTATGATTCATTATTGTGAGGCCAAATAAATCGTTCAAGACTAAATTTATAGCTGTTTGATAATTAGCTGTTCAAAGTTGATCAAAATCAGACCATTTTATTGGATTTGAAATTAAATCCTTAGGTTTCATTTGGGATAATTTGCATTAATGGTATCCCTAATCCAGAGCAACTTAGACCTGAGCAGTTGAGGGCCTTGCTCAGGGGCCCAGCAATGATAGTTTTCGTGGTGTTAGGATTTGAATTGGTGACCCTAACCATCCAAAGTCCAATGCTTTAACCACTGAGCTACCACCTCCTTTAGGTTCAGGACAGCTGGCAAATTAAAATGGTTCTGAAATTGCTCAAACTTACATTATTGCCTATGAAATTAGTTTGTTCGAATCACATTGTTTATTATGTAATGATGATTAACACTGAGTTATTGAGATATTATACTCATTTAACTATTAACATAATTAATAGATATTTACTGTATTTTCCGGACTATTAAGCGCACCCAAATATAAGCCGCACCCACTGAATTTGACAAAGATGTTTATTTTAAACATAAATAAGCCGCACCTGTCTATAAGCCGCAGGTGTCTACACTGAAACTAATGAACTTTACACAGGCTTTAACGAAAGACAGTGCCTGTTACACGGCTTGTATCTAAACAGTAGCCTACCAAGAAAGTCATTGTTCACTGTATTCCTCCTTCCTTTCACAACAATTTCTCTCGGGAGTTTTTTTTTTGGCATCGTCGTGCGTTTAAAAATCACCATCGGTGAAGCTTTTCTCCCGATGCCGTGCAGCTCAGAACACAGGTGAAGTGCGTTTTTTCATGCCCGGTTGTTTTCAGGGTGATGAATGATTCGCATTTCCTGTTGACAGTCCGAGTGAGCGGCAGGTCAAACGTCAGAGGAACCTCATCCATATTTATGATGTGGTGCGGCCCGATTCAATGGGAGCGCATCTGATTTAATATAAAGAGTTTCATTGGTTCACCTGAACCCGTTCGGCAATTAAATTGGTCTAATGTTATGGGGCTCAGATTTTTGTCTTGAAGATTGTGAAACCGTGAAAAACCCAGGAAAAATCCATATATTAGCCGCTTCATTGTTTAAGCCGCGGGGTTCAAAACGTGGGAAAAAAGTAGCGGCTTATAGTCCGGAAAATACGGTACCCTGATTGGCCTTTTAACCCTAACTGATGCAGTTTGTAGCTTCTCAATTGTAATGACCAAGTGCTCAAAAAATAATCTTATTGTATGCTCATAGAAAAAGTGCTATTGTGTTTCAGAATGGGCAAATTATTGGCCTGAATCACAAATTACAAGTAAATAGTTGTGTGGCCACAAGAAAGTCACTTGTTTGTGAGGCTAATAAGAAAAAACTTAAATTTCAATTTACTGGGGAGCATAAAGTTTGGGCTGTGAAGCAATGGACTAAAGTCAGGTGGTCTGTTAAGTTCAGGTTAACTATTCAACAGCAATGAGCATGTCAGGGTATGACATGAATGTTAGGGAAGTGCATGAATCTTAAATGTGTCATGCCTAGTGCCTACTATACAAGCTTCTGAAGGCAGTTTAGCCTGGGGTTGTCTCAGTTGATCAGGTCCAGGTTCAGCAACATAACATGAAGTTAGCTGAGTACCTGTAGTGATTGACCAGGTTCCTATTGGATATAATAGATTTGTTCTTTCCTGATAGCACATCTTTGGGATGTGCTAGAGAAGACTTTACAAAGTCTCTGGAAGTAAATGTTATGGCATTGCACAAAGTAGTCAAATTCCAATGGAAAAGTTGATTCTGTTCCCAATGATGGCAAATACTAGAATAGTGCACACAGCCCACACAGCAATGGTGCCACTGGGCACCACTCTAAATGACAAAACAACACATGCAGAGAGCTATAGAAACTTCCCTGCCATCAATCATGTAAGAAAAATTAATGGAAGCAAAACATATAAATGGCAGGATGACAAAGCTTTGGGAGGAAAAAACAGCAGAAAAAGTGTCCTGACCAAAAGCAAAATGGAAAAAGGGGGTTAAATGACATGGCCCTACCTTGTGTTACATGGCTTTCTTACAACCAAGTGTTTAGAACCGCAGGGTGATAGATTGGGGAGGAGAAGACAATGTTTTTTTCTTAATTTAATTCTAGAAAATAGTGTGATGGAAAACAGCATGCTAAATGGCATATTAAAAAGGCGGTTTATATTCGTCTCATGATCATCTGCTCAATTTCTGTAGTGGCTTGTTTGTGTCTTTGTGTCTTTGTGTCTTTGTGTGTGTGTGTGTGTGTGTGTGTGTGTGTGTGTGTGTGTGTGTGTGTGTGTGTG
>JAAIIK010000086.1:158084-201909 GCA_014706435.1 Silurus glanis | reverse complement strand
TATATATATATATATATATATATATATATATATATATTTTTGTATTTTTTTTTTTTTTATTTTTTTTTTTTTACCATTTATAGTTACAAAACCACAAGACATTTTAAATACAATTTCTCTTAAAGTACTCCATCAAATCAGTGACTATATATAAACACTGTGTTTATCACGAGGCTTGAGTTAGCTAAACACATTCCATACAAGAGAACTGTTACTAACATAATGATAACATAAGAACATGCGCATCAACATAAAATTATAATTTGTGCTACAGACAAATCTACGTTCAGGGCTACTGTATTAGAAAATCTGAGAATCTGTGCTTTCTGATTCTATATATAAATTGTTTAAAAGCCTTTAAAAGCCTGATAAATAAATCAATGTAAACAATTGCTCATGTAATTAAATTAGTTCAATTAGTGGTCATAGTGACTTTTTTAAAATCAGGGCTTGTTTATATGTACACTCCTGAGAGGCCCAAAATGGCAAAATATTTAATTTCCCTGTTTCTAGCTTTCATAAGAAGTAAACAAGCAGGTGGTGTCATATGAGGTCTCAGGCGTGCATTTGTTTTATACTTGCTAATTAACCAATTATTTGGTACAGTATTTTGTAAGCTTATTATGTTGCCATGCCGGGGCTTGGTCTATTTTTTTGCATTTTTTGAGTGTTCACTGGTGGTTCAGTAGCATTTAATTTCTGCTCTCACCTGGGCTATCAGTATTCCCAGCACTGTTGATATAATGGTTATCACGCTTTTTTATTTCAATTCTTTTTTCAGTACGCTCAAACAACTACCAGATTAAAAAAAAAAAACTCTGCTTAAGAAAAAGGCTTTTTATTATTTGATATGTTTGTCACAGTTCCTCAAACCCTTTTCCAAATCATGTCACCTGCTATATTATGCATGCATACAAAGGATGAACTTTCCAGAATCAGGTATACAGAGAGATGACAGAATTCAAAAGCACTTACATTTCGCATTGTATATTCTGCACAAATCTTTTTGTTATTGTCTATGCAGTGATAGATTTATATACACCATAGCTCTTTGTATATAATAAATAACCTTGTCTGATTGAAGTGAGCAAACTACAAAACAGCAAATTAGATCATAATCACCCAAACATGGTTTGCTCCTATATCAAAAGCTCAAATGTGATTCCCCATCGCATTCCACATTTAGTGACAATTTCACTCTTCTAGGAAGATGTTCCACTTTATTTTTTTTAAGTGTGCTTGTGGACATCTGTTCTAATTAAGACACAAGGTTGTTAGAAAAGTCAGGTAATTACGATGTAGATGAGGTGAGAAGTCCTGGGGTGCAGTCAGTGTTCCAATTCATCCCAAAGGTGTGGTTGAGGTCAGAGCTCTGTAGCAGGAGATCTTCCACTCCAACCCATGCAAAGCATATCTAAATGGAGTTGGCTTTGTGCACAGGGGCATTGGCATGCTGGAACAGGTTTAAGTCTCGTAGTCCAAGTAAAGGGAAGATTTCATCCTAGGGCATCCAAAGACGTCCTATACAGTGGTGTGCCTTCAGCTTCGCGATAACAGTTTTTTGCAAAAGAAACACATATGGCTTGAAAAGTCAGGTGTCCCAATACATTTGTCCATATAGTGTGTATATATATATATATATATATATATATATATATATATATATATATATGTATGTAAATATGGTCTAAAAGTACAATGCATGGCATATGATGTTAAGACAAGTTGTCTAACTATTGAGGTGTCAGAAGAATTTGAGCTTTGTATCATGCATTTGTACAGTATAGTGTGTATTATTACTGTAGTTATTATTCAGCAGGATGAATGTGTGGTCTTTCAGCTCTGTGGTTGTTAATGAAGCAAAAGGTCTTACAAATGCAGGTGTTTTGTTTTTATTACTGATGAATCCTGTGCTGTGGTGGACAAATGCAGTCAACAGCCTCGAGCTGTGTGTGCACTTCATTTAGTCCAGCCTCAGAGTTTTCTTTCTGACATGATCTCCATGAGTGCTGATTCCGGCCAGTGAAGCACAGAGCTGCAAATGAAGCGTAATTAACATTTTTGCACCCTTTTAACTTATGAAAGCTGACAAGATGTAAAAACCATATGGCCATATATAGTGCATTACTATATTAAACAAATTAGGTTTGGAAGAAAGGGTTTGTTTAACACCAAGTAAATCATAATTATGTCCTAGTGTTTACTAACACCAAAGAGTCTTCATTATGAACACTGAACATCCATTTCTAATTTCCACCATTTCACAGGGTTTTAAATGGTAATTTACACTTCACACTGAGCACATTTAGTAGCCGTTTGTGTGATCTACCACCCTAATAAACTGAACATTTACTGTATTATCAGTGTGTTTTGCACTATAAAATGTTTCATCATGATGATCTCAGATCTCTCTGGCTCTCTGACTTACAGGCCATTTTTTAAAACTCGCATCTGTCAAGTTGTTCTGGATTGTAGATATAAAGTAGGTATGTAGGTATAGAGTAAAGCTGTGGACTAGCAATTTTATCAGTCCAGTAAAGCAAATTGAATTCAGTTTTATTTATTTTATTGTATTCATTCATACTCTTTCAACAATATACATTATTAAGACACAGAGCTAATAAACTGATTAAGAATACACATTTTATATGTACACATTTGCTCCCATAAAATGATCCATTATGAGTCAGCCAGATGTGATGGTGGCAAAGAAAAATCTGTCAGATCTGTCAGATTATATTAGAAAGAAACCTTGTAAGGCACTTATCCTAATTGGGTTACACTGAATATTCATTAATTATAGTTTCAGCATTACATGTCTGAGTCACTTCTGTACTGAGAATGGTCTGCCACTTACATAATATCTGGTTACTGATAGATAGACTGACACTGGAAACACTGGTTTTGAGTGTGTCCACTTTTAATACATTCATCACTTTCTTTGTTTTCTCCTCATAAACTTGGCTGTAAACTTTACGTTCAGTAACTGCTTTCTTCTTGTCTGGGTCACAGATTCTATCCCAGGAACAGTAAGTGCTAGTTAGAAATACACCCGGATTGGAGTCCAATGCATTGCAAATTACACACATTCAAACCTGAACAATTGATCTTAGCTAATGCAGCTGCTGCCATATATTTAAAAGTTGGGAGAAAACCAGAGAACTTCAATAAAACCCCTATAGTTTTATCACAGAGAACATGCAAGACTAGACAGACAGTAATTCAAGCCCAGGATCCAATCAGAGACCATGGAGCTGTGAGGAAGCAAGGTGGTGCATTGCACCACCATGTCCCCAATAATTTTTTTTTTCAACAAAAATCAGACAAGCCTAAAAATCACCGTTGTCTGTGAGCTGCTTAAGAACCATATGCCATGCCTACTTTAAATCAGAAATATAAGGTGCATTTTTTGTCATCCAATAGTTAATCCAGATCTGCATACTACAGCCAGAGTTCTGCTTCACATACAGAAAGTGATAGCTCAGTGGTTAAGCCTCTGGGTTACTGATTGGGAGGTCAGCGGTTCCAGCTGCCTCTCTCGGGACCCTTGCTCAGGGCCCTTAAACCTCAGTGCGCCATGACACTGTAACATCACTGACCCTGTTCTCTGATCCCAGCTTTCTTTTTCTTACATTAACCACACTGTGCAGTCTTGGAATTGTATTTTATTTACATAAATCTGCTACATATATTGTGTTGCTCCATGTTATTAATATTCTAAATAATAATATGTACAGTTGTTTATCAGGGCAGTCTTTAATGCTTTATTTCAACGTGTTTTTGTAATTTTGACTTTGTTACATGGCTGAATATTAAATATTTTTTTCTTTTACCTTCTATGCATTTAGTAGCTGTAGAGTTTAAAGTAAAATCCAAACTTAAAAACACAGCATTTTACTTTTCGCTTTTGGCATCTTGACACCTGTAAGATTATAACCATGAAAGCATGGACATAATTAAAATGTGATCTTGAGAAACAATGCCTTGTCATTTAGTTTGCACCCTCTTGTTTTCCTACCCACGACTGAATGAGCTGTATTGGCCATGACCGGTTTATTTTTCTCGTTTGCACCATTTAATTTTAAAGGGCAGAATAAACAACAATTTCAGAACTCTAGCCTGTGGTTAATTGTAGGTTTTTGAACCATCTGTGATAATTGCTGGATGTTATGAACCTGGCTGCTACAGCTCACTGAGTTTCATAGACAGAAATCTTTTCTTTTTTTTTTTTTTTTTTTTTTTTCTTTTTTTTTAAAGTCAGTCTGCTGCAGTAGAGAGAAATGAGACTAACGTGTTTTTTTGTGCTTTGATCTTGACACAAGCAGATACTGTTGAGAATATTCAATATTCAGTATGAACTAAAGCACTACAGATATGGAGCACATCTCCTTTAAAGCTGTAGTCAATACAATCCCACTGAGACCCAGACTAAGACCAAGACCAGCTCCTTAATCTTTTAGCATTGGTTTTTGCTGTGGCTTTGCTCTATTTTCTTCGGTATAAAAGTCTTAAATGATAATTGCCAGTTAGCATCACATTTAGCTTTGCTCTTAAGCAAATGGTGTGAGGATTTCCAGTTGCTTTTAACAGTATTTTCATAATTGTAGCCCCTAAATGAACCTTTGACCATGTAAGTCTGATCAGAAAGTCCTTTGTTACTGAGGTTCAAAGAGCAGATCTTTGGGGGTAATACCCACTTCAGCCAGTCATTAAACAGGTACACACTGGAGACTGAAAAGTAATTCAAATCCACAATAGCATTTATTGACAACTCCAGGGCAAAATAAAGGGGAGCTAAACAGGAGGCCTCATGAGAGAGAGGAGGGGACAAAGACGGAGAGAGAATGGATTTTTTAATTTTTTTTCATTTGTTTAAAGTTAACTGCTGAGACTCATAACATTTATAAAAAAATATCTAGTAAGACTTAATTTAAGTCCTCTATTAATAATGTATTGCATTTTACATAGCATATAGCATCCGCCATAAGCCTCTTTAAATGCTCAAAGTTTCTTTCATATTATTTATAAAGCACAAGTAACCTGTCCAATCACCCAGACGTTCTCCAGAGTTTTGTCAGATAGAATGAATCTTGGTCCCGTCAGTGTGCAGTAGGTATGTGAGCATAATTACTGCTTGAGGAGCAGGATTCAAGTCTCTCTTCAGATTCAATTTCAGCTTGAAAGATCAGAGAGAAAAAAAAAAAAACCTACCCTATTCCTGAACTCTCGGGCTGCTCTCATTTCTGCATATAAACTCAAAGACACAACTTCTGCACAGAAATCCTATTGACTTCAATGGACTTCAGTGGAATCACTTGTAATGTATGGAAGTAACTAATGATTGATGAAATGATGAAACTTTTAATCCCATTTTAGCAGCTTCTCAGGTGCGCCACCTATGGGCATATAGAGAGTCTGATATGTTTTTCACAATTTTTTTGGCCACAATATAAGGGATTCTAGCTGGGATATGAGATAAGCTTGAAATTATTGTAAAAACTATTGAAACTATTATTTTAAAATGAGGAGGAGCTATTTGATATGTTCTACCATGACCTCCTGATGAAAGTGGAATTTACATTAACAGATTGATTAATGCTGTAAGTTTCAAAGCACTTTACTGGGACTTTAAACCATATTAAGTCAATACCAATTCTGTTTAAAGCAGTGAGTGGTAAGTAAATTAGATTGTGTGTGTTTGTGGTTGTGTCTGTGGAGAGAGATGGTCTGTTGTTGGCCACCACCATGTCAGTCAACTAGCTTCTTTAAACTAGACTCTAAAGTTGCTTGTTATTGGCTACATTTATTTATACATAGACTCTCTTTTGAATGCTAGAAGTCTGGCTTGTGAGACTATAATTTCAATAACATTAATAAGCTCAGTGTGTAAGGCTTTGGAAAACTGGTCTGAATGTCATGAGTTCTAATCCTGCCACTTGTACTTTGAACAAGACCCTTACAACAGTTAATAAGTTTAAAATCCAAGAATGCTGTATTTGTTATATGTTTGCTCTAGAGATGTGTAGCTCATGTAAATCTAGGATGCTATCAAATGTTATTTGTGTGTGAACAGCATGCAACAACCCCAGGTGTCCATTGTTTGTATTCAGGGACACAATATTCCTGCTGTGTGCACCTGTGTTTCAACATTTGAACCCACTCCACAAATGCATTCATCATGGGTTTGCATGAATCACGGTGTCTGTAGAGTAATTGTTCAGAGGTTTGGAGGCATTACAATCTATCGTTGAAAATAAAATATAATGTTAAGGCACCATGGGAATTCATTCAAATTCAGGTAATTAAAAGTGCAAAAGACATACCCTATATATTGTGTGTTTGTGTGGTGCCCTTGTGATAGACACCCTGTGTTCTTGGTATTGGCTCCTGATTTGCAATCACTAAAGCTAACAAGCTATTATTTGCTAATCGTGGTTTGTTAGCGTTTAATACAATTAGCAACTAATACGCAGGCAACAATTTATGAGGTACAGTTTTGAATAGTTTTAAAAATCAAAATATTATTGTAAATGTTTTAAAGTATTATGGTGTTTTAAATTACATAAATCATCAGGACACCAAATGGAACTTTTGCAATGTTTCCACACGGAGGGTTTTAATTGCCGGATGTGAGCATCACGTTGGATTTTGGTGCTTGATTTGAGACTTGGTTTGTGTCAAAGGTTTTTCATTTTGCCTCTATTATATTTATTCTTTTTTTAAATTAAAATAGTCAAACAGAAATGCGCACTGCATTAATCATGTGTTAATAAAATTAGTGCCGTTAAAATGAATTTGTATATGAATGTAATTTGTATTTGAATTTAATATATACAGTATATTCACAAATAATATGTGTAACAGTTTTTTGTAATGCATCATATAGATTGCACTTTTTTGTGCTTGTCAACAAACATTCTCTCTAACGTTTGACTTGTAAATGCAAACAAATAAATAAATAAAAAAATTGCTTCAGATTGCGAGGTTTGCGAATACTGATTTGTAACAGCAACTACTTTAACCATCATCACGTCTGAGCTCCACAGCAGCCCTGCAGTGTTTATTTTTCATAGCACGCCTGCAGTAAGTCATCACAGTCAAAATGTCTAAAGGCCCAGAAATTTACCAGTGTCAGAAAAGGTGTGAATGCATTTAAGAGACCGAGTTTGCACTGACCAGTGAGTGGGCAGAATGTTAATGTTTATCCCATTCAATAGTGACACACAAAAAAAGCAATGAAGAGCAATAGTTTGAAGAGTGCACAGGGGCACTGTCATGCTGGAACAGGTTCAGGTCTCCTAGTTCAAGTGCAGCCACATATTTCATATGCAATTGTTTGCCAATTTGGGAAAGACACACATATTGCTGGAAAAGTCAGATGTCCCAAAACTTTTGTCAATATAATGTACATTAGTTTTAAAGAAGAAGGAGCATGAGAAGATAGAGAAGGTGTTGTCCAAGGTCACAACTTCAGCCGATTCCAGGTATAACATTGGATGTCTTGTCCAGATCAGTGTAGTCCAGGAAAAGCTAAGACACTAAACAGAACCTTCAAACCCTGGTAGAAACCTGAGCCTAAGAGATATAATTAAATTAAACACATTCATAATAAATGAATGTTATTAATATTATATAAATTACATGTTAATATCCCAATGAGTCCATTACGGTTCAAGTTAAAGTAAAACCACACAATCTACTCGGACAGAGAGAGAATTCCTGTGGCACCTGTCACTTAGATTCTGTATGATAGGTGTTGCCATAAATTACACAAAAGAAATTATTCAGAATCCGGCATAATGACTGCTAGAGTGTGTCTCCACTCATTTCCTATAAATACAACAAAAATTGGAAGACATAAATAAACTGATTAACCTCATATTGACTGGTACTTCTTTATGCAGTCATTCAAAATGTTCTAATTGCAAAATGTATTCATGCAGCCACAAATAAATCTAGTATCAGTGTATGTGCGAGATTTTATGCTAGGCTGATTGCATAATTGCAAGAATGTCCAGGTGTTTCTATTAAAACGGGTAGAATTAATACCGGGTAGAATGCTGACTTTGAGCACACCATGATTTTAAGAGCAATCCTGGTGCCCTTGGAGAGTTGGAGGACAGTATAAATAAATCATTACTAGATAGAAATTGTTATTGCTTGCTTTTCTTTCTTTTTTTTTACTTCTCCCAGCCATCAATGTATATACATGATTCAGTCTGAACCCTCCCCATCTGTACTTTGTCTCATTTGCACAGGTGTAGAGCCGTGATGTTGGTCTCCTTCAGCAGTCTCTAATGCTTCAGCTGCCACTGTCATCTTTAATCCCCTTTCCTCACTCCCTCGTTCTCTTGCCCGTTCATTGCAAAATCCTCTCATGCTTTGCTTGTAGTGTCAGGAGCTTCAGGCAAAATAGCCAGTCATTCTGTAGCCTTTTCCTCTCCACAACTGTCTTCTCTAATCCTTTGGTTGATATGGCATTCCCTTTTCCACTCCCCTCCATACTGTATCTCATAACCTGTTATTAATGTGTGCGTGCCCCAGCTGGATGTCCTGATTTCATGCCACTATAATGCCTGGAGTGATTGCACCCTGCAATTGCCGTCTGTTCTCCTGATTGATGAGGACATGAAGGGATTAGGAGGGCTGTCATTTTACTGTGCGAAACTATCTGAAACAGCAGGACCCAAAATCAGTTATCAGACACTTCAAGTTCTCTGAAATCAAGTCAAGTCCAAGTCCAAGTCATTAACTATATTAGGAAACACTTATATACGTATTCAATGTAATGTGGTATGAAAGCTGGATGAATGGGAGTGCTGCAGTGTGTGGAAAATGGGAACCTTCTTAGATTGCCATCTTAGATTGTTACGGTGTTTGCTGGATATAGAGTTAGTTTACTGTGACCTGACAATTAGATGCACGATAAATGTGCCGCCAGTAGCTGAAATGTAGATAAAATTCAAAATATAAGCTTACATTATATGCAACAGCACTATTGCAAAATGGCAACATTTATTTATATATTTATTCACACATGCATTTCTTATTCAACAAATAAATGTATTTAAATTCTGTATGAAAAAGTCTAAGATTATGTTGATTGTGATGTTTGAATAGTTAACATTTTTGCTATGTTTTATCTATTCATGTTATGACAGTACAGTATAACTTGCAACATACTGAGTCTAACTGAGTCTAACTGAGTCTAACTTGAGTCTAACATACAAAGTCTAACTTGCAACATACTGATACTAATTCTCATCATTTTTGGCAATGAATTATCAGTGCCATGTGCAAGTGTGACGTTTTCAGCTTACTTCCCTGCAAAAAAGATTAGAGTTATTTAGAAAAAAGCATTGGTTGTTCTGCTTGTATTTTGTTTAAACATTAAATCATCCTACTCTCCCCTGTGTAGTTTATGTTCCCTTTCAGGAACTCGAGCTGCGTCGGAACGCTTTGGGAACGCGACTGCGTTGTCCATGCTCTGAGTAATGAGTCTAATCAGTCAAAATTGAAGACAGGCTGTCACCGGCGGGGTGACGTCACGACCAGGGAGTATAAAGCACACCTGAAGAGAAGACTGCTTCAGCTTCTTTTTGTTCATGAAGTGTGAAATTTAATGTTTGTCTGTCTGTTTGTCAAAGAATAAAGGCATCTTAGAAAGCCGAAAACACATTTCGGCCGTGTGCTTCTCCCTGTCCTTGTTTCATTTCGGGAAGGGATTCACACAGCCTGTGTGGCTTGTTTGGGAGCGCCGTTCCTGGCGGGCGCTCTTTGAGGAGAACGCTCCCACTCCTCGCGGTTCCAATCACGAGGCGGAATGGAGCGCCGTTCCTGGCGGGCGCTCTCTTCCTCCAAGGAGGAGGACCGGGGCAGGCTTGTCCAAACCCAATAGTGAGGAGCACCTGGAGGTTGTGACATGCACCGTTCAGAAGCTTGATATAGCTTGGCCGGCCAGTGAGCATAAAGCCCCTCCCTCGGGCAAGCTTGATGAGCGTTTTTTGCTCCCGGCATCACAGCCTCCGCGTCAGGGCTTGCCATTTTTTCCTGACCTACACACCGAGGTGCCAAGCCAACCTGCTGCAGGAGCTGGATCTGGGAGATCCTTTAGCCGGCCAGTTAACTGAGACCAGATCTGGTCCTTTAGGCCACAAAGGAGACCGCCAAGGCCATCAGCCAGTCTATGGCCACCCTAGTAGCCACTGAGAGACACCTCTGGCTTACCCTGTCTGAAATACTGGACAGGGAAAAAGTCATGCTGCTGGACGCCCCACTTTCTCCTTTGGGCCAGTTTGGCGACGCCGTTGATTTGGTAGTCGACAGATTCCAGGAGTCCAAGAGACAATCGGCGACGTTTCAGCGGTATCTCCCACGCCACTCTAGGTCTGAGGACTGTCATCTCCAGAAAAAGGGCTTCAGCCAAAAGGTCTCGACCCAACCTATGGAGGATCCCCTTCAGGGACCTGGTTCATTAACTCTGCCAATGTGCTTCAGGGCACAGCCAGCTTCACCGAGCTCCCTCCTTCGGTTCCGCCTGGTACCATTGCGGACCAGGAGGTCTCATTTTCAGAGCCGCGTTTGGGCACTGCCTGAAGGGCTTTGCCAGACGTGTCCCTTTGGGTCCTGCATACTGTAGAGCGAGGCTATGCGATTCAGTCCGGGTCTTGCCTGCCCTGGTTCAACAGGCTCTGTCACAGTAGATCTAAAGGATGCGTACTTTCATGTACCCATCCTCCCTTCTCACAGGAAGTTCCTGAGGTTTGCTTTCGGGGTCAAAGCATTCCAATATTGGGTCCTTCCATTCGGCCTTGCCTTGTCAGCTTGTACCTTCACGAAGTGTGTTGATGCGGCTCTGGCTCCCCTGAGACTTCAGGGCATCCGTATCCTCAAGTATATTGATGATTGGTTGATATAAGCTCAATCAGAGCAGTTAGCGGTTCGACATCGAGATGTCGTTCTTGCTCACATGAAGGAGCTGGGGTTTCAGCTGAATACTAGATAGAGTGTGCTTTCTCCATCACAGAGAACCACCTATCTCGGTGTCATTTGGAATTCGGCGACTATGCGCGCACAGCTTTCCTCTGTCCGCATAGCGTCCATCCTCACGCCGGTCAGAGAAGTCAGAGAAGGGCAGTCACTCACTGTCAAGCAGTTCCAGAGACTGCTCGGGCTCATGGCAGCAGCGTCCAGTGTCATTCCATTTGGCCTCCTGTACATGAGACCACTTCAGTGGTGGCTCAGAGTCCAGGGGTTCTCTCGGAAGGGCAATCCCCTTCGCACAATCAAGGTCACACAGCGATGCCTATGTGCCTTAGATGCATGGGGAGATCCCGGTCATTGCATTGTGCTTACGACGGATGCATCCCTCACAGGATGGGAAGTGGTCATGAGTGGCCGCTCTGCACAAAGTCTATGGGACAGTATCTGAGGTGGCACATCAATTGCCTAGAAATGCTGGCCATGCTTCTGGCTTTAAAGCACTTCCTCCCGGACCTCAGAGGCTATCACGTGTTGGTCCGCTCGGACAACACCTCTGTGATCTCATATATCAACCACCAGGGGGATCTGCGCTCGTGCCTCATACACACGCACACATACACACACACAACACAATGGGGCATTCCTTTTATTAATTAAACCAATAAATAAGATGTTCCCCATTCCACGACATAAACCGATACCTTGTATGTATCTCTTCCTTTACTATAGTTGTACTCTAAAATTCTATTAATGTAACTCTATTAATGTTGTCTCTTCTATTAAGGCTTGATTGACTTAGAATTATCTGTTCTTTACTTTCCTAACAAGGGTGCATTGTATACATCAGAATACAACATTGTATTGACATCAGTTACACTTTGATTACTGATCTATGTATGTAATGTACCGCTGCCTTTATGCCGTCATTCCTTTTCATGTTTAGTATCCAAATGACCACAAAATTATCTGTTACTTATTTTTCAAACAATGGTGCATTTTATTTGATCACGAAAGGTACCATACCATCTTAATACACTTTGGATAAAACTTTAAAGTCATCCAAAGCAGGTATAGCCCGGAAATTACGCCCACAGACACAGGAACAAAGGGAGTTTTTCCCTCCGAAATGTTAGGCCATAGCATTGGCCATTGGACTTTTAAAACATCTTGAACCCAACTAATCAAGTGTTCAGTCAAGAAAAGCAAGCTCGCTCACTCGGCTCGACCGGAAAGGCTCGGAACCCCGGGGCCCGAAGGCCCGGGGGCCCGAAGGCCCGGAGAGTCGGACGCTTAGAACAGCCCAGCAGCGACTCTTCGGGACGAGATCTCAAATCTCTTTTGAGATCTTCCAGCAAGCTTTATCTTCAAGAACAACAACTGCTCTGATCTTCAGGAGAAGCTGGAAGAACATCTGACTCCATCCTAACCGACTCGTCCAAGATTCTTTTGTCTACCGCATCCGGACTCTTGTGCAACAAACCAATGCAAGTAACCAGTTTACCAAAAATTTAGATGCGTGTTAAGCTTGAACCCCTTAATATTAAGGTGAATTTAAATTTCCGTGACGATTTCTCAGTTAGGATGTGATTAATTTTGAAGTTTAAGCTTGCCATTCCTTTCCTTTCTTTCTCTCCTTTCTTCTTTTCCTTTCTCTTCCTCCTCTTCCTATTTTTAACTTTTTGTTTATTTTCATTTTTATTTTCTTTATTTCTTTTTGTTTGTTTGTGTAGTTAGTTTTATGTTGTGTTTGTCTCATTTATTAAACGCCATAATTTTCACAAGTGATTGTCTCTGAGTACCGCCCACAATTCAAGGTTCCTGCAATATTCGGTCTGAACTACATGCTCTAGTAAATTGTACGGGAGGGGATGCATTATTCTTGGCCAGGAAGATACTTCTTTTATAGAATTAATAAAGATTATACTGTCTGTTCGCCGGACGAACAGACCCAATAAGTGTAACGTTAATTCCATTACCGTCAATTAAACTTAATTTAAATATTTAGGAGTGACTATAACGCGTTATAATTACTTATAAATATTTCCTTTTCTTTGCGAGCTAAATTCGCTACATATAATGGTGGAGAATGCGGGCAGACTGTGCTTCCAACTATATACTCAATTTATCTGTATTATAAGTTTGTCCCTCTTCTCCCCCAGTCGCTACACTCTGTACAGGCTGGCATGCCAGATCCTCCTGTGGGCCCAGGGGAAGGTACTCTCCTTTAGAGCAGCTTATATCCCAGGCCACTTAAACGAAGCAGCGGACACAGTCAGTTGAGACAGGGGTCCAAGCCCGGGGAGTGGCGCCTCCACCCTCAGGTGGTGGAGCAGAGTTGGGAGAAATTCAGCATAGCCCATAGACCTGTTCGCGTCTTTAGAGACATCACACTGTCCCCCTATGGTTCTCCCTATATCCACCAGCCTCGTTGGGACTGGATGCTATGGCGCAACCGTGGCTGAGGCTGCGTCTTTAAGCCTCCCCCCCCTTCCCTCTGTTTCCAGGAGTTCTGGAGAGAATTTACCAGGACAGAGTCCGTCTCCTCCTGGTAGCCCCACTGTGGCCGGGATAGAGCGGAATACATCCCAAAGGTGCCCTTGGTTGTCCCAGGACCTTTTAGGCTCCAGGCATACAACCCTCATCCATTCCTGACCCCAGACCAGGAGAGGTTGAACCCGCTGTCCCTGGTCCGTGGGCTGGACTGTTATGTCCACCATACAAGTCCCTGGAGAAAGTCGGAAGAACTTTTCATCTGCTATGGCCCTCCGAGGAGAGGCCTTCCTGCTCATAAGCAGATGCTCAGCAAGTGAATTATTGATGCTATTGCGTCTTCTTATGAGTCCTCTGGTCTCCCCGCTCCATTCGGGGTCAGAGCTCATTCGACCCGGAGTGTGGCAGCCTCTAAGGCTTGGTCCTCTGGAGTGTCCCTCCAAGACCTCTGTGACACTGCAGGCTGGTCCACCCCGCTTTGGTACTATGTTTTGACCCCATGGCTGGGCTTGAACTCTAGTGAGTGAGGATTAACACAGAAGAATGAAAAATGGTTATAAATGATTCAATATGGACTGTTTGTTTGTTGAGGTTGAGTTTTTGCTTATAGTAACACTGTAGACATGCTGTATGTCAGGAATCCTATATCTACAGGACAGATTTAAGTATGCAGATCAGGATAAACAAGAACATGAAAAGCTGCACACATCAAGAGAGTGACAACATCATGAGAGAACAGACAAGGATATTTTTTCATGACAAATATAGTTAGGGTTATCTCTTCCACAATCCCTCTTTGATGCAATCCTCTCTTCCTTTTTCCTGTCCTTTTCTGAGTCTCCTTCACTCTGATATCTATTCTATTGGGACGTCCTTTCCACACACCACTGAGCAGAAACACTGCTGTTAATGCTAATAACCTGCCCTTCCTTACTCACCTTTGAGATGTGTGTGTGTGTGTGTGTGTGTGTGTGTGTGTGTGTGTGTGTGTGTGCTATCCATGTCTGAACAATTTGAACAAATCTGAACAAATTGTAATTTTTTTTTTTGTTTTGTTTTACAAAATGGAGAAATCTCTGCTACACAAATGACTTTATAAACTACATATTTTCTAGCTTGAGACCAATATTTCCAGTATGTTTCCCATTTTTACTATTTGCTCAACTGACTTTTATTCTGGATAACTAAAAGCTGCTTGCTTCAGTAGACTTGTCTACAGACTTATTTACACAAAGCTTCACTGTGTAGCTGTAAGTGTAATGTTGTGTTGGTGGTTATCTTCAACAACCAGAACCAATTTTCCTTCTGGTATTAAAATTCTCACTCCTTGACCTTATTTCACAAAATCTTAAGGTGTAAGACAGTAATAGTGTGTGTAATAGTTTACATTGTTTGAAAGAAGGACATGAATGTGAATTGACATTGTCACCACTATGCCAGTATAAGCATTAGACTCTATTTGCCTTAATGCAGTAAGAACAAGAAAATTGGACATTATGGACTACAGAACCCACATAATGTGAAGCGAACAGACCAAATGTGAAATAAGTAATAATTATTGTGGGAAATTGTTGGGCATACTGTACGTTGTGACTCGCATACTAACTAAATACACAAAGTACTAAACTGCACAAAGCTCTGTGAATTGTCATCCACTGGCCTTCAACTCAAATATGTTAAACTACATTTTCTTACCTTAATGTTAATTATTTTTTAAACTATACCTGGACTAATGTACCTATATTGACTGAAGAAGATGGTGTGACATCATATTTACATTTATGGCATTTGGCATACCCCCTTATTTAGAGCGACGCACAACAGAGAAGTTGAGGGTTAACGTCCTTGCTCAAGGACCCAGCAGTGGCAATTTTGGTGGCTTCTGTGGTGCGTGAGAGCCAGAAAATGATGCACGAGTGGTAGGTTGAAAAAGCTGTGCAATGACCAGAAATAGGTCAATGGGTTGAAAATGGT
This sequence comes from Silurus glanis, assembly GCA_014706435.1. Taxonomy (NCBI): domain Eukaryota; kingdom Metazoa; phylum Chordata; class Actinopteri; order Siluriformes; family Siluridae; genus Silurus; species Silurus glanis. The sequence continues at coordinate 186,462 of JAAIIK010000086.1, read as the reverse complement.
GCACAATAAAAAGAAACAATATTGATCATGTCACCAAATAGATTAAAACTAAAGTACCAAGCCTGGTTTGAAAATGTAAGAAGTAGAAAGTACAAATATTTGTGAAGAAAATTTAATGAGTAAAAGCAAAAAGTTGTCTGAAAAATAAATAGTGAAGTAAAGTACTGATACCAGAAAAGCTGGTCTGATTTTGCCAGCACTGCAACTGTGGCACAATTCCAGTGAATGTGAACGTGACTCCTACTCACGTTCACACATATTCAGAAAGTAAAGTAACCTGTGAATGTGTTTTAGCCAATGATGGCATCATTAATTTTCACAACACACACTTAAGATGAATTTCTTGCAAATAACTGTCTCCTCAAAAAACATGGTTTGTGAGCACCAGAGGTTGCTTTCTCCTGAAGTATGTGAGGTGACACATACACATGCAAGTGTCAATATAACAAAATAAAATTAAATATGGTGAATGGCTCTCCATGCACATTTGTGATGATTGTAATGATGTACCAGAATATTGCAGTAGTTTGACCTCTTATATTGCAGTTTTTATCTTTTTGATGTCTCTTGGTCTTTTTGTTGTATTCTGATATCCAGTTTGTACCTTCTACTCTGCCTGTTTGATGATTTGCCTGATTGGCTTATTATTGCCAGAAATTTTAATACAAATCATTCTCTGCAAAGATTATCTTCTCAGCCACCTCAGATACATAATAAAAAATAAGATTCAGGGTGCAATGTAAAGTACTTTAATTACTTTTTAGCTAATTTAGCCTTCTAGCTCCAGTGCAAAAATAAAAGCAGCTAATTTCGGAAACTGGACATGTCTCAAAGCGAAGTAAGTGGAAAATCACATTAATGTTTGTGTTACTGTTAACAGTAGTGTGTTCTGCTCAATTACTGTTTGGTGTAATTGTGAGAGATTACTCAGTGCTATTTTACTTGGATTTTTTTGGTCTGTCTACGATTAACATCCATCAAGTTGCGAAAATGACACATAAACGCACCCAGGCTCCCTGATAAATTTGAAACTAGATGTAAGAAACTGCCATTACACTCAGTACATGTTGTCAAAACTGCAAGAAAAATACATTCACAAGTGGACTGGGTGGTTTTGACATATTGACAAAAAAACATTCGCTATCTCAGCAAAAATAAATAAATAAATAAATAAGTAAATAGTGGCAGGTCGAAGTGGCGGTTTCAAATGTGTTTATTATGATCTTGTCAGTGGGGAAGAAAAATGGGGGGCAAAAAAACACTTACATTTATAAGAGATGCACTGAAATGGAACCGGTAATAAACGAAACCACACTGCTCATCACATTTATATACACATATATATATATTAGGGTTGCACAAGCCAGCGCACTCTTAGTGCCGGTCCCAAGCCCGGATAAATGGGAGGGCATCAACGTAAAATGTGCCAAATCAAATATGCGGATCACGAATCAGAATTTCATACCGGATCAGTCGAGGCCCGGGTTACCAACGACCGCCACAGGTAATATGTTGTGTGTTCAGGAGACCAAGTGGAAAAGGAGTAAGGCCAGGAACATTAGAGGTGGGTTTAAACTGTTCTATCATGGTGTGGATGGAAAGATAATTGGTGTAGGGGTGATTCTGAAGGAAGAGTTTAGAAAGAGTGTGGTGGAGTTGAAGAGAGTTTCTGATAGAGTGATGAACGTGAAGCTGGAAGTTGAACGGGTGATGATGAATGTTATCAGTGCTTATGCTCCACAAGTGGGTTGTGAGATGGAGGAGAAGGAAAAATTCTGGAGTGAGTTAGATTAAGTGGTAGATGGTATACCTAGGAATGAATGATTGGTGATTGGGGCAGACTTTAATAGGCATGTTGGTGAAGGAAACAGAGGTGATGAGGTGGTAATGGGTAGGTATGGCCTTAAGGAGAGGAATGTGGAAGGGCAGATGGTGGTAGAAGAATGTGACAGCAGTGAAGTGTGCAGTAGGAACAACAGACTGGTTTAAGGTGGAGGTTGGACTGCATCAAGGATCAGCTCTGAGTCCTTTCCTGTCTACAGTGGTGATGAAAAGGATGACGAACGAGGTCAGATAGGAGTCTCCGTGGACTTTGATGTTTGCGGATGATATCGTGATTTGTGGTGAGAGTAGGGAGCAGGTTGAGAAGATCCTGGAGAGCTGGAGGGTATGCGCTGGAGAGAAGGGGAATGAAAGTCAGCAGGAGTAAGACAGAGTACATGTGTGTGAATGAGAGGGAGGGCAGTGGAGTGGTGCGGTTGCAGGGAGAAGAGGTGGAGAAGGTGGAGGAGTTCAGGTACCTGGGGTCAACAGTGCAAAAGTAAAATGGAGAGTGTGTTAGAGAAGTGAAGAAAAGAGTTCAGGCAGGGTGGAGTGGGTGGAGAAGAATGGCAGGAGTGATTTGTGATAGAAGTATCTATATGCCATGACAGAACAAACTAGGAATTTTTTTTTAATGGTGATTTAATATTTACTCAAAGCTGCATTGTATGAAACAGGATGGTACTATGATGCTATAATCAGTTCTTTCTTCATCTTAAACCTTCTTAAGGTTCACACGGTGGGGTGATTTATTATCACGCTTCTTTACATAATAAGAATTTGTGGGTCAGAGTTCACTGATTTTTTTACTTTTTTTTTTTTACTTGCATTGGGCTAGATTCAAATGTGCAGGGGGCTAAATTCCATTGGAAACCCGATAAGTAGAAAATAGCTTGGCATTGTGGGTAATGTAGAAAACTCTTCATCAAAGTAAAAGTAGATGAAAATTATGGGTTTGACTGAAAACTGAACTAAAAAATACATTACAAACCAACACGTGCATGCTACTTCTTCTTCTTCTTTTTCTTTCGGCTGCTCCCATTAGGGGTCGCCACAGCGGATCATCCGTCTCCATACCACCCTGTCCTCTACATCTGCCTCTTTTACACCAACTACCTGCATGTCTTCTCTCACCACATCCATGAACCTCCTCCTTGGCCTTCCTCTTTTCCTCCTGCCTGGCGGCTCCATCCTCAGCATTCTCCTACCAATATAACTCATGTCCCTCCTCTGCACATGTCCAAACCATCTCAATCTCGCCTCCCTCACCTTGTCACCAAAACGTCCAACATGCGCTGTCCCTCTAATAAACTCATTTCTAATCTTGTCCATCCTCGTCACTCCCAACGAAAACCTTAACATCTTCAGCTCTGCTACCTCCAGCTCCGCCTCCTGCCTTTTACTCAATGCCACTGTCTCTAAACCATACAACATCGCAGGTCTCACCACAGTCCTATAAACTTTTCCTTTCATTCTTGCAGATACCCTTCTATCACAAATCACTCCTGTCACTCTTCTCCACCCACTCCACCCTGCCTGCACTCTTTTCTTTACTTCCCTAACACACTCCCCATTACTTTGCACTGTTGACCCCAGGTACCTGAACTCCTCCACCTTCTCCACCTCTTCTCCCTGCAACCGCACCACTCCACTGCCCTCCCTCTCATTTACGCACATGTACTCTGTCTTACTCCTACTGACTTTCATTCCCCTCCTCTCCAGCGCGTACCTCCACCTCTCCAGGCTCTTCTCAACCTGCTCACTACTCTCACCACAAATAACAATATCATCCGCAAACATCATAGTCCAGGGAGACTCCTGTCTGACCTCGTCAGTCAACCTGTCCATCACCATTGCAAACAGGAAAGGGCTCAGGGCCGATCCTTGATGCAGTCCGACCTTCACCTTGAACCAGTCTGTCGTTCCCACTGCACACTTCACTGCTGTCACACTGTCCTCATACATGTCCTGCACCACCCTCACATACTTCTCTGACACACCTGACTCCCTCATACAATACCACAACTCCTCTCTTGGCACTCTGTCGTACGCTTTCTCTAAATCCACAAATACACAATGCAGCTCCTTCTCACCTTCTCTATACTTCTCCATCAACGTTCTCAAAGCAAATAAGGCATCTGTGGTGCTCTTCCTCGGCATGAAACCATACTGTTGCTCACAGATGGTCACCTCTTCTCTCAGCCTGGCTTCCACTACTCTTTCCCATAACTTCATGGTGTGACTGATCAACTTAATTCCCCTGTAGTTACTGCAGGTCTGCACATCTCCCTTATGCTTAAAGATCGGTACCAGCACACTCCTTCTCCATTCCTCAGGCATCGTCTCACCTTCCAAAATCTTGTTAAACAATCTGGTTAAAAACTCCACTGCCATCTCACCTAAACATCTCCATGCTTCTACCGGTATGTCATCTGGTCCAACCGACTTTCCACTCTTCATCCTCTTAATCGCTGCTCTCACTTCCTCCTTACTAATCCTATCCACTTCCTGCTTTACTAACTCCACATCATCCAACCTTCTCTCTCTCTCATTTTCCTCGTTCATCAGCTGCTCAAAATACTCCCTCCATCTTCTCAACACACTTTCCTCACTAGTCAACACATTTCCATCTCCATCCTTTATTGCTCTAACTTGCAACACATCCTTCCCAGCTCGATCTCTCTGCCTGGCCAATCGGTATAAATCCTTTTCTCCTTCCTTAGTGTTCAACCTCTCATACAGCTCCTCATATGCCTTTTCCTTGGCTTTCGCCACATCCCTCTTTACCTGCTGCCGCATCTCCTTGTACTCCTGCCTACTTTTCTCATCACCCTGTCGATCCCACTTCTGTTTTGTTAACCTCTTTCCCCTTATGCTCTCCTGCACTTCCTCATTCCACCACCACGTCTCTTTCTCTTCCTTTCTATTTCCAGATGTCACACCAAGTACTTTTCTAGCTGCCTCCCTCATCACTCCTGCAGTAGTTTCCCAATCATCCAGCACCTCTCCACCACCACCGAGCCTCTGTCCGACCTCTTCCCTGAACCTCACACTACAGTCTTCCTCCTTCAGTTTCCACCATCTTATTCTTCTTTCAGTCCTCACTCTCCTTCTCTTCTTTTTCACCTCCAAAACCATCCTACAGACCACCATCCGATGCTGTCTAGCTACACTGTCCCCTGCCAACACCTTACAGTCTCCAATCTCCTTCAGGTTGCATCTCCTACATAGAACATAGTCCACCTGTGTGCACCTTCCTCCACTCTTATACGTCACCCTATGATCCTCCTTCTTCTTAAAATACGTATTCACCACTGCCATTTCCATCCTTTTAGCAAAATCTACCACCATCTGCCCTTCCACATTTCTCTCCTTTAGGCCATACCTACCCATAACCTCCTCATCACCTCTGTTCCCCTCACCTACATGTCCATTAAAGTCTGCCCCAATCACCAATCGTTCATTTCTAGGTACACCATCTACCACTTCATCTAATTCACTCCAGAATCTTTCCTTCTCCTCCATCTCACAGCCGACTTGTGGAGCATAGGCACTGATGACATTTATCATCATCCCTTCAACTTCCACCTTCACGATCATCACCCTATCAGAAACTCTCTTCACCTCCACTACACTCTTACTGTACTCTTCCTTCAGAATCACCCCTACACCATTTCTCTTTCCATCCACACCATGATAGAATAGTTTAAACCCACCTCCAATGTTTCTGGCCTTACTCCCTTTCCACTTGGTCTCCTGAACACACAACATATCTACCTTTCTCCTCTCCATCATATCAGCTAACTCTCTCCCTTTACCAGTCATAGTGCCAACATTTAAAGTACCAACCCGAACCTCCACTCTCCTACACTTCTCCTTTCCCTGTCGCCTCCGTAGACGTCTTCCTCCTCTCCTTCTCCTCCTTCGGCCAACAGTAGCCCAATTTCCACCGGTACCCTGTTGGCTAACGATACCTGTGGCGGTCGTTGTTAACCCGGGCCTCGACCGATCCGGTATGAAATTCTTATTTGTGATCCGCATTTTGATTTGGCACATGTTTTACGCTGGATGCCCTTCCTAACGCAACCCTCCCCATTTATCCGGGCTTGGGACCGGCACTAAGAGTGCACTGGCTTGTGCCTCCCTAATGGCTGGGTTACGTGCATGCTACTTAAGGTTTTATTATTACTATTATATGTTGCCTTTTTAATTATATATTATTAGATTCCTATTCAAGTCAAATTTATATGCAAGAGTGGATGTTTGCTTAATATTAGAAGCCATTTAATCAATATTCTCTGTAGTACGTGAGCTAATCACACCAACAAAATAAATAAAAATAAATGCAGCAGTGCTAATGATTAATTACTTGGAACGGTTTATCTTTAATACAAATTACCTTCTGAGTCAAATTTATATTCAAAACATGAAGTACTGTGATCGGTTCTTTTCATAATGAGCAGGTTCAGAGTGAAAGAGGTCAAATCTGCAGGAAACAGCATGAGGAAAGAAAGTTAAATGCCATGACTCAAGAGATGACTCTGTTTACTGAAGCTGCTGTGGCCAATATTACTGTCATGGGCCAATGTGTACTGTCTTCTATGCATTGTCATTTAGTGTGTTAGTTGTAATCATGGTTGTTAAAGTATATGTCTTGTTGCAGCCCAGCATTGCTGTGCAGTGCATCTATGTTAATTCAAGTCAAGAAGTCAAGAAGCTTTTATTGTTATTTCAACCATATATAGCTGACGCATTACACAGTGAAATGAAACAACATTCCTCCTGAACCCTGGTGCTACATACAACAACAATCACAAAAACAGAAAACACAAGGCTAAGGACTAGTAAGTGTCCTCGCCACATAAAGTGCATGTGTGCAACCTGGTGCAAACAGTACAAAGACAACAAAAGACAGTGCAAGACAATAAGGACAGTGCAAGACAAATACACAAAACAGAAAATACAAAATAAAAAATAGCTCCGCCAGTAAACCTGTTGTAAAGAGACGTAAACATTAACAAAAATGTAAACAAAATGTTGTGCAAAGAGCAATAGCAGCAATCCAGAAAAGATGTGCAAAAACGGCATGTAAACAGTTTTTGGTAATGAAGTGATGTAATGTGAGTGGTACTAAAGACATGGGTGTGTGAAGTGAGTATGAGTGTGTGTTGAGTCCGGGCTGTACAGATCAGTCACACAGTTCCTTCGGAATGCTTCGGAACCGCTTCCCTGATGGCAGGAGGGTGAAGAGTGTGTGTGACGGGTGTGTGGGGTCGTCCACAATGCTGTTGCTTTTGCGGATGCAGCGTGTGGTGTAAATGTCCATGATAGAGGGGAGAGAGACTCAGATGATCTTCTCAGCTGTCCTCACTATCCTCTGTAGGGTCTTGCGATCCGAGATGGTGCAGATCCCAAACCAGGCAGTGATGCAGCTGCTCGAGATGTTTTCAATGGTCCCTCTGTAGAACTTGGACAGGATGGGGGGAGAGAGATGGGCTTTTCTCAGCCTTCTCAAGAAGTAGAGACGCTGCTGGGCTTTCTTGGTGATGGAGCTGGTGTTGAGTGACTAGGTGAGGTTATCTGCCAAGTTAACACCAAGGAATTTGGTGCTCTTGACGATCTCCAAGCATGATCCATCGATAATCAGTGGAGAATTGTCGCTCTGTGCTCTCCTGAAGTCAACAACCATCTATTTAGTTTTTTCGACGTTCAGAGACTGTTGTTGGCTCCACACCAGGCTGTTAACCGTTGCACCTCTCTGTATGCTGACTCATCATTCTTGCTGATGAGACCCACCACAGTCGTGTCATCGGCGAACTTGATGATGTGATTTGAGCTGTGCATTGCTACACAGTCGTACGTCAGCAGAGTGAACTGCAGTGGACTGAGCACACAGCCCTGAGGTGCCCCAGTGCTCAGTGTGGTGGTGCTGGAGATGCTGTTTCCGATCCGAACTGACTGAGGTCTCCCAGTCAGGAAGTCTAGGATCCAGTTACAGAGGGAGGTGTTCAGGATCGGTAGGCTCAACTTCTCAATCAGGTGCTGAGGTATGATGGTGTTGAATGCTGAGCTGAAATCTATGAACAGCATTCATACATAAGAGTCCTTGTTGTCTAGGTGGGTGAGGGCCAGATGAAAGGTCGTGCGGTTTGGATGATACGCGAACTGCATGGGGTCCAGTGAGGGTGGAAGCTGGGTCTTGACGTGCCTCATTACGAGCCTCTCGAAGCACTTCATCACGATGGGTGTGAGCGCGACTGGACGATAGTCATTGAGGCAGGAGACAGTAGACTTCTTCGGCACGGAAACGATGGTTGTCATCTTGAGGCACGTAGGAACAATGGTGCTGCTCAGGGAGATGTTGATGTCGGTGAAGACATCCGCTAGCTGTTGTGCACATTCCCTAAACACTCTGCCAGGAATGTTGCCTGGTCCAGCAGACTTCCGTGGGTTAACTCTGCATAGAGTTTTCCTCACTTCAGCTGTGGTTAGACAGAGCACCTGGTCACTGGGAGGAGGGGTGTCTTCCTCGCCGCCATGTTGTTCTGCACCTTAAACCGGGCGTAGAAGTCTGGGAGCGCATCTGGGAGGGAGGCGGGAGAGAGGCGTCACGGTCACAAGCAGGTGATGTCGTCTTGTAGTTCATGATCGCTTGGATGCCCTGCCACATGCGCCGGGTGTCTCTGCTGTCCTGGAAGTGGCCATGAATTCTCTTGGCGTGTGAGCGCTTCACCTCTCTGATAGCAAGGTAGAGTTTGGCCCTTGCTGTCTTTAAGGCCGTCTTGTCCCCTGCTCTGAAGGCGGAGTCTCTTGATTTTAGCAGCGCACGCACCTTGGCGGTCATCCACGACTTCTGGTTGGAGCATGTAGTGATGGTCTTGGAGATGGTCACGTCATCAATGCACTTGCCGATGTAGCTGGTCACTGTTGACGTGTAGTCCTCCAAGTTGATGAAATCACTGTTGGTTGCAGCTTCCCTGAATATGTCCCAGTCAGTGCATTCAAAGCAGTCCTGGAGAGCAGACATGGATCCTCCTGGCCAGGTTCTCACCTGCTTTCGAGCTGGTCTTGAACGCCTTCTGAGTGGTCTGTATGCTGGGATCAGCATAACAGAGATGTGGTCTGAGTACCCGAAGTGGGGGCGGGGCTTCGCCCGTATGCGCCCTGGATGTTTGTGTAAACAACATCCAGCGTGTTTTCTCCTCTGGTTGCAAAGTCCACATTCTGATGAAATTTAGGGAGCACAGTTCTGAGATTTGCATGGTTGAAATCTCTGGCGACAATAAACAATCCTTCAGGGTGTGTGTTTTGTAGTTCGCTAATGGTCCCGTAGAGTACGCTGAGCGCTTCCTTAGCATTAGCGCTAGGTGGTATGTACACTCCGAGTACAATAGCGGTGATGAATTCCCGGGTTAAATAAAAAGGTCTGCATATCACAACCATAAAGTCCAACAGCGATGAGCAGTAGGTGGAAATGAGGACAGAGTTCTTACACCATTCTGTGTTGATGTAAACACACAGACCGCCGCCGCGAGTCTTACCGCACAGAGCTGCATTTCTGTCGGCACGAAACGTGGCTAGCGAGTCCAGCTGAATGGCGGCATCCGGATCTCTGTCGCTCAGCCACGTCTCAGTGAACACAAAGACGCAGCAGTGTCTGTACACACACCGAGTAGCTTGTTGGAGTCTGATGTAGTCCAATTTATTGTCCAGGGAGCAGACATTTGCCAGCAGTAGAGATGGTAAAGCAGGCCGGCTAGGGTTAGCTTTTAACTTAGCACTAGCCCATTCATAATTCATTGTATGCTCAGGCATACTTGGACAATAAATCTGGTTCTGATTCTATGTATCTTATAATATTAGTAGGTAAATCCAAGTGCAAATAATTTATTAATGAAAGTGCTAACAATTAAACAACCAAACAAAAAATAACATGAACAAAATAAACAATGCATCCCAACAATTTCAGAGGACAAACAAAGGGGAAATAGAATATTAAGACTATCCATTAACCCCAGGCTCTGTGTAATATCACCATAATGTTGTTGTACTGTAATATTTTTACAGATACACCAGCTTATGGAATGTTTACTTAAACTTAAACTTTTTTGTTTAGAGGTGTTTAAAGGTAAGGTATGAGGACTATAGGAAAGTCCTGTATGTTTGTGTGTTTGAATATGTATGGCTACATTGATAGCAAAGGTTAATTTAGCAATAATGTATAAAAATGTGTGGAGTTTTACTGAATATTGTGCTTATCCAGAATAAGCTCCTATCAGCTACATGTAGGTATATTTGTCATGATGATTTTCCTTCTCCTTGTTCATGTTCATGTGAATGTATTGTTTGCCATGTCCACTAATAATGTAGCTAACTTAAAGTTAAAGAAAAAAAAAAATTAAAAACCAATCGGAAATATTTGTCATAAACATGACATAAAATCAAATACACGCCAGTGCATTTATATTAAATAAAAACACATTTGGAAAATTTCCAATTAAATTAATGGGCCAGAACTAAATACTGTGTCACCAGTCTCCATCAGACTTCAATGCTTACTGTTTAAAATTGATTAAGCAAAACTATGGAAGTCCTTTTTAATAAAAAAGTTTGCCCAACACTGACTTTTTTTCCACACAATTCCGATGTTCTTCTCGCAATTCCGACTTTATTTCTAACAATCGTGACTTTATTTCTCGTTAATCTGACTTTATTTCTCGCATTTGCAAACTTAATTTTTTCGCAATTCCAACTTTATTCTCACAATTCTGACCTTTTTGCCTTACAATTCCAAATGTATTCCTCACAATTGTAACTTTATTTCTCGGAAAACATCCAACATTTCTGGTGCATCAACCGGTAACCATGTTGTTGGCCTGAAGTTTGAAGTTGGTGTATGATCAAGGCTTCCTCTGCTTCATCTGTCTTGTTTTGTCTCCTCCAAAGCTGATTGTTAGACAGAGTTCTCTCCAGGGAGGCTTAGTTTCATACCATGCGATTCTTCCAGTAACAACGAGATCGCACGATGTGTGAAACCATGACTTAAATAGTCCTCTATGATTTCATTCATTGTTTCACAGATCAATCTATTGACTGTAGCCTGTTTAATTTTCAATGTGTAAAGCTTTCTGGCAATACAGAGGGGGTGACGATGCTCGATTAGCTAAAAAATTAAGTCAGAATTGTGAGAAATAAATTCGGAATTGCGAGAAATGAAGTCAGAATTGCAGGACAAAAACTGTTAATTAGGCGAAAAAAAATTTTATGTGGCGGAAACAGCTTTCTATACAAACCAAGTAAGAGCTTCAGTTACAAATCCAGTGTAGTGAAGTTGACATTATGATGTATCTCTAGTTATATTTTTGTGTGATGTATACAGCTCATTAAACTCTGACCCACTGCGTCCCATTTATCCATCACCTACTCAAATCCCAGGTTCTGGGTTCTGGATATGCCTTTTGGATTTGTTTACAACAAAAAAAATCCTCTAAATGCTTGTGCAAAATGGTACATTTTACTGAGAGAATATCCTCGTTTTCTTCCAGCTCTATTGTTTGCAGTCTTTGTATTGCTTCATATTTTCTTTTTTGTATTATTCAAAGCTGAAAAGAGATTGACTTGCTTTGCTGAGCAGGCTGATGTGAATCAGAACAATAGAGACTACACAACACATAAACACCAGAGAATGCAGACTATACTGTGCATACACAATAAACACACTCTCTCTCTCTCTCTCTCTCTCTCTCTCTCTCTCTCTCTCTCTCTCTCTCTCTTACTGATTACAGGTTCTCAGTAAAAATGCCATTTGACGCACATATACACACACACACACGGCAGATCCCTCTCTGTGGGCTAATTGCCCGCTTAGGTACGCCACTTTTTCTGCATCTTAATCATACTGCGGTTAGCAAACCAGTGCTTTTTTTTTGTTGAATTTTAATTTTGCAGCCTAATTGTAAAGGGATGCACTTCAGTTAAAATGCAGCACTTGCCACAGAGGTCAGTGACAATACACAATACAATGTGCAATGCATGGCCAATATGCTTTTAAAAGGGCGCTGATGAAATCAGGTGTTCAGATTAAAAAAAAAAAAAAACGTTTATTTGTATTTTTTTCACCAATGAGTGAACAAGAGAGAAAACCATACAATATTGTGTCCAAACTTTTGCAAATTTATTTGAGTAGTGCTTTAAAATATAGATTTTGATCATAAACGATTAAGATGATAAAGATTAAGATACAAAATGAGGGTGGGGGGGGGGGGATTTACAAATGTAACTCTTCTGCTGAGTTTAAGTCCTATTGTAATGATGTAAATATTTTATTAAGTTTCATGGCTTTACAGATGCTAAATAAGAGTAAAACGCAAATGCTATGTATTTGCATTTATATTTACATAACATTTCTGGCATCTCACTGACCCTGTTATCCAGAGCAACTTACAATCTAACAGTTGAGGGTTAAGGGCCCTGCTCAATGGCCCAGCAGTAGCAGATTTGTGTTGTGATTTGAGCTCTTTACCTACTGATCAGAAGTTCAATGACTTAACCATTGAGTTGCCACCTGCCTATGTATGTATTTGCTGCTTTCACTGTCATAAATAATCTAATCAGCTGTTGTTTCTATCTCTGTTGCATAGTCTATGATCAAAACAAGTGATCTCAGAGCTATAATCTCCTTTATAACGAGTCATCTTCTATCCATAGTCTGATTTCTGATATATAATCTCACTTAATAATCTCTGATCCATAGCATAAGATCTAACCAAATATATCAGATCTAACATTTTATGGCCAACCAATAATTTCTATAGTGTATACTCAGCTCTAACCAATGATCCCTCATCTATAGTCTCAGGTCGAAACAACCATTTTTGATCTATATTCACAGTTTGTGTCATTGGACAGGTTGGGGTAATGGTATCAGGGCTGTTACTATGTATTTGCTGCTTTACGGTGTCATAAATAATCTAATCAGTTGTTGTTTTCTTGCTGCTACTGCCAGATTCATGGTTCTGTGTCACATAAAATAAATATGATGCTTGTCACTTTGTCACTCGCTATTGTGAACCTTTTAATGCCATTTTGCAAACTTGATTTCAATTTTTTATTTTATTATTTTTTCAAGTCTAATCATCATCCTAAATAGCTACGGGTTAAATATAAAATTTTCATAAACCTATGCAACACTTTGCCCTGCACATTATGAATGCGTGTAGTTCTAGGCATCTCCACAGTGAGCTGACAATTTTGACACATTTGTAATGATGCATGTGTTGTGTGTAAGAAAGAGGGTATGGCAAGTCATGTACAGAGCAGCAGGATGCGTCAAACTATGAAACAGCATTGCTGCCATCTGCTGTACACAGGGATTGTCCAACATTCCAATCACCATGGCAACCTTCGACTAATCAATCATCTCTGATATAGTGTATAATCTCATACACAACCAGTCATCAGGAAATCTGAGGCTTCAAATTAGCAGCTCTGATTTAGCCTGAGAGATCTAGCTGTGTGTGATTCTGTGATATTTGAAAGAAAATAAATACTGAATTCGATTAGCAAACAAATGTTCCAAGCGTGGATTATAAAATGTTCTTTTCATGTTGTTTATGTGACTGCCAAAGCCTTTTCCTCAGGCAGCATGATCGATGACCTAAGATGTAACCAGTCAGCTCTGATTTATCGCTTGTTAATCATGTCTAATGTACAAGCTTATATCTAAACATCGAAACATCTGTGATAGCTGTCCTCAGGATGTGAATAAGCATTATTTGTTAGATGATGGATGAGCTTAACTTCATCAAATCCTGTTGTTTTCTGATCCAACCAGTCATTTGTGATGTTTGGCTATAATAAATCATTTGTGATCTAGACTGTCATATCAAAACTAATATTTCAGATTTTTTCTGAGTAATTATCTCTGTTCTTTAATTTAAGATCTTAACAAATTTGGTTAAATCTTAGACTATGGATCAGAGATCATCAATGACACTACAGATGAGAGATAAGAAGAAAAAAGAGATAAAACAAAAAAGATTGGTCAGACCTGAGATTACAGATGAGAGATCAATTTTTAGACTATGGATCAGAGATTACAAGTCAGAGTTGGAAATATGCATCAGAAATAGACTGTAGAACTGAGGCTATAGATAGAGGATTCGTTATAAAGGAGATTATAGCTCAGAGATTTATATCTGATCTATAATTTTCTGTCTCACTAATCACTTCTGTTCTACAGTCTCAGCTCCAACCCATGATCTCTGATCTGTATTCTCAGGTCTAACCAACCATTTCTGATCTATAGTCACACAACTAATAATACATAATAATACATGATGTACAGTCATGTACATGTAAAATGGTGATGGTGTGTATAATGTGAATAAAAAACAGAGTGCAGTGATAACCCATATTTTATTTACAATAGAACATAGAAGACATACCAAATGTTTAAACTGAGCAAATCTACTATTTTGAGAAAAAAATAACAGTCCATATATGTTTGGTAACTGAGGAGACCAGTTTCTGGAGTTTTGGGAGAGAAATGTTGTCCCATTCATGTCTGATACATGATTCTATCTGCTCAACATTCCTGGGTTGTCTTTGTTGTATTTTTCATTTCATGACGTGCCAAATGTTTTAAATTGCTGAAAGGTCTGGAATGCAGGCAGGATTGTTCAGCACTCGGACCCTTGTAATCACAAAGCTATGGTGTTGTAATAGATGTTGTATGCAGTTTAGCATTGTCTAGATGCATTATAGACCTCATCTGTATTTAAGCATATGTTGTTCTAAAACCTGTATATACCTTTTAGCGTTAATGGTGCCTTTACAGAGGTGCAAGCTGCCTTTTCTATAGGCACGATAGCACCCTCATACCATCAGAGATGCAGCTATTGAACTTCCTGCTGATACCGAGCCAGATGGGCCCACAGGGGACGCGTGGTCCATTGTATGAGAATTTCCGATTTTGATTCATCTGACCACGGAACAGTTTTCCATTTTGCCTCAGTCTATTTTAATGATCTTACACCCAGGGAAGCATTTCTAAATCATGCATATATGTATATATGGCTTGTCCTTTTTGTGATAGAGCTTTAACTTGCATTTGAGGATGACATGGTGAACTGTGTTCACAGCCAGTGATTTCTGGGGGTGTTTCTAAACCCATGCAGTGATTTCCATTACAGAATCCTGCCTTTTTATAATGCAGTGCCGCAGGAGGGCCCAAAGATCACAGGCAACCAATATTAATTTCCACCCTTGTTCTTTTGCACAGATTTATCCAGATTCTTAGAATATTGTGATTATATTATGTACTGTACTTGATGAGATATTCAAAGTATTTGCAATTTAATGTTGATGAATATAACATTTGTAGATGCAGTGATATGCAGATTGGTGAAGTCCTGCCCATCTTTACTCCTGCCACTCTTAAATACTATTTTTATAACCGGTCATGTTACTGACCTAACCCTAGTTCTTTCCTAGTTCTTACATAACCTAGATGAGTGTTTGATGTCACTGTCCTGATGTCATTGTTGGAAAACAAATGATGGTCCCACCAAATGCAGATCCAGAATCCAGATGGGCTGGAAAACAGTAATATACACCCCCCACACCAAAGAGGAATGTTGGCCCATATGTGTCTGATACATGTGTGTGTGTGTGTGTGTGTGTGTGTGTGTGTGTGTGTGTGTGTGTGTGTGTGTAGAGCATATATGAGTACACCCCCTTTTGAAAATTAAGATTTTTATCCATTTCTCAGCAGATATTAGATGTTTAGTCTGTGATCTAAGGTGCAGAGTGATGGTAGCATCTTCACTTATCATAATTCACAGTTCATTTGTGAATTCCTGATGTCACCTATGAAATGCAACTCTCGCAACACCTGCAGCACTCATGCAACTCCGCACAAGAACACTTCCACCACCATGCTTCACTGGTACCATGCATTTTTCATTGTACTCTTCACCCTTGCGACGCCATACAGTTCATAAACCTTTAGAGCAAAAACATTGAACATTGTCTCATCATTCTAAAGTATAGAGTCCCTATTGTCTTTGCCTTTTTTTAACATGAGCGCTGGCAAATTCAAAATAACCATGCATGCCAGTCCTCTGCAGTGTACATTGTTTGGTGTCACAGAAAACACTCACCCCAGTCTGACTTACTAATGTTGAATTTTGGATTACTTTTGCCACAGTTTTCAAACTCATTAGCAATGCTTTACAAATTTTCTTATAACCTTGAACGATTTTGTGCAAATAATTTTCTTTTTTCTCAGGTCTTTCTCAGGTGACATTTCTTTTAAATGTGGTGCCATTTTGTGAGCATTACAGGGGAGTGGATTTTTTGCTCTTAAATACCATTTTTAATCGTCAATTATCCCGTGGACACCTGTGTGGTTATTAATTTGACTCATCTACTGGTGAATTTCTGTTAATTGCAATTTTTTTGATTTTTGATTTTTTTTCCGCGACACATTCATTGGCGTGTTCTCATTTCTGCACTATGATCTTAAATAATTTTGTGATAATACTTCTAATTTTGCTTTTAGTACTGACTAATCTAATTTGAAACCAATAAACACAAATATCACAAATACATATTAATTGTATGGGATCCCTATAAAAGTAAGAGAGAAATTGTATTTAAGCAAACTGTGGATTGAGACAATCAGAAGCAGAATAGATGGCGTTTCCTTAAAACCTCTGTAAGCTGAAAGGTTGCATTATCATGCAAAGCCTTTTCCCTTGAGTGGAACTCCATCACAGTGGCCGTGAATATTCAGTTCCTGTGGCAGAACTATATTATGCCATGAATGCTAATCAATGCAAATAGGTGCCTTTTTGACATTTTGCCCCAGAATCCACGACTCTTATGAACAAATACTTCAGTCTGGACAGAATCGGCCCAGCGGGATTCAAACATTCTCTCTATTGAATTATTTCTTATTTCATTTCAGTGCAGAGTTTGCATTAAAAATGATATATACTTTGCAGTGCAGCAGCTAAAAGAAAGAAAAATGTACCTAATTTCCCTCTATGAGGTAATGTCACTATTAAGACATAGATAGCTGACCCAAAATATGTTTGCTTTATGCATAGGCTTTTTTTATGTACTTGCTTTGTAAATATGTATATTTTTAAGACATGAATCTAAAGTACATATCATCTGGAAAAATCTGTCAGGAAACCTACATGAATTTAGTTCATAATCATAATCATCAGTTTAATTATGGGAATGGACCGTAAATTGGTATTGTGGTGGTGGACTAGATGATGATGGATTAACACTATGCTGATGCGAATCCACATAGAAATTCATGCTGCTGCTACAAAAGATGACGTAAGTCTCATCTTGGTGGTGCAAAAGCTGGAGCAAGACTGGCCAAGATTATGCTGGGGAGGTGGAAAGAGCAGAAACAGAGTTCCAGTTGATCCATGCAAGCCACCAAGAGATTACCTTCTGCATACTACAATAATATATATGCATACTATAATAGATTGAATATTGCCTGATGTTACAGTATAAACATCAGCCTCCTATAGTTTAAAGGTTAAATAGTAGTATGCTGGTAATCATGGTAATAATGAAAACATACTGCAGCTCTGATTAAAACCCAAATTTGTGAAAATGTTTGCCTCTTTCTGGCCCTTAAACAAGAGCCTTAACTCTCAATGGCTCTGGGCTCTGTTAGAATTAAATTTCTCCTTACTTGGATTAGGTGATTCTCCAGATAACAGCATCAGCCAAATAAAAACCTGCACTTTCTTGGTAATGAAACATCCCTTGAGGCATCCCATTAGACCTGCTGTGTCGGGGAGCTAAATGTCGTATGCCACAGTTATATGATCAGCCTCTGTTGCTGTGTTCACACAGTTCACAGCTTGAATAAAGCTCTCCAGTGTATAAAGTGAAACCTTACAGTCAGAAGGGTGAACAAACTGGAGAAGAAATTGGTAGCTCACCAGTTAAGACTCTGGGTGACTGATTAGAAGGTCAGAGGCTCAAGCCCCAATGTCGCCAAGGTGCCACCCGTGGGCCCCAGAGCAAGGCCATTAACCCTTTGTGCTCCAGGGGTGCTGTATCATGGCTGACCTTGTACTCTGACTCCAGCTTCCTTAAATAGCTAGGATATGCAAAGAAAGAAACAAGCAAGACAGGGTTCAGGTAGAATGTTTAAATCATATTCGCATAAGCCTGTATCTCTGATAGCATGAGGGTGCATAAGTGCCTATAGAATTCTTTTTCATTTATTTATTGGTAATGTAACTGCTGAGAAATGCAGCATTTATTAAATACAGGGCTATATATTTATCTATTTATTCACACACAGACTTCCTAGTTTCTGGTTTGATGTTCACATCAAAAATGTAAACAGGGGAGAACTCACTGTCATCTCATTGTCGTTTTTCCAGCCTTCACCTGCCCAGTTTGTAAATCTTCTTTACTGCAAAACTTGGCCATAGAAATAATATGAGCTTAATTTAATCATATTCATACATGTTTATAATCATAACTGCTAATTCTAGCTACTATGCTTATGCAAGTTAACCCAGCAGGATTTTATGGAAGAATTTGGAATCATTTTTCATAAATGCTCATAACTGCTTTTACTGTCCCTCACTAATGTAAGCCAAATTGACTGGATTTCTAAAAGAAAATTTGAATTGAACTCAAAATGTTCATAATCTGTTCAGAATTTTTGGCACTAATGGCAAAAACTACACTAATGGCAGATTTTTTTTTAACCTCCACTACTTTCTAATTCCTTCTATTTCAATACCACATTTGCAGGGTTGGGCAAAGGTACATCAAAATTTATTTTAAAATAAATCACCAAATACCTTAACTTTAAGTGTATCAAACTATTTTACAAACTACAGCAGCCCCACCACGTATTTACAAACAAAAAAAAATACAGCATTTTTGTATTTTTTTTAAATACTAAAAAGTACTTTTACAAGGGAGCATGACATTTTTTCAGGAAACCTTCCATCAGTTGGTCTATATGATCTGTTCTTTTACCATTACACTGATCAAGTAAACAGTGTTTAATAGCAACAGATTTTCAGAGTCATGCAATAAATCTGACATATGCAACCAGTTAACAGATCAGATATTCACATATAATATCCCTGTGATCTCCCAGATGAAGGTTAGTTTTAAAGTAACCAACAGTTTAATGTTGAACAGTTTGCGAATGACTCATAATTGTATCCTAATTTAGTTACTTGGTGTTTGGTAATGAAGGGCAACTTTACGTCAGCAACACTGAGTCAATGACAAACAAGTCATTAATAAGAAGACAACTGATGCACCTGTATTCATAGCAACTAGTTTCTAACTAATTAATCATTTGATTGTTAATGATGATCCTACTAAACAGCTACTTCAATTAGGGTACAATATTCGGCGATCAAATATTTATTTATCAATCACTGAACATGTATTTGGAAGTCGAAAACAAACATTTGAGCATTTTGACAATTATTAAATGATTAATATGAAAGCCGGCAGGCTGAACATTTCTTACCTTGACCACCTTCTTTCATATAGATACATTTTCTGTTCTGATCTCAACAACTACTGAGTAGGCACCAATCAGGGGCTGCATTTCTATGATGTCATCATGTAAACTTTTTACAAAGTATTTTACAGTATTGTTAAACTACAAAATACTATTTTATATTTGAAATACATGTATCTTCCTTGTCCATTTGTCAACCATCAGTTCAACATCATCTTACTGAGCTGAAGTTTAATGTTAAAAGATGGACAGTAGATGGTAGCATATTCACACCAAATATTGTTTTCTTCTTCCCCCGCAAGAGCAGACGAGATGTCTACCACATATGAAACAGCAATGCAGATAAAACAGAACAATTTGATTAAAGTAATTTTATAACGGAAAACTGTTCCATTACTGAAGCTCAGTTACTTCCATTTGAGGTGTAATTCTGTTGACTATAGATCATATATTAGATAGAAATTGTACTCCTGATGGGTACAGTGATAATGTCTTCATCACATACACTATTAAACTACACATATATTATATATATAGGGATCATAAGTAATTCAGTGCTCAAATGTTCCATATCCAGGTTTATTATTTCCCTCATTATTTCACTTAAAGTGGGCTTAAAGGGTCTTGAGTCGATTTAAAGTGTGGCATTTGGTTTTATAATATGTTCCTGTTAGTTCTCAATATGGCATCCAGAAAGCTGTCTCTGCCAAGACAGAAAGAAAGTCATCATTAGGTTTAAAAAACAGAACAAATTTACTAATTAAGGAACACCAAATGGTTAGGAGGACCGCAGTAAACAACTGTAGTGAATACCAGAAGAATTTCTTTCTAGGTAAAGAAAAACCTCTTCACAACAAGAAACTAGATCGAAGCATCAAGAGAAGCTTTCACCAGAGTAGAGGCTTAATTGTAAAAACAGGTAAGCCAGCTTTTACCAGAATACTGAAAAGAAAATGTTTGGGAGAAGGAAAGGAACTGCTTAATATCCAAAGCTATAAAGTTACAGCTACAAGTGGTGTGTTTTTTTTGTTGTTGTTTTTTGATGGTGTAACTGCTCAGAAAAGCAGCACAATAAAATTATGAAATGTATAGGGCTATATACTGTATCTATCTGTCTATACAGCCACATGTCTGGTTTAGTTAATGTTCATATTAAAAACAGAGGAGATCTAACTGTGATCTTATTGTCTTTTTCCAATCATCACCTGCCCAGTTTGTGAGTCTGTACCCACTCTATTCTCATGTTCCCCTACTTGACTGATGAGAATGGGACAAGATTTGGTCAATGTTGCTCAAAGTGTAAGACATCAGCAATTTCTAAAATACACAAACTGGCCAACAACAATCATGCAATAATTGAGTATATAATCATACAATTGTGTGAGCTTACACTCCCCCCCCCCCCCCCCCCCCCCCCACACACACACACACTTTTATTGTTTGATGTAAAACTTAACTGAAGCTCTTGAGATGTAATATATACTGATGAAGTATACCCTATAATTATAAAAACATACATTTCTGACATTTTTATTGTTAATTTGTTTCTTCTTTTGCATGTTACAATATATTATGATGCTATTGGATTTAAAGAAAAAAAATGTTTTTATTATTATTATTATTATTATTATTATTATTATTATTATTATTATAATTATTATTATTATAGATTAAAAACACATGGGCACAAACTAACTGATGCTGTGGTTTTCTTTAGTTCATGTTTATAGTCTGTCTAACATGTAATGTGAAAATAATAAATTGTCCAGCCCCCAATACTGCTAGGTTCTTATTGTTCTATTGAGCATACCAGTGCACTCACAATGTCCCAAGCCTGGATTAAAAATTGCCAAATCAAATAAACAGTAATGTGATCTGATGATGTGGCCCATAATGGGAGCAGATGAAGGATAACAACAAGTCTAGATTTTAATGCAGTTTTCTGCAAAAACGGAAATCTTTTACTGCTTAAAGAAATACTTGTTAATTAACATAGAGTGCCTGTCAAAAGATTGAAAACAACTCAACTTTTATCGTCATGCATGTTTTTTCGTTGTTTATATGCAACAAACCAGGTAAAAGACAAAAAGAAACAACAGCTGAACAGTGAATGACTGGGACGAGACAAAATGTGACATTTTTGGCTCTAACAGCAGAATTCGGAGAACAGGAGAGATGTTATCAGACTGCCTCACACACACAGTTAAACATGGAGGTGGAAGTTTAATGATTTGGGGGTTTTTTTGGAGCAGAGAAGGTTGGATACTTATTCCGGTTAAAAGGAATTCTGAACCAACATAGACACCATTCCATACTTCAGTGCCACAATTCCGTCTAGTCTGTGGCTATTTTGAACCAACTTTACCATACAACAAGACAAGCATAAGTCCAAGCTTTATTATTTATTAATCACTATTCAGAGAACGAACATTCATCTGGAGTGTTGTCTATCATGGAATGATCTACCTAGTCACTGCACTTACTTCCTATTTAATTGCTTTGGGATGAATTCGATGGCAAGGCAAGAAAGAAATATCTAACTAAGAAAGAACACATCTGGTTTTACAAGAGGCATGGCAAACTATTTCAGCTGAATGTTTAAAGAAACTAAGTTTAACATCTGTACATTTATATATTTGTTTGGTCAAAGTAAATATTCATTCTGGTAAATTGCCTAGTTTTTGCATATGAACAAAAGTAAACTCAGAAAACAATAAAAGAGTTTGACTACTGTAGGTGTTTCCAAACTTTTGCCAGGCACTGTATATGCCTATTTATTTCAATAAATATTTTTTTCCATCCCTATCCTATTATCAAAAAATATGAAAATGATAAAAAATTTCATTGGAATATGAAACAAATCAAAAAGAGCGAATTCTTCCAAAATTCCACCATGCCATGGTCAACTTAATTCTGCTTTATTCGCTCTAGGGCTAAAGCCATAAACATCAGTCACTTGGCACTACTTTAGATCTAATTTAAAAAAAAAAGTAAAATCTTAATTTAAGATATTATTTCATGAGCATTTGTTTATACAGCAAGTGTTTAATGTGGCTTGTCCTTCAAAGTTCAAACTAATGCAATCTTCACTAAATATAAAAACTAACTAAATAAATAAAATCAACAGCTACAAATACTGTTATGAGTAAAGAGTAATGTATAAAGAGTAGCCTGTATGGTTGTTTAATGTATGCATTATTGAATGCATACTAAAATGTTGATTAAACATATCTAACCAATGGGTTCCATATAAAGATTGGCAATGATTTATAGCTTTTCAGCTCAATAATATCCTCTAACAATATCCATTAATTCGAATACTACTACTACTAATAATAATAATAATAATAATAATAATAATAATAATAATAATAATAATAATAGATAAGCAAAATAAACATTAGCATTTTTAAAAGCAATACGGAAACGCAAAATAAGGGCGCAAAAAATACAAACGCGGGAACGCGCACTTTCGGCAGCGCGCACTTGAGCGAAGCGGAGCGGGTGATAGAAAGCACGCGCAGCGCGTCCCCGCTGCTCCTCCTCCTCCGAGCTGCTGCTGGTGCTGATGCTGCTTGGTCACATTTGCGCGGCGGCGGATGCATGAGCTGCTCTCGCCGTTCTACTTCAAGGGTCCGCGTTGCCGGAGAGCCTCATTAGGTGCACGCGCTGACGGTAAGATCTTTCAGTAATCCGCGTTTGTCAGGGCAATGATTAGATTGAGAGAGACTGCGGGCTGTCTGATCTCCAGGCTCGAGCTCATAACGGCCTGACGGTAACCGGGGATGGAGGGTGAGTTATGCACGTTAAACAGAATGTTTACAGAGCAGCGCGGCGTTTGACTGGGTTTGGAGACATGCATGGCTCTGATTCCCTCCCTTGCTACCCCCAAACACACACACACACACACACACACACACACACACACACACACACACAGGATAGGATAGGATTCTGGTCCGAGAGCACAGCAGAATCTTGCAGGGTTGAATTAAAACATGCTGTATTTAATAAAGATATAAATCAAGAATGTTTGTAAGGACAACTTGTCTGTGCGCAAAAACCATCCCTGAGTGCACACAATTTCTGTATGCACTTCCTTCCTGCTGGAGCCCACTGAGCACCCTGAGTGTTAATTCAAGTGTTGGCTTTAAGTGGTAGCTAATTCCACACTATTGTGCTGTGCATTGATTTTGCTCCACAGTGGCAGGAACTGACCAGATGGTTGCGTCATAGGGACTCGCTGATACATCCTGTGCGTTTTTATGTTCTCCGTATTGCAACTAGATTTTTGCATAGATACAGTAAGTACAAATACCCAACGCACAGTTTACCGTCCGCTATCAACACTGGTTACATTTCTTTTTCTTTCTATATTTTATTCTGGTTGGATAGTGTTTCGATTCGGCTCAGAGGAAAACTTCTCGGCTTACATTTACAATCTGCTGACTCCAAGTCTGTGAATTGTTGTAAAAACAGTCTCTGGAGCTTTTGATAACTCTGAAACTCCGAGGTCTTGAGCAGGTCTCTATTTATGAAGTGACATAAACTAATCGATACTAAACTGTGGCGGGTTCGTTGAACAGCGACAGAATTTCGCATGAGATTGGAGCAGGAAGTGCTAAATGTTTAGGGGTATAGTGAAGATTTGGCTTCATGAGAAATGCTTGTCTTGGCATATGTTTTGAAATGTACCAAATCTACTAAACGTTTGTAGAGTCACCAAGTACTAACTCTTCAAGTAGATATTTAGAGAATTGCGGAATCTGGGAGGCGTAAACAATTGCTGTATTTGGTAGATGGTTAAAGGTGAGATGAACTTGGTTGACAGTTAGAGAAAGACAAGGATTTGCTATATGGTTTAAGATGTAACTCTCTACTGGAGGTCTGATTCGGTAGATGATTATAGAAAGTTCGTTTTTAGTAGATGGTCGCCGTGTTTGATTCATGATTAAAGAAGTGCTGATTTTGGTAGATACTTAAAAGTTGACTGAATGGAGTGCATAGTTAGAGGAGGACTGACCTGAGATGTTAGATTGATGGTTAATTAAATGAACAGTTAAGTAAATAAAACACTCTGAGTCAATTAGGTAAACTTCAACATCATGAATGGGTGCCTTTTTGATGTGGTGAAAAATAATTTCGTGTTTTCAATGCTCAGTATGAGAAAATCTGTGGCATGATTCACATCTCTAACACATTTTTGCAGCATCTCAAATGGCTAAATCTAATGCCTTTGGCATTTAAAACCAAAACATAAAAAACTGTCCAAATGATTGGAGGCATAGAAATCATTTCAGTTCAACATGGCTTTTATGATTGGATTTGATCATTTCCACTCAATGGCAAAAGTGGTAGACACTTGACCATTAGACTCATGTGCTTATTGGATATGCTTATTGGAAAATTTCAGATATAGTTTCTATTTGCTGTTATATAATATTCTCCGTTCGTATGGGAAGGCTTTCCACTAGATTTTAAAGCATAATTGTGGAGATTTAGCCACAAGTGCATTAGTGAATTCAGACAACAGTGTTGAATAAGGAGGCCTGGGATACACTCAGTGTTCCAGTTTATTTCAAAGGTATTCAGTGAGGTTGAGGTCAGGGCTCTGTGCAGGACATTGAAGTTCTTCAACCTTAACATACCATGTTCTTTATTAACCATGCCTTTTGTACTAGAGCACTGTTAAGATGGAACTGGTTTGGGTATCTTAGTTCTATGTTAGGGTCCACATATACCTGTGATGGTAAGGGGTCTACAAGCTTTTGGCAATGTAGTGTAGATATGATTGTAGGAGTATCAATATTTCATGAACACAAAAAAAGCAGAAGCATCACATGCAGATTAAGTGAACAATATGAAAGTGCCAGTTCAGTATATCTGAGGAATGGCAATATCAGCCAGAATACAAACAAAAGAGTTAGTGCAATATACCAGGTTATTATCCATGTGTGCAAAAGTACAAAGGTAAAAACACTGCCGATGGCTATAACAGCCTCCCTAGTCACCAGAAATAAATCCAACAGATCACCTTTGGGAATGGGACATGGTGCAGTTGAGGCTTTGAAGCATAAATGTGCAGCTGACATATCTGCAGCAATTATGTGATGCAATCATGTCAGCATAGAGCAGAATCTCAAAGCAATGCAATGAAGAATCGAGGCTATATTTTGAGCAAGAAGTGGTCCTCAGCAGGATTAGGTGAATTTCCATCTGGGATGAATAAAGTGATTAATTGGTCTTAGTTTATTATTTGTAAGGTCTGGTAAATATATTTCAACACTACAACAAACTCTCTTTTGTGCAGCACTGCAAATACACCTGACATTGAGTTGCATACTGTATGGTTTCCAGTACCTGGAAAAGTACCAAGCTTATCTTGGGTGTGCAGTTAGGTAAGTCACATTGCATTATGCTGTACATTCCAAAAAAATGTCATAGACTGTATCAAGATCATATTCTTTTTTGGCAATAATTGTTTGATTATCAAACAATTCATACTGCTCAGGATCCATAGATCCAAACTATGGCAATACTTTCAGCACTCAAAAAATGACACTGTGTGACCTTTTAGTATAATCATTCATCTTTATCAGTTGGTATGAGCTGGAACGAAACATCTGATCAGTCCTAGGTACAACTTCTGTACTGAACTTACCAATGTTGATTAAAACACTATAATTATGACAGTCATTTTCACTGTATTTGGCTCCACTTCTCTCTCTCTATATTTCTTTCACTTTTTCGCTCTCTGTCTCTGACTGTCAAGTGACTTTAATTGCAATCCCAATTTCTCAAGAATAGCTCGCAGGTAGCTCTGAAAAAAAAAGGAACTGGATCTGATTGCAGTGTCCCCCCCGTATTGTTTCAGTTTACATACTTATTCTTTTCCTGAGTCTTTCCTGTGCTTTCATTTTTATTTAAAGCTAACACCTCGTAGGAGTGTGTATGACAGTTGCTAACACTGTCAGAATGCTGGCCGCCCACACCGCTAATGTCAGACTACAGTTTACTTTTCGCAAATTAAATGGCTTTGATCATATAAACCAGTGGCGCCTTTTCATCATGTGGATTAATGTGGGCTTTTGAGGTACACCTGCCCTAGTTATTATTTATTGTTGTCTTTGCTATTATTGTACATTACAGATGTGATATATTTCTGAAGTGTTTAGCACTTCTGGAGCTAATTGGTGGTGCATGGTATATTTATTTGTTATTCCTGTGTGATTAGTCGCCCTACAATGTTGTTAGTCGTTCTGCAATGTGCCGAGGAAGACAATGCAAGTTCAAGTAAATGGGAAACGACATTTCGGTGAGCACAGTCAAAAGGGATGTTTGTCAAATTTTGCCTTAGCTTTTGTATTATATTATATTGTATTATATTGTATTGTATTGTATTGTATTGTATTGTATTGTATTGTATTGTATTATATCATATCATATCAAATTATATTATATTATATTATATTATATTATATTATATTATATTATATTATATTATATTATATTGTTTTGTAAAATTATTTATATTCCCATGCATTATTTCAAAATGTTCAATGTCATATTAATAAGATATCCAGCATAGAAGCAGAGTAGTTAACAAACATTAGACTCAAAGTTCCAGAACACAGTTTATCTATACAAAGCAAAGGCCGAACCTATGGCTCAGTCTGGTCTTGCAATATAAGATGAAGGTGTTGAGTGTAATATTAGCGTGAATGAAAGTTTTCGCTTGAGAGCTGAGCTGTTTAAACAGAGTGCGAGGATGTGAGAGCTAGAGAGCTAAATGACTAGAGTGCTGATGCATCACTTACTTTATGTAGAAATAAAGGCCCACTGGCACCAGTAAGAGCAGGTTGTAAAATGAAATTCTGGGAAATGTACAAAACATTAGCCAAAGTCAAAATGGAGTTTAAACTAAGAATTTACATAAAAAAATAAATTGTGGATGATATTGATATAAAGTGATGTGGATTCGTATTATTCATATTTGAGCAAGCTGTAGTCTATCATTGGTAGTCTGAATGGATGTTTTGTGGCTAGGGTGTTTAACACTTGCAAAGTAGCTAGCAGTGACTAGCAGTGACAGCAAGCTCAGTCTCTCCCTATGTCCACTGTTTAATCTGGACCAATTCCAGGCATTGATACAACAAAGGAGATGGTTCTTGGCTGGTAAAATCCATCTGGCTAGAGCACCAAAATGCTGCTGGTTTAAAACCAATAATTAATGATGTCGGGTCTTTGGGGACATCATTTTGTTACCATGACAACAGCTTAAGTAACTAACAAGAAATTGCTGGAATTTAAATAGCAATAAAAAATACATGGCGAATGAAAGGTATAATTTCTTCTCTTCTTTTTTCTTGCTCACTCTAAAAAAAAAAAATAAGACAAAAAAAATAATACTTGACATTATCAGAAGCTGCAAAAACCTCTGTCCTGAAGAAATCTTAAAAAAAAAACTCAAGTTAAAGCTTCATTCCTGACTTTCTCTGCAAAATATACAACTCCAACAGTAGACTTCATCGTATGAAGAAACACAAGTCAAGTCCCTGTGTAAGTTGTTACTATAGCAACAATACCATATTAGAACAAACACATTGTCAAGGATGCTGTTATAGGAAATTAATCTACACTTTCCAAACAACCAAAGTTGATGATTCAGCAGCGGTTTTGTATAAATCAACTTTATTGTGCATGACAAATTGGAATAAATGGGTAATAAAACATTTCTTCCTAAAACCAGAGGTACAAAAAAATAAAGTATACACTCTGCAGTAGGTGATTAGGAATCTTCCACATTTGTACTAATTTTGCTCTTAGACTGGAAGAAAGGTACATTAAAAGGTCTGCTGGTTCACTGAAACAGCATCAGTGCTGTCAGATGCTGTATGTCTCCCAGCACCTGTGTTACTGTAGACTGTTCTTTAACTTTTAATGCAAGAACATATAGAAAGGAAGCTGACAGCAGTGCCGAGGATAAACTGCACGGTCTGAGTCACATTTTGCAGTGAA
>JAAIIK010000086.1:124957-141410 GCA_014706435.1 Silurus glanis | reverse complement strand
ACACACACACACACACACACACACACACACACACACACACACACACATACCTTTACTGTAATTTAAAGCCAGCTAAGCTCTATAGAGCATGTGGCTATGTCCCAAGTGTTTCCTCCAGTATTTTAGAAACATATTATACACCTCTGTCTCATTACACACACACAATAAAGCAGAGGTTATAGATCTTCTTCTGACACATCCCCTGAACAAGGTGCAGCGCGCGTGAGTGATAGATTTGGATGTTCTAAAAGCCGCACAATTAGCGGTGTAACGATCGATTCAGTGTCAATGTTTATGATCCGATCCGAAGTGCTTCCCTCATGAGAGCAATCTCATCAAAAGCCCTTCAAGAGCCGCATGTGAGTTAAATCAGTTCTATATTACAGAGCTAGAGTAGCTAATGGCAAAGCTAGCTAGGCATTTAGTGAATAATGCTTAAGGTTTTGTAGACAAATCTGGTGTAAAATGCTAGCTTTATATAATAACTTGCTTTATAAGGAGCTACTGTACTGTGTAGTGAGTTAGCTACCTGTAAAAATGCTTAGTGCAGATGACATTACAATGACATTTGCTTGGTGAATGCAACCTATAGGTTAACAAGATTGTCCATAACAAGACAATCATAGTTATAATACAGATTTGAATTGAAAAATGATTGCTAAACAATATAAAATACCTATAGGTATAGTTTAGCAATTATTTTTCAATTCAAATCTGTATTATAACTATGATTGTCTTGTTATGGAGAGGTTTGCCTAAGATGTGGCCTCTGTGTCTCATTGAAAGATGTGTGAACTTGTGTGTCTCTTAGTCCCATTGAAGACAATGTGGCCAATGTGTCTCTTAGTATCATTGAAGAAGTGGTTTCTGTGTCTCTTGGTTCCATTAAAAGAGGTGTGGCTTGTCTTTTAGTCCTATCTGTGTCTTATTGTCTTGTTAAAGATCCTGACCCTATGTGTCTCTTAGTCTCACTGAAAAAGGGTGTGGTCTCATTGAAAGTTATGGCCTATGGTCTACTAGTCTCACTGAAGAAGGTCTGGCTGCACTTTTATATACAGTATTGAATGATACAGCTGATGTATTTTTCACACATTTAATTGCCCCAGATCACAGCTTTTATTTTGACTTGCCAGTGATCTGTAATTAATAGAGTTCTCCGGATATGACCTCTTGTATACATCACTTTCAATGTCATCTGCTTGTAGTTTACAGTTTGAAGGGGAGATCTGACCCTGTTTTTTAACCCTCAACTCTACCACAGCACTTGCGCTGCCTCTCCTCGAACAAATATATGAATAGATTCTGATTACTGATTTTACGTATTTGCCAGGTGATGATAACAGCCGACTTGATAGCCAAGAAATGTAACAGCATGTATCAAGCACTGAGGAATTCTTATAAAAAAATATTTAAAATCTACTATGTTCTAAAATTCATTTGCTTTTTTGACATTCATGAGAGATGCTCATTTTGTATCCCAATTTATTCCAGACCATGATTTCAGCCTACCTTTTTATAGCTAAGATTTAAAGGCTGAAACTTTATCATTCTGTTTAGTTAATTGTGAAATTATTTACTTAAAATTTTCTTGCCATTAAAATTCTCCTGATTGTTTTTATGACATCAGGGATTTTTTTTTTTTTGTTTGTTTCGAATCTGAATCTCGGCATTAGAGCAGCTGTTTCTTCTCTTTCGAAAATTATTTGCTTTCTGGTTGCCGTGGCTACGAATGCTTAGCTGCCGTTCTATTTTCTTACATATGATTGACATTTAATTCAGCGAGCCTCAGTATGGGGATACAGGGAGTTTAAAATAGAGCTCTGTATGAGGGCGTGTGTTTTCTTTCTTTGCGCTCTCTCTCTCGCTCTCTCTCTCTCTCTCTCTCTCTCTCTCCTTTAGAGAATATCTTTAGTTACAGTTTGTCCATTTAAGAGTGTGTGTTTGAATATGTGCTAAAAATGATTTATATCTCACAATAAACTGTTTATGATATTGTTATTTCTGCCAAGTGTTTAACCCTGTTGTACACTTCTAAAGAGATCACCTAGTAGGCTGATCTTTGGATAGCACAGTCCAAATAGAGAACTGTCAGTTCTCCTGAAGTGAACTGACTTATACACATGGAAATAATTACTTCGTTACTAATATTAACTTTGTTTATTCGAATAACAGTCATATTTCAATTGAATTGTCCCTTCGCTTAATTTTCCAATTTGCAAAAACTATTGCCTTATCACTAAAAACACAGATTAGAGAGTAAAATAGACATACTGATGGTGATCTCATTATTTTTTGCAGTTTAAAAATACTATAAGTTCTTTGGACACCTGATCATAAGATTTGTATGTGCTTTTTGAACATCCCGATCCACATTTAGTCCCCGTTTGATGTTACAATAACCTGAACTTTTCTGAGAAGAGTTTCCACTACATTATGAAGTGTGGTTGTGGAGATTTGGAACAGGTTTGGGTCTTCTAGTTTAGGTGAAGGTTAATTTCAGTTCTACTGCATCCAAAGACATTCTATACAATTGTGTGCCTCCCACTTTGTAGTAACAGTTTGGGGAACCACATATAGCTGGAAACATCAGGTGTCAAATTATTTTTGTCCATATATTGTATATAACAATACACATAATGCAACTAGTGATTGTTTATTTTAGTTTGTACTTTTTGTCTGCTTCAAAGTTTAGCAAAATTATTTGAAGGAGGAAGAAAATATTACACAAGGGGGTCTCTCTCTCTCTCTCTCTCTCTCTCTCTCTATCTGAATTAATGGAGTCAAAATGGTAGCAATAATACAAAAGAAGAATGCAACATATAAATAAGTTAAGAACAGTGATAAATTGTAAAGTGCCTGTGTAGGACAAAATAAAGAAGGAAATGATCGCTCTCTTTCTCTCTCTATCATTCTATGTTTTCTGTTTTGTGTTGCTTCATGATCTGTTTCTCTCATTGTTGATGAACAGTTTGCAGATTAATGAATTTTTGGGGGGGAGGATATGTTTATATGATGGAGTGGTGTCCGTTCCAAGGTGTCCCTTTCCTGCTTATGCCTAGTGTTCTCAGTAGGTTCTGGATCCACAGAAACCCATCCTTGGATAACTTAAAAAGAAAGATAGAATGAACGAATAACAAAATATTCAGCCAGACTGAAGGAAAAAATACTTCAACTGCTTAGCTAAATAAAAGTTATACATTTATGGGGTTATAGAATAAGATCTATTCACTTTCACACACACACCCCATTTAACAGTCCGATTCTATTCTCTATTGACTCAATAATATTTTTTCCATACTACATACATTTCAGTACACACAGTACCGTAGTACAATAATGTAGTAATGTGGACA
Source organism: Silurus glanis (assembly GCA_014706435.1). NCBI lineage: Eukaryota > Metazoa > Chordata > Actinopteri > Siluriformes > Siluridae > Silurus > Silurus glanis. The sequence continues at coordinate 138,057 of JAAIIK010000086.1, read as the reverse complement.
CTTCACAATAGCTTCTTTTCTAGCCTAAGGACAACTTAAATTCATGCAAATGCATGTATTCTGTAAGAAACAGCTTCAGACGTAATGATATACAAGCACATAACCCGAGGAGATTATCTGACATCCATTGCTCAAGCGCTGCAAAACACTTCAAGGAAGAACGTTGATTTAGCACTGCAGAATATTTTATCTTCCTGGTGAATATGGAACATTTTGGTTGCCACGTAGATGATGGATGCTTAAATGTAGAAATTTTGATATAAAGATTTTCTTTTAAAGCTATTACAACTCCTATTAGTGCAGCATCCCTTTTATTTATTATTTCATTACTGCTTTCGATGGTTTGATACTGCTGCAGTCCATTTGGCGGTAGAAAGCACTTTTGTGCAGTGTTTGTGCCCCCGAGTCAAAGTGTGTCTCATTCAGTATAATGACAGCTGTCTTTTAACGTTATCTGCTGTGGACAAAAGTGAGGGTGAAAAAGCACCCTAAAGGCAATCCCATAATTACGGCAAGCACTCAGTTTCTCTGTTAGATGTTTATTTTAAAGCAGCTGTTTAAATATTGTCCCCTTTTGCTGCCAAAACAGTTCTGACCCATCGAGCATTACAGCATTAAGTTCTTCAGCAATTAAAGCTACAGAAGCTACTCGACTGTTGGATCGGACCACACAGCCCAGCCTTCGCTCCCACGTGCATCAATGAGCCTCAGCCCCTATGACCCTGTCGCCGCTTCACCACTGTTCCTTCTTAGGACCACTTTTGATAGGTGCAGACCGGTAACAGCTTACAAGAGCTGCAGTTTTGGAGATGTTTTGACCCAGTTGACTAGACATCACAATATGACTCTTGTCAAACTTGTCAAATCCTTACACGTGCCCATTTTTCCATCAACTTTGAGGACAAAATTTTTAAAACTTACCTTTTGTAAAAAAAGAATAAAAACTGCTATTTACATAACTAAATTAGGTTCCTAGCATCAGAACAACACAACGAAGTAAGGACTATAAGCTATAAGAAAATATTTTTTCCCACGTTTTGAACCCCGCGGCTTAAAAAACGAAGCGGCTAATATATGGATTTTTCCTGGGTTTTTAACGGTTTCACAAACTTCAAGCCAAAAAAACTGAGCCCCATAACATTAGACCAATGAAATTGTGGAACGGGTTCAGGTGAACCAATGAAACTCTTTATATTAAATCAGATGCGCTCCCACTGAATCGGGCCGCAGCACATCATAAATATGGATGAGGTTCCTCTGACGTTTGACCTGCCGCTCGCTCGGACTGTCAACAGGAAATGCGAATCATTCGTCACGCTGAAAACAACCGGGCATGAAAAAAACGCACTTCACCTGTGTTCTGAGCTGCACGGCATCGGGAGAAAAGCTTCACCGATGGTGATTTTTAAATGACGATCCCAAAAGAAAAAATTGAAATTGTTGTGAAAGGAAGGAGGAAGACAGTGAACAATGACTTTCTTGGTAGGCTACTGTTTAGATACAAGCCGTGTAACAGATACTGTCTTTTATTACAGCCTGTGTAAAGTTCATTAGTTTCAGTGTAGACACCTGCAGTTTATAGACAGGTGCGGCTTATTTATGTTCAAAATAAAAATCTTTGTCAAATTCAGTGGGTGCGGCTTATATTTGGGTGCGCTTAAAAGTCCGGAAATTACGGTACTTCGATTTGTTTGTCTTCTTTCTTGCTTTCACTTCAGTGTTTGTAATTGAAATAAAAAAATGTAAAGGCTAAAGGGAAGGAGAATAATTTATAATCAGTCATGACTATGGGTTCCCTTGTGAGTGCCTCAGCCTAACCTCAACCATGCTTCTTTAAACTCCGGGAGATTCTCCTTGCCATTATCACCTCTGGCTTTAAAATTGGCTTGCTTGGGTGAAGTTAAAATTTTTTTAAATGTATATATTTTTGATTATATATTTTTGTTAAAACAGCTTTGAGCATTTTTTTATTGTATTATTATTATTTTGTAATTTTTTTAAAAATTAGAATTGGATTCCCTGACTCTAGCTTATAGAACCCCCAACTTCAAAAAAAGCTCTGATACTGAGGCGCATGTGTGTGTGTGTGTGTGTGTGTGTGTGTGTGTGTGTGTGTGTGTGTGAAAGGGGCTTTGCTCTAGCAGATGGAGCAGTGCTGTGAGCAGCAGGCAGAGCTCTGTGTGTCCCTTTCAGCTGCTCTGATCCACGATATAATAGATCAGAGAGCAGAAGGTAGAAGAAAGGATCGAAAACCTATTACCGTTTTGTTCTTTTGTAAAGACAGTTTCAACAATAATAATAATAATAATTACTTCCATATATAATGTTCATTATTAATTAAATTCATAATTAAATACAATTTAAAAGACTGGCATTCAAAGAGAGCTTCAAATATGCAGTAGAAACATCTGTTTGCTTGTTTGCAGAAAATCTGTGAAGTTGTACAATGATTATATTATTAGTGTGTTTAGTAAAGTATTAGTGTATTAGTAAAGTTGTGTAATGGGTTGGTGTAAAACAGATTTTTTTTAGTGCAAAATACACTATATACATTAGACCAAGGTTTGTGGACACATACTCATAAGATTTGAATGTGCTTTTTGAACATTCCATTCCATATTTAGTCCCCATTTGCTGTTATAATAACCTTCATCCCTCTGGGAAGATGTTCCACTAGATTTTGTGGTGTGCTTGTCGAGATTTGTGCTAATTCAGACATAAGGGTGTTGGTAAAGTCAGGTAGTGATATAGGCTGAGGAGGCCTGGGGTGCAGCCAGCGTTCCAACTCATCTCAAAGGTGTTTAATATGATTGAGGTCAGAGCTCTATAGCAGGCCATTCAAGATCTTTAAGAGCTTCCACTCCAACCCATGTGCACAGGGGCATTGTCATGCTGGAACAGGTTTGGGTTTCCTAAGTAAAAGAAAATATTTAATGCTACCACATCCAAAGACATCCTATAGAATTGTGTGCCTCAACCCTTTTGGTTTGGAACAGAACCACATATAACGATGGGTTACTTAACGTAATCCCGGGTTCTTTGATAACAGAGTGAGGTGTTTCACTATGGGAATCGCTTTGGGCGTGACCGACTACGGAAGCTCTTATGACACCACGTCTGTCTTGACAGACAGGTCGCCCCACCTTTATCCCTCAGGTCGACCCCTTCTAACATCATTGCAGCGAGATTTCTTCCCGTCCCCGTGCAAGGAGGGAAGTGCTGGTGAAACACCTCACTCTGTTATCAAAGAACCCGGGATTACGTTAAGTAACCCATCGTTCTTTTTCTAACCACTCCCGGATTGCACATGATCCCGCTACACCCAATCACATGGGCACAGGACGTCTGGCTCCCAGCACCGCATGTGCCAAGGATGACTCAGACACATCTAGTCTATAAAACCGCACAAAGGTGTGTGGCGTAGCCAGGGTGAAAAGCCGAAAGTTCCGTAACGGGACATCTATAAGAAGAATCCACCACTTTAGGTACAAACGCCGGGTTAGGGCGAAAGGAAACTTTCGTGAGCCCAGAGGCAAACTGTAAACAGGATGGACTGACAGACAGGGCTTGCAGCTTGCTCACACGCTTAGCAGTCACTAGAGCCACAAGCAGTGCCGTCTTAAGAGAAAGAAATTTCAGCCCTATGCCATCCACCGGCTCGAAGGGGTGATGAGAAAGGGCCTCCAAAACCAAAGACAGATCCCACTGAGGCACTAACCGCCGAGACACCGGCCTCTTACGGCGTGCACCTTTCAAGCTGAGTTCTCTGACCCTGGACAGGGTGGGGGGAAATCAAGCTGAGTGGAGGGAATGCGTAGAGAAGAACGTTTGGCCATGGGTGGGCTAACGCATCCACACCCAACGGTGCATCTTTGTCCCTTAGAGAAAAGTACAGAGGACACTGAGCGTTTTCTCACGAGGCGTAGAGACCTACGGCAGCCCGGCCGTATCTCTGCCATATCTGCTCCACCACATGGGTGTGCAGTTTCCATTCCCCTTACAGGGGGTTTCCCCTGGACAACAGATCTGCACCCTTGTTCCATATGCCCGGAACATGAGTCGCTCTGATGGACAAAAGCCTCGTGTCGCACCACATTATCAGTTTCCTCGCTAACTGATGCAACTGGAGGGAGCGCACACCCCCCTGCCGGTTGATGTATGCGACCACTGTGGAATTGTCTGTTTTCACCAACACATGTTGGCCCTTTATGAAAGCCAGAAAATGTTTCAGCGCTAGAAACACTGCCAACAACTCTAAGTAGTTTATATGTCTCGGGATTAGCTGTGGAGGCCAAACGCCGTTCACAGCTCTGCCCATAAAGGTCGCGCCCCAGCCCGCCAAAGACGCGTCCGTCGTCATAGTAACCCTCGACGACACCGCCCCCAAGGGAATCCCCGACCGAAGAGTCGTAAGGCATCCCCATTGGCGGAGCGCTAAGATGCATGCATGCGTTATTTTGACCGGCCGATTGAGATGACGTCGGGGACATAAGCGCAACTGCGGGACCCATCTCTGAAAATCTCTCATCATGAGAAGTCCCAGACGCACCACAGAAATCACTGAGGCCATTAAACCCAGCATTCGTAGGCACACTCGGAACGGGACCATAGTCCCCGCCCGAAAACGGGAGCGACACTGTATGAGAGATGCGATTCTTCTCTCCGTCAGCGTGACTCGATAGGAGAGGGAATCTATACTGAGTCCTAGATATTCCGCGTGCTGCGCGGGACACAAGCAGCTCTTTTCCCTGTTTATTTTGAAACCCAAGTTTCAGAGATGTGTGACTACGCTCTCCGCATCTCTGATCGCTCGTTCTCTTGACGAGGAGCATATCAGATAATCGTCTATATAAGACAAAATCCGAATCCCGCTGTTTCTCAATGGCAAAAGAGCCGCCTCCACACACTTGCTGAAAGTTCTCAGAGCGAGAGACAGTCTGAACGGAATGGTTTGAAACTCGTAGGCAGTGCTCCTGTGTGCAAACCTCAAATATTTTCTGTGTGACAGGTAAATGTCTATGTGAAAATACGCGTCCGATAGATCAATCCTCACAAACCAATCATTTGGACGGATCAACCGACAGAGTGCTTTGTGTGTCAACATTCTGAATGAATATTTTCTCAGGTGCTTGTTTAACACACGCAAGTCCAAGATCGGACGAAGAGATGTGCTTCCTCTCTTCGGGATCACAAAGTACCGGGAGTAAAAACCCTGACGGGTTTCTGCCTCCGGAACAACTCTGATTGCCCTTTTGCTCAAAAGAGAGTCGATCTCGGCCGTTAGGACGCGAGCCGACTGTCCTTCGGCCACCGAGACCAACACACTGTTGAATCTGGGTGGTTTCATTGCGAATTGAAGCCTGTATCCCCGTGAAATCGTGTTTAATACCCACGGATGAACAGCGCATGCGCGCCAATTGACGAGGCCCATCTCCTCTAAAATCTCCGCCTGGTACGCGGACAGCAAAGTCACCGCGTTTAGCGAGCACACTGACTGCGCTGCGTATTTATACATCCTCTGATGGATGGACGCCGTCAATCTCTCGATTTTTCCAGGCAGCGCAATTTGAGAGGAGGCAGAGATAGAACGCCGATTCGGATGGAGGTGATAAGCCACCGAAGGCTCCACAGCTGGGGGTCCAGCCAACTCCAGCTCTTCCATCCCTTGAATCTCCAGCTTGGAGCACCCTTTTGCGGGAAGCTTGCTCTTGAAGGGGCTAGACCAGTAACGAAACATCTCCTTCATGCAAGCCGGCACAGCGGGCAGGAGCTGTCTAGCAGCGGGTTGAGCAGGCGGCAGCCTTTTCCCGTCGTAAAGCTCCCTCCGCGTCCTGGGCCTCGGGCCAAGCTAGTCCTAGCTTAGCCGCGGCTCGCTTGCATACCTCGTGCAGGTTACCTTCAGCCTGTGAGGTTGCATCACCCGCGCTCTGGGGCCTCGACTGTTGGGCCGGGAAGGGACCACTGTCGTCCTCATCCTCGTCCTCCATATCCAAGTCGAGGAGGTCTGAGTTCGCATCTGCGTCGTTCCTCATCCTCCGCGAGGAGGTTATCAAACAAAGGCGGCATGACCGGTGATTCGGCCTCCATCAGGTCCGCCCAGCTCGTGGTAGCTTGCGGCTGATGTTCGACGGCCATAGACCTCGCGGCGGCGCCGGACAGACACGGGTCCTGTTGGTTAGCCACCGCTACTCTCAGCCGTCTCTCCAAATGTTTCACCGGCATTGACGCGCAGTGAGCGCATGCTTGCGGGTCCACAAGCGACGTTTGAGCGTGCTTCGGGCCCATGCACGTGATGCACATCGGGTGAGGGTCCCTGCCCGAGATGGTTGCTCCACATGATGATGGACACGGGCGGGATGCAACCTCCCTGATCTTCGACTCATTCCCTTTGGTGGGGGGGATGACCGTCGACATGGCTGAGTACGGAGAATACTAGACTCGTCACAACACGTTAGTCTGCCGATGTTCACAGGGTAGTTAGCCCTCCGAAGGCTTCGCCTTGACACGCTAAGCCTGTAATAGCTTGACGCTACTACGTCCCTACCGTGTAACTTAATACCCAGCAGGTTCGAATAGGAATAGCGGACGCTATTCCGTGATGCCGCTCAGCACGATCCCGTACGACTGATCTCGCGTTCGGTGGCGGAATAGAATGACGGCCCGCACGATGAACAGTTAAGCGAAAAACAGCCGAGAACTGGATGTGCTGAGAGAGCTTAGTGTAGTCCCTCACGGGAAGAAAGCGCGAAATGAAGGGGTCGACCTGAGGGATAAAGGTGGGGCGGAGCCTGATCTCAGGTCGACCTGTCTGTCAAGACAGACGTGGTGTCATAAGAGCTTCCGTAGTTGGTCACGCCCAAAGCGATTCCCATAGTGAAACACCGAGCGAAGTTAGAAAAAGAACTGGAAAAGTCCCAGTAAGTTTGTCCATATAGTGTATTTAAACAATATTTTCCATATTATTATTTTTTCTTTGTCATATTCTTGTTTTACTGGAAGCCAATAATACAAAATCACAATATTTTTTTTACAAAATTAATTTAGTCTCAAGTCAATATTTGCTATTTAGCTCAGTGGTCTCAAAAATTGCTTACTACAAATTTGTGCAATCCTAAAAGATCCCGATTTATGTAACAGAAAAATGTTCGCTATTTATCTAGAGGTCATGAGCTCAAATCCTGACTGTGCCACATACAGAAGAAATGGTGGTGAAAATGTTATTTGTTTTTGCATGTAGAAAAGAAGACATTTCTCTGAGAAAGGTCAAAGAGATTCTAAAACAGTACAAATTGCTGTTATTTGTAAAGATGAGCTTCGTCTTTGACTGTTCTTCTGTATTTCATACATCTCCAGTATTTTACAGTATATATATATATATATGTGTGTGTGTGTGTGTGTGTGTGCGCGTGCGTGCGTGTGTGTATGTATGAATTCCCATTCAGTTGTTTTTTTTGGCTGCTGCTAGCTTCATTCATTCAATTGGCAAATCATCAGTGATGCTTATAATATTAGGGCTGAAGGGTGCTGGACTTAACTTACAAAATTAAAGTCTGGAGTGGTGTGGATTTTTTATTTATTTTTTTGCTCACCTCTCATCTCAGTCCTTGAGGATTTATTTATACACCCTCTCATATAGCATGTGCTTTTTTTTTCTTTTTTCTTTTTTTTTACCTACATGCTGGTGCTTCTAGTTCCGAGTGGCTGAGCTGCAGTAATGACACTGACAGAGTGGAGATTAGGGCTCTTGGCAGCCATGATGGTTAGGACACAGCAGGCTGTAGTCCACAAAGCTAAAGGAGCTTCTGCGTAGACACACACTACTCTTTCTAAATCTCACTACTCTCTCTGTCTATCTCCCTGCCTCTCCCCCCACACACATACAGTATATATATCCACAAATCATTATGTAGTTCTCTCTAAACCTGCACAGTAATTGTGAGCTGTGTGTGTGTGTGTGTGTGTGTGTGTGTGTGTGTGTGTGTGTGCACGGACACTCTCCAGATGGTTACTCAGCAAGACACATACACACTCCCCCCCTCACACTTAGCTGGATACTCCAAGATATTAATGTGAGGAAACCCCAACAAGCAAATGTGATACCATAATACTCCTCTGTGTTTCTCCCTTTGAACGTGCCTTTGTCTGTGCATCTCATATTTAGCTCTGTTCCTGCCACCATATCGACTTTTTTTTCTCTCTCTTTTATATATCACCCACACACTGTTCTCTTATTTACAAAGTAACAGAAAAAAAGCTGTTCACTCTTACTGCCTTTGAGTTACTTCAGAAGCAGGAAGTCTGAGCCTGGGAATTCTGTTATTATTCAAGCTACGTGCGACGAAGAGCCATGCTCGTCTTACGTTAGCAGCAAGCTGGATATTGTAATGTGAGGAGTGACATTTTTCTTCTGTATGTGTTTTCAGTCTTCAAATGTACTGTACATGTACACTTGAATATACAGTAGTGCTCATGTAAAGTTAATTTTTTTTTGTCTACGTGGTGAGCAGCTAGCTTGATTTGATGTCAGTTTGAAAGTAGGAATTCTTTGGAAACACAACATACAAGTTTTTATTCAATTGTGCCCTACTAAGAGAATTATTCCATGAATTTGTTAAAAAAAAAAAAAAAAGATTTATACTAGTGTAGTATTATGGTTAATACATAATATTGTAAAAGTGTAATCCAAAGTTCAAAATTGTGATGTTGAATTCTGGTGAGGGTTTTTTTTTTAAACAGCAAAGAAAGAGGACATGTACATTTGTTGATACGGTAAAGATTTTGTCAGCAGATGTATATTTAATCAATAGAAGGAATCTCCAGTGTCTGCATAATCAGAATTGTTCAGGATGGAGAGTTTTTGTGGTTGATTGGTATTCAGTTGTATTTTTTTCCCTTATAAACTTTTATAACAACTTTTTCTAGCTAACTTCGGCAGAAAAAAAGAAATAAAAATGTCATTTATTTAATGAAAAAAAAAAATGCTAGCATTGGCAAAGTTCTGTGGAATAAGCGAAACAAAACACTACATGACGTGCCGTTCTTAGAAAATTATTCATTTTACAAGTAACACTATAACATTGAAACTCAGCACTGGGAAAATACCTGTCATTTATTTACTTATTATATGATGTTTTCTCTAGGTTCTTGCTGTTTTTTTATTCATTTTCTTGTTCATACTTCCTTTTACTATTGCATTCTCTCACGTTTTTCAATCTCTTTCTGTTTTTCTCTCTTGCTTTTTCAGTCCTTTTTTTCACTGGCAAGCTATTGGCCTAAAAACAGCCTCTCCAAAATGGATTTCCTAAGTTGTAGTTATGACACTGTTATGGTGACAACAGGTTTTATCCATCTCTCACACATTTATCATTTAAGCTTCTACACACATATTGAATGTAATATGTTCATAGTAATAGTACTGGCAGTGGCCTTCTGTGCAGTTCACACCACTGTAGCCCCATCCATACCATAATGTTCATATCTCGTAAGGAATTCACTGCAATTGTAAGGAAATGACACCAAACCCAGATCCTCGGATGTCACTTGTACTGTACCTTCTTCCAAATTAGCTGCATTTTGGTGTCGGCGTTGATTTTAATTCAGTGGCCAAGAACAAGGACTTGTGGTGAAAATGATTCCAGAATAACAGCTCTTTCTCTTCCACTCCTGCTCCATTTCGCTGCTAATTCTCTGTAGTTTTGACACGTGTTCCCTAACTGTTCTTTTTTTTCATTTCCTTTAAATCGCAATATTTACACTTTACGATCTATTGCTCTCAGTTTTTTTTTTTTATAAACTTTTTTTTATTTTGCTTGTTTATTCTCTCCATTCTGTGGAGGTTCCCTGGTGGTCTAGTGGTTAGGATGCGGCGCTCTCACCGCTGCGGCCCGGGGTCGATCCCCAGCCATTAGGGTTGCACAAGCCTTAGTGCCGGTCCCAAGCCCGGATAAATGGGGAGGGTTCCGTTAGGAAGGGCATCCAGCGTAAAAAAATGTGCCAAATCAAACATGCGGATGGTCCGCTGTGGCGACCCCTAATGGGAGAAGAGGAAAGAAAGATTCTCTCCATTCTGTCATATCTGTAGCTCTATCATTGCTTGATCTGTTCTTAAGCCTCTTTCACAATTAAGAGGATGTACTGTACTGGGCAGCTTTCAAACATGTCAAAAACCAGGGACAATAAACTACACTTTTAAAGAAATTGTACAGCCTTATAAAGAAGATACAGTACATCCAGATAAAGAGAAAACGAAAACACTGAGAGAAAGTGGCAGTGAATGGAACAGGAGAGATGAAGTGAAAAAAGTGATGACTAAAAAAAAAATGTGTGACCCAGGGGATTTGATAGACAGGGTCCTATGATGTACACTATACTTCATAACCACTAACCGCTAAAGCAGAACGGATAGAGGGAACTCTTTAGGCCTTTCCTTCTGCAGTGTGTGACCTTGCTCATCCTCTCTAAAACTCTCTGACTGATCGCTGACTTCCTCTACATCACTGCTCATGGAGTGCTCAGATAGAGTTCGTCCATGCCTATAGAACTGCTGTGCACTTAAGGGCTAAGTAAAGCATTACTTTTTTCATTTTGTGTAACCTATCAAATGTAGTAAAATCATTTTCTGGTAGACTATGTGTTTTCATTAAAATGTATATACCTTGATGAAATGTGATACACGTTTCTAATCTACTAAAAACATAAGCAGGTGGTGTAATTTTATTATAAAATTTGAATCTTTTACTTAGGACACACATATATCACACAGATCCATATTCTTTGCATATGATCTACAATATTTACCCTTTAAAAGGGCATTTAGATTTATACAATCACATATATATTTTTGAGCATACAACCATTTAACATTTAGTTCTAGTCCACAAATTTTATTGGGTTGTTCGAACAGTGCCCACATTTCCTCTAACCCCACTCTGATGTTTCACAGTGCATCTATGTACTTGTGTGTGTTTGTTATGTAAACTTGTACTCTTATTCCTCTTATTTCAAAACCACTACTAAAGTAGAGTTATTGTATATGGCAGAACATGGCAAACTTGGAAAGTTTGGCTTAGAAAGTGAAAGTTCATCAAATATAAAAGGAAAAGACAAGTGTTCCAAGTGCTATTGTGTTGCGTCATGACCATGTTTTTTTGTTATTACTGCCTAATGACTGTTAGAATGTATGAACTAGGCATGTACAGATGGTAGATGTTCATTTCCAGGATTTTTATACACAGATTACAATAGTATAACGTATTATTATTTTAAGTGCTTACCTAGCTGTCTATTAAATAATTTCCTAACTTTTCCAAGATAGCATGTTCAGCAGTTTGCATAGTAGAGGTCCAGATGTGAATAACTACCAGCTGCATGCTTTCTTTCCATATGTGGTTCCTGGGATTATTGCTCTTAATGCTCTGCATGGTGCATTATTAAGAACATATGAATTATTAGAAGAGCTATTAGTAAAGAATGGGAACAGATACACACACGGATAATAATGAATACTTGCAAAATACATAGTTTGTCAAAATAATGCTACTAATATTTTATTATATTGGTTTATTGCCTTGTTATGATTCCACATTTATAAGATATGAATGTACACTTATGTGGCTTAGATACACTATATGAAGAAAAGTTTGTTGACATCTGACTCTAAAGAGTTTTTGAACATCCCATTCTTCATTTAGTTCCCCTTTGCAGTGATAATAACCCCTACTCTTCTGGGAATATGTTACACTAGATTTTGGAGTGTGCTTGTGGAGATTTGTGCTCATTCAGCTACAAGAGTGTTAGTAAAGTCAGGTACTGATGTAGGGTGAGGAGGCCTGTGGTGCAGTCAGCATTTCAATTCATCCTAAAGTTGTTGGAGAGGTTAAGGTTAGAGCTCTTTAGCAGGCCACACAAGATCTTCCACTACAACCCATGAAAACCATATCTTCATGGGGCTTGTTTTGTGTGCATGTGCACAGCTGGAAGAACTTGAATAGTGCTTCCAGCACATTTTCGTCCTACCACATCCAAAGACATTCAATACACTTGTGAACCTTTGCAGTAATAGTTTGTGAAAAAAAAACACACATGGTTGAAAAAGTCAAGTATCACTATAGTTTTGAACCTGTATAGTGAACTTGTTTTGAGTTATGAAATTATGTCCCATTAGTTTATTACCAATCATTTTAGGAAACAATTGGACATAGGAACTTGAGAATATATCTGAGTAGAACCCTGAAACAGAGAAACGGTAGGCTCTCTTGAGGAATACAGGACCTCAAAATTATTGGGCCCCTTGGAATACAGTGAACATTTCAACCCATACAGTATGTGACCTTGAGAACATACTAACTTGAGAAAAATAAGGTTCTAAGATTATAAGTACTTGAAAAAATAGGGCTTTAAAAAGTATTGGGCCAGAGGAATACAGTATGATGTAGGCACCTGGTATATGATTGCCCTGGAAACAAAAATCTAAAGCCAGAAAAAAACTGTGTTTAGAACTTTATCATGTCATGACCTGCATAATGTATTCGGAGTTAGTAGGAAGTAGGAAATCCATACTACTTAACTTTGAGCCTTGGAAAATGAACTAATTTGTCAAGTCAATGAAGCCTTTTTGAACTTAAACATATATTTATTGGGCATTTTTGGCTGATTTTAGTTGACTTCTATTTCAGTAGTGGTTCAATACAAACTAATAAAGTTTGATAGAATTTCTTAAAAATGTAATTAATAAAATCCCTTATTGATAAAAATCCATAGTATATATCCATAGCATTTAGTCATAACAAAATGTAGAAAAAAAATCAGACTGAAATCAAAGCATTTCAAAAGGAGGCTGATGCAGAATTCTGTCTGATTCTGTTTGTTCTGTTTTTTCCTGCTGTGTTTGGATTGTCATTTATACATTTACATCACAAACACTGCAGCCTCAGTGTAAACACTGTGTGTGTGTGTGAAAGGACTGTTTGCCACGGTCAAAGAGGTTGATGGTAGCTTTGCACTTTCAGGGTACTGAATGGTTCAACTATGCATTTATTATAGAGAGTGTGTGTATGTGTGTGTGTGTGTGTGTGTGTGTGTGTGTGTGTGTGTGTGTGTGT
>JAAIIK010000086.1:97462-122522 GCA_014706435.1 Silurus glanis | reverse complement strand
CACACACACACACACACACACACACACACACACACACACACACACACTTATTTCCTGCAGTGTCTTTTCACTTTGTGCTTAGAAACAGTTTCTGTGCAAATTCACAAGCAGGGGTCTTGTTGTGCATCAAAAATAAATACTGGAGTAGGATTCTTCCAGGCAAATATAGAGTTGCTAGGCAACTGTTGTTGGCATAGGATGCAAGTGCTGAAGTGAAGGAGGCGTTGTGTGGAATAAAAATAAGGACAAGATACGTTTTGGGCCAGTGCCAATTTCATCAGGTTGGGTTCAACAATTATTGATATACTGGATTGTTATGATTCTTTGTATGTGAAAGCAGATGTCAACTGAGTCGCCGGCAGTTCATCTGATTTGCCCACTCAGGTCTATATCAAACTGTTTTCAATCGTGTGTTACAAAAGATCAGGCGTTATCTTTCAATTGTGGTTTATCCGGTTATATTTGGGGGAATTTCCCTCACAGAGCAGCAGGTCTTATTTGGACACGTTGCACTAGTCAGGTTTAATGTTACCAGAAAGGCTAAGGATAGACTGGGGGTCACTTATTACACATAGCAGGTGATCATGACATCCCAAATCTACTGACTTGTATAGACTTTTATAGGTTAATGTTTTGATAGGTAAAATTATCTGGACATAAGTATTGGGCCACCTAATTTTTACAGCTATATGTGGTTCTTCTCCAAACTTATCACAATATTGGAGGTGCACAATTGTATAGGATGTTTTTACAAATCCCTTCACTTAAGACTAGAAAATGCGCCAGCAAGACAATGCCTCAAAAGATTTGGTTTGTATACGTTGGCGTGGAAGATCTTGATTGACCTGCTATAGAGCTCTGACATCAAACCAGTTTAACACCTTTGGGATGAATTAAAATGCTGACTGCACCCCAGGCCTCCTCACCTACATCAGTACCTGACATTACTAACACCCTTGTGGCTGATTTAGCACAAATCTATTCAACCACAATCTAGTAGAGCATCTACCCAGAAGAGTGGAGGTTATTATAAAGGCAAATGGGGACTAAATGTGGAATGGGATGTTTAAAAAGTGTGTCTAAATTATATATTCACAAAACCATTTGCAAGTACTATGTTAAAGCAATTCTTTTGTTCATTCATTCATTCATTCATTTTCTCCCGCTTATCCGTAATTCGGGTCGCGGGGGCAGCAGTCTAAGCAGGCCCCCGCCTTCGACTGCTGCCCAATCCTCACAGCACCGTCCCTTACGGTCCCTCCTGCAGGTGGTGAGCCCACGGGAAGGCGGCCCCACGTCACTCCGACGTCACGGACCTTGATATTTCCCTTGTAAGGGACCCCCGGAGCATAGAGGGTTAAGGGCCTTGCTCAAGGGCCCAAGAGTGGCAGCTTTTGTGTGTAGACAAATTATAATAGCTACACTTTTATTATTTACGATTTCGAAGGTGGTCAGTTTTTAATAAATGTCTTCCATATTTGTTTATTTTTCCACAGTAAATGTGGATCAACAATAATAGTTTTACTATTACACAAGACCAATTGTCCTTGGGTAGATATTCAAAGTCAATGTATGACACCTTTGAAATAATTCAATAATATTGTAATTGAACCAAATACATTTTTGGCATAGCATGAACTGTCATAACGTTTCATTCGGGAAATAACGTTAATCATCTTCATCTAGCTGTAAATTTAGTTACAGTCTTTGCAGAGCTCTTCTTATTCTATCTTGAATTTGCTGGAAAGGGATTCAATTTCACTTGTAGAAAAGCTGTACTAATAACAAAAGCTCTCTAAGATCGTTTCTTTGTCTATTCATTTTTTCCCTTTACAAAAATAAGGGACATGATTAAACATTGTGCTGCATTTTGCAGCCTTCTTTTGAACCGAACACATTATTAATCAATATGTTTTCAAATGTCCATGATAATATTGTCTTTGTAGAAGAGTACGGGGTATTTTTTAAATGATTCTCCAGACTGAAATTTCACTGTTAATAAATAATGAAATCTAAAATAAAATAATTCGAAGCAAGCTTTTTTTTTAATATTAATTTTGTCTCCTCAGATGTGAAATCAGTTGTAAATTGACAAGCTGTCACAAGGTCACAGTGAAAATTTGTCACAACAGACCTTAGTTCATCATTATTCCACTGCATGACTAAGGACTAATTGGATTTAAAAAATCAGGTTAATGGATATACATCATTAAAATCGTCACGCTGGTGTCATAAGGAATTTGGGGATTCACCAGTCAGTTACATCAAGGTTCAACTACCGAAAAGAATTTATTAGAAAATATTGCTTTCATGCAACAAAATGTATTCATAGATGCCTCTAAACTCTTGAACAATTATATTGTTTAAAAACATGAAACAGTATTTCTCATCTAATGCAATCACACTACTGTCAAGGCATTATCATTTGCCTTCTTAAAATAGTTAATAGATTTAAAACATAGCTTTTGTACTTGACTTGTCAATCAATTGATTTTTTTTTAGGGTTTCACAATCTAAGTGTTGGCCTTACTGGCAATACATTTTGGAATCTTTATATGCTTATCTAGCTATGTGCATATCTACCCATCTTACCTTTTTTCTACGCACGCTTCCAATTTTGGATTAATCATTTCACGCTCATTCGTTTATTAATCTATTCATCATCTATCCATCAAATATTTTATTTAACTATCGTATAAGCCATACATTCAATCCTCGATCCATTTATGTCCATCCATCCGTCTTGCTAATCATACATCCATTCTGTCCCTCTTTGTGTTTTCTAGTCTACCCCAGTGTCTGTCCAGAGATTTGCTGTAGGCTACCCTGTAATTTCGGTTGCCAGGTGACTCTAACGTTGCCAGGCTTCACTGTGTGTTCAGAGGAGAAATCAGGTGGGAAGGGGGGGATGGGGTGGTTTATTGCATCTACTCAGTCTGCTTGGGTATGACTAACTCAGCTTGAAAATGTATGGCTGATGCTGGCCTGACAGTATTTGTTTAATTAAAAAGCAAATCAAAGTCCTGATTAAGCACTTAATTACCAGTTAATTATGGGCTCTAAATAGGCGACTTTATAATCCGCATTGTACTTCAGATCCATTCAAGCATATTAAATCCGCTCATTATTTCTTATTGTACTGCTCTAGTGGTGTCACATAAAAATTACAGCATTAGTGTAAGCATTTTATTACTGTTATGAGGCCTTTCATGCCACTCATGTGGGTGGTGTAAATTCGGGCTATCAATTATGCCCCCTTATCACTGCAAAGTAAATATTAATCTGTACACACACTAAAATCTGTATCAGAAAAACAGAAATGTGGCATGGTGTTATTAATTAATCAGGACAGGAGACGTTGCCGGTTTATTGCAGGTTTAGTTTAGTGGAGACAACATGCGTTTGTCAATGAACACTGAACTCAAGCTAAAAAAGAAATACAGGAGCAAATCCTGACACCACTAAATCTATCATCAGTGTTTGATTGTGGGGTTCAGCACTGGTGGAAACATTTGGCTTTGTACTGGTGCCACAGATCAAGTCTAATCAAACACAGTTAAGTACAGAAGTGTTCTCATCAGTGCATCTTTATTGCTTATTACAGTTGTATGAAAACGATGCACTTGCAGGTGCAAATTTGACAGGGGACACCAAGGGCCCAAATTTCATAATGATGAGGTTGTATTTAGGCTGGGTAAAGAAATTAACAGCATGACAGGACCCAGATTGCATAGCTACGCAAAGGATGCAAGGTAATTCAGGACAAGAATAGTGACAAGGTAGGGACAAGGCAAAGAAACTATATCATGACAAGAAAGACCTGAATGAGGTAAAAAAACAATAAGCAACCCAATCAACAAGGCAGCTCAAGATTAGGTAATAATGATGGGGAACCAAGATTACATAACAAATGAGACCCAGATTAAGCAATAGCAAAGACAAGGCAGATGAAGTAGCCAGATGGAACCCATGCATTCCAGATAGACTTAGAATGGAACAGACCGGCTAATAACTTAGAAGACATAGATCACGCAGCATAATAAGTGTGGATGATTATCCTCGAGTCAGTAAAAGAATGAGGAATCCGCACCTAGTGGGAGCGCACAAAAATGTAGTGGATCCTTATTATCTGATCAGCATGAAAAGAGTGATAGCACGTGTATCATGGTGGCAGTGGACTGCTCCATGTTAACTACTACACCTTTCAGTTTCTCCCACTACAGTTCATAATAGTCAGCACCCGGTGTCTTGGTGCAGTGGGCTAGTTGACATTCTGCTGAGCAGATTCCAAGTGTGTGTGCAGAATGCTGGCTTGTGTTGGGCCTGTTAAAAAACTATACTGCTCTTGCTGCCAAGGTCGAGTGTGCTGCTGTTAAAAGGATAACTCAAAAACTCCCTGAAATCGAACTGTCTAATATAGTCCTTATAATTAGATTATTGGGTGCTCTCATTCAGTCTATAATCTTACTGTTTATATTCCATCAGGTTTTATGACTGATTTGCTTTGCTTTAGTTGTGTAAATAGTAGGGGTGTATCGGGACACAAAACTCACGGTTCGGTATGTACCTCGGATTTTAAGTCACAGTTGGGTTAAACCCTTGGCATTGTTTTCAATTTTAATAAAAAAAATAAAAATAGACACTGCGCTCAAAGTGGGAGTAAAGAGTAAAGAGGTGTAAAGCGGTGGTAGTGGTGGTAGCTCAGTGGTTAAAATGCTGGGTTACTGATCGGAAGGTTGGGGGTTCAAGCCCCAGTATCGCCAAAGCTTGGACCCTTAAACAAGGTACCCTCTGTGCTCCAGGGGTGCCGTATCATGGCCGACCCTGTGCTCTGACCCCAGCCTCCAAGCAAGTTGGGATATGTGAAGAACAAATGTCACTGTGCAATTCTAGGATATATTGTGGTTGTACATGTGAGAATGGTTTGTGAATGTATTTTGTAAATGTGCACATTATATTATAGGGTAGAATACTGTATATATTTTAGAGCAGTTGAGAATGTCAGCATACTGTTGCAAATGTTGTAAGCAGATGCATACTATTTGTGAATGAGAATTGGATAAATATGGAAGCATTTTTTGACAGTATATTTTGTGAGAATGTGGCAGCATGTGGAATGCTTGGATATATAGTGAGCATTTCATTTAGTGTAAATGTGTGCCTTAAAAAAACATGAGCGGTAAAGCTTAAATAATGACCAAACTGGCAACTCGAATGTAAAGAAGCAACTGTGTACCAGCACAGACACTAGTTTTAAAAGGTTTATAGAGCCCAGGAAGAATCCAAAAAATGCTTTTGTTTGTTTTTATAGAGTGCACGCACAGGCCCGTGTAGCTCAGCAGACATGACCGGTTTTGCCGAAGACAGTTTTACAGTCACCTCCACCTCATAAATTCGATTTTGATTCCCTTATGACAATTCTGTATGATCCTGCGGTCGTGAGAGGGTTCAGTGTTTACCCGCAGACTGTTATTACTTTTCCATTGCTGCTCTAAACATGAATAAAACATGACATGGCTGTTCGTATCACTCTATCACATGCAAACAAAGCATTTCCCACAGCTCCTATAAACCATCCTTATCACACACGCATCAGTGCGGCCACACAGTCCAGACTTTACCGTTCATTACAGCAGGAAAATCAAAGTGGTGTCGCTCTGCCCACGTGTAATTTACCCGGGCTGTGCTGTGGGGCTTTGTTTCCGCAACCCCATTAAGGCTACCATGGAGAACAGGTATTAAAGAACTGGTAATAGGAGAAGGGTCTGACCACAGATACCGGTGGTATCTATAAGTGGGACCAATGGACAAGTCCTTGATTTAATATGTGGCCTCAAAGACTTCCTCAAAAATTTCTGATGAGACACAGCAGCTGTAGCACTATGCTGTACATTGGGTATGAAATAAACTAAGACAGTTGAATTAATCCTATCCATTTCATTCAATATTAATGGATTACAGGAAAAATATGGCAAAAATAAGTATCTGTTTACGTATTTGGGTTTTCTCTAGTTTGGCATCATCGTTTATGTATTGTGGTTTTGTGAAGTTCTTTCACCCCATTTACTTATTAACTTGTTAATTTACTTACATTCACTAGCAATATACTTACTGTAGGCTTTTTTCAGGAAGTCATTTATAAACATCTTCACTGAGATTCAGTGGTCTTCATTCACTCCCCTGACTTACCAGCAGTGTTACAATAAACAATTTACGTCTCTTTAGATATGGTGGCAGAATAAAATTCAAGAGCAAAATGCAATATTTCATTATTAACCCTGTATTTTCTAACCTAGCTATAAAGCTTTTGCATGGTGTAATATTGAAGATTATCTACTAACAACTATTAAATGAGTTGTATAAAGTGTATAAATTGCCAAACTGAATGTTATTTTCATAATTAGGTTACTGATTGGCTAGTAACTATGAGACAACTATAGACTTTACATACTTTTCAAAACATCGTGTTGTGACTAGAAAATACAATACTACATAGAACTACTTCATTTTCAGCTTTATTTATTTATTTTTTTAATATAACTTCAGTGTGTCTACATAGTACAAACAATATCCCTGACACTATACGAACAAAAGTTCGTGGACACCTAAACATAAGATTCATATGTGCTTTTTGAATATTCATTTCCACATCTAGTCCCCATTTGCTGTTCTAATAACATCCACTCTTCTGGAAAAATGTGAGAGATTTGTTTTAATTCAGCCACAAGTTCAAAAGAAAGCCTGGGGTGCAGTCAGCATTCTAATTCATCCCAAAGCAATTTAATAGGGTTGAGGTCAGAGCTCTAAAGCAGGTCACTCAAGAACTTCCACTACAAACCCATGTAAACCACAGGGGCATTGTCCTGCTAGAACAGGTTTGAGTCTCCTAGATAAATTGAAGGGAAAATGTAATGCTACCACATCCAAAGACATCCTATACAATTGTGGGCCTCTAACTTTGCAGTATGGGAAAGAACCACATATGGCTGGAAAGTTCAGGTGCCACAATACTTTTGTCTATATAGTGTTGTAGCCTATTATTTTGGCATCTTATTTAGTATTATGTGTGTATGTATGAACAGTATGTAATGTGTATGTAATCTAATATAAGCAGCCACCTAGCTGAACTACTGGTGCTGTTAACATTTTGCACTGTGTCTTCATACAGAAATCATTTAAGATATTTCAATAGATAAAAGATTGGACGATTTTTTTGATGGACTTTCATCAGGATTTCATCAGCTTTTAATATGCCACTGACACACTGTGGGTACCTGGCAACATGACAGCAACTCAAATCATGCACTGAAATCAACATAATAGTGTTAATGCTCATTCATCTGTTCAACAATGACGGTGTGAGGAATTAAGTGAGTTTTAAACGTAATGTATAGCATTTAAAGTCGTTTATTTGCAAGCATGCTTGATAAAAAAGTACATTTTGAGACGATGGAATTTTTAGATTGTTGTGATTATCTAATAAACTACCGAACAACTTCGATGTAGCAGAAGGGAAGGCGATTTCGTTTCCTTTGTACAACAGAGTGCTGTGATTTCAGTGACAGTGGCAACCAACAAAACGACAGCAAATCAGCAAGTGACATTTGCATTGACATTTTCTCAATTCTATGCTAATTAGGGACGTCATGGTTGAACAACAAATTCAGATGATTGGCTCGTATGATTTTCCAGGGCCAATCCTATGCCAATCCTGACATTTCTTAATTTTCCTATTTAACTTCATTTCCCACCTGCATTTGTTAGATTCAAGCATGGAAGAAAACGTTCAACTTTTTTTTTTTCTTTTTTTATCTTATCCTGCCATATATGGCCTTTCATTATACCTGCCTGGAGACATTACAAAAAAGAAATAAAGCTTGGAGAGAAGAGCAAAGCTTGTTTCTGACTTGTTGGAAACATACCAAGATGAATAGAAAAGCAGCAATATTGAATTATATGGTTATCATAGCATTGCAATTATATCACGGTTCCAGCACAGGTTTCAATTTAAGTAGGAAAATAAAAACAGCTGGCGCGACTCTGGAGGTGTGTAACGGTTGATGTATAATGAAAGTGAGTGAGAGATGAGAGGATGCGTGAGTCATGGAAGGTGGACAGGATTAGTCAGACATTTCATTTACAGACACACACACACACATACTGTATATACAGAACTGTTCTCTTTATTGGCGTATGCTCCTCTTGTCATGAGAGTGCACAAGAGTGGGAGGCCGAGACAAACAACATCTGCAGGAGCAGGTAAAGGTGTCCCACTGCCACTAGCATTCACTGCGCACACACACACACACACACACACACACACACAAACACCATTCCCAAGTTCATCATAACCCTCAATAGTCACTGCTCTCATTTGTGTTCCAAACTTATTTATGCACCTTGTAAACTCGCCTTTATCTCCTTGTTTTAAACTCCCTTGTGGTTGTAAGGGCTGTTCTACCACTTACAAGCCCAAATAAAGTTTGTTAGACTATTTCATTTGTAATTGACTTAGGATAGAATAGGATTGGTCTTATAGAGTCGCTTTAAGCATTTTAAGCCAGCGGTCAAGGCTGTGCATTTTCCAAACCGGGTGATGTTCAGAAATGTAAAACAAAATATTTTATATTTTTAAAATGACTGACATTTGAAGCGCTAAATGAACTGGCATTCCATCTCATAGACAGTGCTGTGATTTTGGATAAATCGATCATTGATGATGAATAAAATAATAAATGATGCAGCGTTTGATTGTAATGTAAACCAGAAAGGCTATGGATAGACTCCTTATTACTTCTAATTATTATTTGTATTTCAATCCTTTCATATAGCAGTTAATTTTGACTTCCACACTTAAATCATTTTTATACTATTTCATATGTAATGTACAGTTTTAAGGACAAAAGTATCAGGACATCTGACTTAAACTGTTAGTTTGTTAGTTGGAGGCACTCAATCGTATGTTCCATCATGACAATGCCCCCCTGTGCACAAAGCGAGTTCCACAAAGATATGGTTGTAGTGGAAAATCTTGAGTAGCCTGCTATAGAGCTCTGACCTCAACCCTACGGAACACCTTAGGGATGAATTAGAAACGCTGACTGCACCCCAGGCCTCCTCAGCATAAATCAGTACCTGGCTTGACTCTAATGCTCTTGTGGCTGAATGAGCACAAATCTCCACAAGAACTATCCAAAATCTAGTGCAATATCTTTCCAAACGAGTGGTGGTTATTATAACAGCTAATTCATTCTTAGAAACTGGTGACCACAAACATTTGTCCATATTATGTTCCCTATGTTGGCATTTGTTTTTAATGCTGCAATGCCTCTGCATGTACAGTACATGATTGGTAATGATACATTATAACTTTATTCTGCTTGATTTGAAGCAACCTACACAGATCATTTGCCAATTCTGGCAAATGCTCATGTTATATTTGTGGTACTTGCTTCAGCTTGTACCTGCTAAAATACTCTATAATTAATGGTCATACAGACAACAGAACTCAACGTATAATCGTATACAGTATATTGTGTAAAATCTAGGTATAACAGTAAGTAGAGTTTTAATTATATTTGCTATATACACTAAGACCAACCTGGAAAGTGCTCTAGTATATAAAACTGCATACTTGATTACCATCTCTGAAACTCCCAGTCTGCTACAGCACTCAAGCAGAATTAAACACAACAAAGAAAGCACTGAAAAGCAAGATCGTCGTTCGACCCTGCATCCGCCAACCTCTTTAATTATAGTGCTGTCATAACAGGATATGTGTTCTCACCAGAGACTATGAAGCTTGAATGGATTATTTTGATAAAAGCAGTTTGGGGTTATCGAGTGTTGTGATTGGTAAATGTAAAATGCATTTCTTTTTTACATTTATACATATAAAGTAAATTCTGATCTAAATGTCGGTGTTGGGAGGTCATTAATTATTCACCCGTTGCACTGTATACTGTGGCCAACAAGGTAAACATTAACCTCATTAAAAAAGCCACTATAGATTTCGGTTCCCTGCGGCTTTAAAGTTTCGCCGAAGTTACAGAATGCTGTGATTATGAATCGTCTGTCACTATTTTCAGACTTCCTAATAGCAGGAGGGTCTAGTCAATAATCCAATAAGCACTTGTGGTCTGTGGCTGATAAAGGCTTAGCACTGAGTCTACACAATACAACCTTGCTGAAGAAAAAAAAAACCCTGCCAAGTAGCCACAGGAGCCTCAGGTAGAAAAAAGAATGTTAAAATGGATTTAGTCACTCAGCAAAATAGCAGATAAAATGTGTTGGACAAGACCTAGGGGGAAACTGTAGCAAACGTCTGCTTTTTACGCTTTAAGAAGCAAAACAAATGTGTCCTTTTCAATGGCCAACAAGATGTCCTTTAGGCACTTAACTCCTGCCATCCATTATAATGTCTAATCAAAAGGGTAAAGTGGTTTTTTTTCCATCTGCATTCATTCATCTGTTTTTATCCTAGCAGTGTTACATTAAATCTTGGCAGAAAACTAACAAAAAAAATATTTTTTTTTCAAATATATTATCACCACAACAGATTTCATAGACGAATGGTACTTATCTGTGACAGAGTGAACCAGCTTCAATATTTACTGATAGTCTTGAAATCTCTAAAATTCTATAAATGTAAATGGAAACACTATGCATGAGGCAGGAATACACTGTGGCTGTCCAAACAAGTCAATTTACAGAGCACTATGTCAATTTTCATTGACAGTTATGAGCCATTTAGTATTACCAGTCCACCCACTGGAGTGATTTTTTGGAAGGTCAGAGAAAAGGGAGAACCTGGAGGGAAACCATGCTGATACAGGGAACTTGTGAAACTTCACAAAGCTCTACACACCTGTGCTTGTGGCTCTGAATCTGCGAGGGAGCAAAACTCCCCACAGCACCACGTGCCACTCTAGAATTCAAGTCAAGTCAAGAAGCTTTTATTGTCATTTCAACCATATATAGATGACACAGTTCACAGTGCAATGAAATGTTTTTCCAGGACCCTGGTGCTACATAAACAACATAGAGCTACATAACAGGACACACAGGGCTAAGGACTAAAAGTAAGTTGTCCAAACCAAACAGTGCAGGACAAAAGACAGTGCAAACAGACAATACAAAACATTTTGTACTGAAATGCGTGCAAAACAGCAACTGCAATTGAGTAAGTGTGCAAATTGATTGCAATAACCAGTCTTTGACAAGATTGACCTTATTATTTGTCACTGGAAAAAGTTCTGAGGAGAAGTGTTGACACACGGGATTGAGGATGACAGACACATCAGTGTATCAGTCTGTAGTAGTACCAATATTAGTCTAAATATCTAAATGCTGGACAGGTTTCCAGGAAAGTAGCTCAGTGGTTAAGGCTCTTATTAACTATTTGAAAGGTTTGGGGTTCCAGCCCCACTATCGCCAAGCTGCCACTCTTGGGACTTTGAGCAAGGCCCTTAACCCTCTGTAACTTTGCTCACCCTGCACTCTGACCCCAGCTTCCTATCATTGGTTGGATTTGCAAAGAAAGAATTGCACTGTCCTGTAATGTACATGTGACAAGCACAAAGCCCCTTTTCCTAATAACTAGCTCCATGCATGAATGACAGCAGTTGATTTATCCATTGATAGAGACTTTTAAGAATATTTGTACATCACTCTAGATAGGGACTTCCACTAAATGCCATAAATGTAAATATTCCAGTATTGCGCCACCAAGCTAAGAGGGAAAAGGTTGACCCCTGTTTGCTCAGAGACATCTCGCTGTACCTTTTCGTATATGCTATTGCAATATGCTATTGTTATGCTAATTCTGTAATAGAAATCTAAGAAAGAAAGGCCATACCTGCCACCCAGCAAGCAAGTTCAGTATAGAGCGAGTCTATGAGCGTGAGGTAACTATCATTTAATTTAGCTCATCTGACAGGAATGACTGTGTGAATTCTTCATCCTCCTTTGATTAAATCTGATACGAGAGAATAATAACATTAATGGCTGTCATTAAGAGTTCGGAATGAAAGTGTCCTCTCGTTCATTACATGTCAGGTCCGTTATAAATCTAAGGAAGATTGAGCTTAGGGAGTGGCACCAGTTGAGTAACGAATGTCGGTTGAGTTTCAAACACACACACCGCCTCACACTACAGCTCCATCAATCCATTGCTTGCTCAGAGCCTGACGAGGAACAGATGATGCAGAGCTGGTGCCTCAGCCAATGCAAGAGGAATCAGCGTGTGTGTGTGTGTGTGGCCTTGTCAGATGTTCCCTGATGTTCGATATAAATAGGTCTCATCAATCACGTGGATGTCCTTCAGTCAGCAGGGGTGTGCCTTAGGGAAGAGCGTGTACGCCATTAAAGCATGCTTTCGATCAAGCACACGTACGCAGGATATGATTATGGATGTTGTACTGTAGCTTCCAGCGTGTTTGCGTGCTTATTTTCAGCTGTTGATGCCATTCAGGGCGAGTTAAATCTATTTCATTGGTATCAAATAGAAGTTATGAGGAAGCCTCTAACACCCAGTGGCACTAAAACATTGCGTTAAAAAAAGAAAAAAAAAACTAATACAACTACATTTATTCATTTACGAAACACTTTTATCAAAGACAGATGACAAGTACGGAGGAATCCAATTCAGCCACAAAGCTGAGAGTTTAGGGCCTTGCTCAAGGTGGAAAGCAATGGAGGTATGCTCCTGACGCAAGGCTGAGATCATGTGTTATCCAAATCGGGTTTGATACTCACAAATTTGTAAATCCAATTTTCAGTAACTATGATGCCACTGTACATATATACGGTAGGTAATGATGATGATGATGCTTATTGTTATTATTATGATGTTTTATATGCATGTGAAACCAACATGCACACTGCATCTATATGGTCGGCCTCACCAAAGTAGCTACAAATTCAGGTTTACCACTTCACAATGTTTATTCTCTACATTTAAAGGACAATTAATGCCCTTATTTTTGTTACTTTTACAATGCACCAGTTAAAATGCCAATGCAAATTAAAACCATAGGATTTTTAATTAAATATTTTACTATTGCAAATTAAAACCATAAGATTTTTTATGAAATATTTCACTATTGCAACATTTCATTATCAAAACTTTGATGGCTGGACAGATTCAGAGGTATGGGTTGAGTGGAGCTAAAACTAAATACTACAACTACAATTCATACTGAATTAGTCAAAGCTCTGTTTACACATAGAATGAATGTACTGACATTTCATCTTTAATGAGAGCTGGAGTCTTCCAGTGACATGCTGCTGGCTACTAAAGGTAAGTGTGCCCAGTGCCATGACAAAGTTGCCTATATACAAAATATATTCAGGTCCGGAGCAACTGCTACCATGTGACTACCACAGGAAAAATGGTAAAGTGAACATGATATACCTCTGATTTGTTGTCAGAATTGGACTGCTAATTGCACCATCCACGTATCTGTTATTATGGAAGCCAATAGTCAGTATTATGTTTGATGCAAACTGTTGGCTTGATTGTATAGTGATTTCAGACTTGCAGTGCTTAAATTGTTGCAATAAATAGATTAAATACTTTTGGCACACAATGATGACAGTGCTATGATTTGTTCTGTTGGCATAGTGTAATGATTCAGGTATAATTAAAGAAAAAAAAGATGATTAGTCTAAACCAGAAAGGTTTCTTTTCTTTTGTAGATCCTCCAAAAGAAAATCTAAAAAACAAAGTTTCATCCCTAGAATATATAAAATGGCTTTTGTTATAAAGTAAGTCTATACTGTAAAAGTGTATTAACTTTTAGTACTTGTTTTTATTTTAATACACACACGGAATTGTATAGAAATAAATTTTACAGAGAAAAAAAAGCCAAACAGTACTACATGTATATATTTGTATGATCATATTGCATTGTAAATGAGAGTTCCTGGCTAGAGAGCAGGGCAGTCTTTTGACCACAACAGCAGTTAATTGGAAGGACAGGAATCTATGATATACAGTGCAGTAGGCCTTAACTAATGAATTCAAAAAGCTAGTCCTAATCTGTTTTGAAAAAATGTACAAATGTCTAGAGTACTCAAAGATGAGATTATACACAACAGCAGAAGTTCACAGACTTGATCTAGTCACCAACAGGCTGCAGCAAAGATACAGAATATTTCAAAATACAGCAATGTATTGTACAACAAAAAAAGGCACATTGTTAATATATACCTTGTCATTTAGGTGTCGTTAAAAGACACTTAAACATGCAATGACCTTCAAAGTTGAACTGAAGTCAGCATTTTTAAGCATAATATTCTATAATTCTGTATTTGCATCCCTTGGTGTATCCACCTGTCAAGGGTCATCACAAATATGAAGACAACAAAGGTCCATTAAAAGCAGCACAGAAAACATGGTCCAGGTCATGTTTCCCACTGAGTGACTGCAGTCTGTTATTTTACACTTCACGTGTCGAAAGGAAGTTGAAATAAAGTTTGAGGCCTACCGAGGGCGTTTTTCCCATTACACCGATCCCAGCGGAGAAAGCAGTGTTTATGGGGGAAATTACATTTTAGCCCCTCAGACAGATTGAGTTTTCTCATTCTGTTGAGTGCCGAAATCATATTTCACCAACACACACACGCGAGCGCACACACGCACGCACGCACACACGCGCGCACGCACACACATGCACACACAACTATGCCGTTCTCGCATCACGCTCTCTAAATGTCTCAATCCCCATCTTGGCCCCTGGAGTCCGATTCCTTCATCTGCTCTTTTTTTCCCCAGCACTCTGTTTAACACTAGAAAACTCAGCAGTGTAATGTATTCACAAAATATTCATATCAAAAGCTCAGGTTGGAATATATTCTCACTGAAAAAAAAAAAAAAAATCTTTTGGAAACAAAATGGTACGACTTTAATATTCCAGTGATATTTATGAAAAATATAAATATGCAAATGCCTGTTTAATATGCAGTGTTACAAATTGCATCTTTAGCTTCGCTGCTTACACACACTTTACCTCGTTTATGCACTAACCTATTCATACAATTCCAAGCCTTATTTTCCTTCAATCTCTGTGAAGACGATACAAAGTAAACAAATAGTAAAATATACAATGCAGCCTACATCGTGAGACGAGCTGGTGAATAACATGGTGTTTTAAACGAGTTCTATGTGGATCTTAGGGCAGAAGAGAGTAAACATAAGATTAATATCATTGCATTTCTGTGAATAAATAAAGGACAATAGATCATAATAATATTAAATACACTAATAATGATTATTATATATTTAATAACTCCGGCAAAAAGAAAAAGAAAGGTCTGAAAAAATTTGTTTCAGTACAAAGAGCACAATCTAAAAAAACATTTAGTAAGTCTAGAGAACAGCAGGAACGGCGCGGTGATAAACTGGAGGCATAATTCTGCATTATTATTATTACACTGACGTCTGAAAGCACTTTGTGTTTATGCCGGAGGTGGAGATGGGGAAAATGTCCCACCTGCGTCTCCTTAAACCCTCAGGTCTCTGGTCTCAAGAGAACTTCGCCAGCTTGACTGACTCCCACCTGCTCAGTAAAAAAAAAAATCCATCAAACACAACCAGCTTTGTGCAACAGCATTTCTGTTCTAGTTCTGTGGTTTCTGCCAGATCTGTGTCCATGCAGCTGGACTTTAGATATAATTCTTCTATTCTGCATTGGTTTGGAGTGTTGCGATGAATTTCATATAAAGGCCTGTAGTTCTAAAAAAAAGCATGAATGTTTTAGGTACTGTGTAGTTGCCGTTCTCATAGGGGGTGTGGTAGCTCAGTGGTTAAGGTGCTGGGTTACTGATTGGAAAGTCAGGGGTTCTAGCCCCGGTATCACCAACCTGCCACACTTGGGCCCTTGAGCAACTCCTTTAACCCTCTATGCTCCAGGGGTGCTGTATCATGTCTGATCCCAGCTTCCAAACAAGCTGCTATATGTGAAGAATTTTTTTGCTGTAATGTATATATGACAAATAAAATCTATTCTAGAATCAGAAAGAGCTGTTATGCTCACTTTAAATAATACCCTTCTGTGGTTATCTTCACATTTGTAACGTATACTATGTTATTAAAATATATATTGCACCTTTGCGCTCCCATAATACGTTTATTGTCTTTTTCTTCTTCTTCTTTCGGCTGCTCCTGTTACGGGTTACGCCACAGCAGATCATCCGTTTCCATACCCCCCCCCCGTCCTCTACATCTGCCTCACATCATATATAGTATGTTGACCATATAGTGTATCATGCCCTGAAATCCCTGAGAAATGTACATGCAATCATAAATCATTATGAAAACATCACCGCTTGGGTTTTGAGCAGCATGAGAGGAACTGATTTGATCAAAACCGCACACCTAAGCTACTCAAACTCAACCCTATTCTGTAGATATTTTTGTAGGAAGTGGTAACTCACCAGCCAAAACATGACATTCTGATCAAAAGGTTGTGAGTTCAATTCCCAGCACCACCAAGCTGCTACTGTTGGGCCCTTCAGCAAGGTCCATAACCATTATTTATGAATAAGATAAATGTAAGTTACTCTTGATAATAGCGTCTGCCAAATGTCATAATTGTGCAACCCCAATTCCAAAAAAGGTTGGACACTGTGTAAAATGTAAATAAAAACAAAATGCAATGATTTGCAAATCGTATAAATGTATATTTTATTCACATTAGAACATAGAATACATATCAAATGTTTAAAGTGAGTATATATACGACTCCAAAAATTTGGGACAGGGCCATATTTACCACTGTGTAGCATTACATCCTCTGCCCCTGTACATCCAGGAACTGATGAGACCAGGTGCTGAGGTTTTAGGAGAGTACTGTTGTCCCACACAGTATGTGGCTGATACTGGATTCTAGCTGCTCAACAGTTCTGGCTGGCCTTTGTTGTATTTTTTGTTTCATGATGCAACAAATGTTTCTAATGGTGAAAGTATTTCTTCCTTAAAATACTACTTCCTATACTTTACTACTATTTCCCAACTTTAAATATTTGATATGTTTTCTATGTTCTGTTGTGAATATGGTTTTAAGATTTTTTCTAATTATTGCATTCTGTT
Organism: Silurus glanis; assembly: GCA_014706435.1. NCBI lineage: Eukaryota > Metazoa > Chordata > Actinopteri > Siluriformes > Siluridae > Silurus > Silurus glanis. The sequence goes on along the minus strand of JAAIIK010000086.1, from coordinate 105,430 downwards.
TATTAAATGTATTTATTTTTTTTCATTGGAAAGGTATTTGCACCAATCTATTGCCTCACTGAACCATGTCATGTGATTGTGTTTGGACCTGTTACACATTTTTTGGAAACATGCACATGTATATAAGTCTCACCTTGCAGAGCACTTGCCTCACAATTTGTCATTTATAGTTGCATTTGCTTTCCGCACTTCAGGATAAATTTTTTGCAAAAGAAATTCAGTACTTGTATCCGCTTTAAAACTCAATACATGACATGTGCGTTATGATCACAAAAACCCCTAAGCATTTCCAGAACTTTCCTGAAAAATGGCTGACATGCTAATAAGTGGAAATTAGACATAAATTCTGCCAAATGAGTGTTAATGTGAAGTATTTTCTTGTCCATTCCTTATACTACACATTACATTTTTCAAAAATGTAACCTTTACATCACAGATTCACAACCTTGGTCCTGGTGTCCAGCACATTTTAGTGTTTTCTGCACCAGAGTTATTGAATCATATATACTGTACATAACCAGCCCTGTCGGTATCGAAGTGTAGCAGAGAAATCACCAGAAGATACAGAACAGAGGTTACTCCAGGACAGAGTTTGGGTACCTCCACCTTGCATCATGGTTTTATTTCTGAATCATGGCTTATATTGTGACTCATAACAATATGTTGCTGAAAACATCTCCAACTTTGGCTTTCTTGTCACTCTGTCTCCTCATGCCTCCTCATTCAGTGTTGTCTTATTTAGTACAAAGAAAAGTGTTTAGAACTTTTACCAGAAGAGGAATAACACTGAGCTCAGCATCAACTTTTCTGCATGCTCAGCCCAGTTTCTCTAATGAACATTAAAGAGGAAAGATTTATCGAGGATGTGAAAATAAATGTTGCAATAGGATTGCTGTGAAATCCTGAAGAGGCGGCCTCTGTGAATCACACTGTGCCTCCAGCCTCACTACAGAGAAAGGTCACCTGTCACTGCAGCTCATTACAGCAGAGAGACAGGGAACACACACACACACACACACACACACGCACGTGCGCACACACACACACAAACAAACATGCACGCACACATGCACGCAAAAGTGCTTGTGGTCTAGTAATGTCAGAGGAGAATAAGGTCAAGTTTGCCTCCCTGCAGTAGCAGCGTGTTAATTAAAATCCACGCGATAGCGCATTAGTGGTGATTACCAGAAACGATGCAGGTTTACGAGCGTGTGTTGCTTTTTGATTAAAGCGTTATGAAGTAAGCAAGGAATTAAAGTCAAACCTATGGCAAAAGCTTTACTAATTTGACAAATAGACCCAACGCAACTTAATGGATATGACGTGTCACTGGCAAGTGCTTAAAGGCTTGTGTTCGTTCTCCAGCTATGTTCGCGTCGAAACCTGCTGAAACACTTTTTATCAGAAACCTCTGTGAAAATACTGTGCTGATTTTTTTTATTACGTATGATTGGATTTTTGAAACGCACCACTAACTGGAGATAGAAAACGTATTATACCATTTTATTGTAATTGCCCTGTTAATACAATTTAATCCCTTAAACTCACATCTTATTATAGTTATTCCGCTAAAATGATATCAAAAGAGAATGTTGTATCTCGTTGCAACATAAAAAAAACGCAAAAATAAAAAAGCAGAGTTGTTTTCTGCCTGACTCTTGTTTTTAATCCTGCCTAAGCCTCACACATTCTGTCGCTGTCAGGATGAAAAAAATGAGCAGGTAGCAGTCAACCTTTACACGTCGAGCAGAGGAGCTATGTGGGAAATCAATTATCACCCACAATTAGGCAAAAAAGAACAAGTGCATGCATGTATGTACATGTTTGATTTCTCTTACACCTGCCCCCTCCTGCTGTTTTAACACTCTCACCTTTCCCTTCTGGGAATGCGAGGCAAGCTTAAATACGACAGGATGAAACACACTCTCGCAGATAGAGAGAAAGTGAAAGAGACACAACAAATGAGGAGTGAGTGGCACTTTTATGTTATGTTATGTTTTATGTTGTGTCCTGTTGTCCTAATTAGAAGCTTCCTGTTTCAGTAGAACAGCTAGAGATATGTGTGTGTGTGTGTGTGTGTGTGTGTGTGTGTGTGTGTACAGTACATGTGAGAGCAATCCTGGTGTGTAGCCAGAAATAGACCCAACATACACCCTTTTAATGTGTCAAATCTTTTTTTTTTTTCTTTATGAAAATGAGAACAACTTCTTTCGGCTGCTCCCATTAGGGGTCGCCACAGCGGATCATCCATCTCCATACTACTCTGTCCTCTAGATCCACCTCTTTTAAACCAACTACTGTACCTGCATGTCTTCTCTCACCATGTCTATAAACCTCCTCCTTGGCCTTCCTCTTTTCCTCCTTCCTGGTGGCTCCATTCTCAGCATTCTCCTACTGATATACCCCATGTCCCTCCTCTGCACATGTCCAAACCATCTCAATTTGGCGTCTCTCACTTTGTCTTCAAAATGTCCTACATGTGCTGTCCCTCTAATAAACTTGTTTCCAATCCTGTCCATCCTTGTCGCTCTCAATGAAAATCTCAGCATCTTCAGCTCTGCTACCTCCAGCTCCGCCTCCTGTCTTTTACTCAATGCCACTGTCTCTAAACCATACAACATCGCAGGTCTCACCACAGTCCTATAAACTTTCCCTTTCACTCTTGCAGATACTCTTCTATCACAAATCACTCCTGCTATCACTCTTCTCCACCCACTCCACCCTGCCTGCACTCTTTTCTTCACTTCTCTAACACACTCAGGTACCTGAACTCCTCCACCTTCTCCACCTCTTCTCCCTGCAACCGCACCACTCCACTGCCCTCCCTCTCATTCACACACATGTACTCTGTCTTACTCCAGGAGACTCCTGTCTGACCTCGTCCGTCAACCTGTCCATCAGCAAACAGGAACGAGCTCAGAGCCGATCCTTGATGCATTTCAATCTCCACCAGACAGAACCAGTCTGTTTCTACTGCAAACTTCACTGCTATCACACTGTCCTTATACATGTCCTGCACCACCCTCACATACTTCTCTGACACACCTGATTCCTCATACAATACCACAACTCCTCTCTCGGCACCATGTTGTACGCTTTCTTTAAATCTACAAACACACAATGCAACTCCTTCAGACCTTCTGTATACTTCTCCATCAACATTCTCAAAGCAAATAATGCGCCCGTAGTTCTCTTTCTCAGCATGCAACCATACTGTTGCTCACAGATGGTCACCTCTTCTCTCAGCCTGGCTTCCACTACTCTTTCCCATAACTTCATGGTGTGACTGATCAACTTTATTCCCCTGTAGTTACTGCAGGTCTGCACATCACCCTTATTCTTAAAAATCTAACTAACTTTGTGCTATGATGGAATGATGCTCACGTTAAATCATATAAAAATCAGCGGGAATAAAAGATTACATGTCATTCCTGAGTGTTCCTGAGTAAACAGAGGGCTTGTCCAAAGCAGGTTGTTCAATATATTAACCTGTCAGAGAGCATATATTTATACTCGTGTCCCTGAAGCAGAATGAATTACACTGTGAAATATATTAGGTGGCATGTTGATGCCTCACATTTACAGGGTCTCTGGTTAAACTGTCTGTTTGTGAGTTGAACATGTTCGCATGAGGCTTCTTTAATGGGGTACTCATGTTTCTTCCTGCCTTCCAAAAACATGGTAGTCAAAAACAACTTTAGGTGCAAGTAGAGTTGTAATGTCAAGGACATATTCTTGTTTTTCTCTCATGGGATGGAAAATTCTTAAATAAAAATTGTATAATAAAGGACAAGGAATTTAAATGACATATTGCCATAGTAATAGCACTGTCAGAATTTTTAACCTTTACTTTATTTCTTCTTTCTTTCTGATTTTGCTTACAGCTGATCACAGAAAATAATTAGCAGATATAAACTAGCAGATATAAATCTTAAACTAGTTTTTAATGGAACACTTTTACAAATGAATGCACAATAACAACAAAAAAAACTACAGTCTAATCTGAGTTATGCACTTTTGCAGCAAATAAAACATCTCCTTATAATGCTATTTATTATAATGAAAGACATTGCAAATGCAGTTTTATGATTCAGACAGTATGTGCACGCATTGAACAACTTACGATTCGAAGGCATTTTGCTTTTAGCTGGGTCTGCATCACTGACGTCTGTCTTGTCTGTCTTCATCTTTCTTTCTTGAGAGTAGTGTGTTTGTTCTCCACCCATGAATCAGTGCTGTAGATTGCAGAGCATGTTTTTTTCCCCCTTTGCTTTATTTTTATTTTGTTGTTTTTTTACTCAGTAACAGATGTGATTTAAAATGAAGTTAAGTACAATACGTGAAAGAAAACATACTTAAGTAAAGGTAAAATTACAGATTTAAAAAAGTACTTTAAATACAATACTTTACAGTATACAATTAATTTCAGTAATTACCTTTATTTCTTTCTGGTTTTGCTTAGAGCTTATAGCAGAAAATTATTAAATGTGTGGTAATGTTTTTAATAGATGGAGACAAATACAGCTGGTGATAACTTATTTTATAAACACAGATGCTATATGGCCATTCTGTGCATTTTATGGGCAAAGCAGTAGATCAGTGATTAAAGCTTTGCCCACTAGATTGGAAGGTCACAAGTTCAAAGCCCAGCATCCCCCAGCTTCCACTTTTGGGCCCTTAAGCAAGACCCTTAATCTTTAACTGCTCAGTTGTAAGTTTCTCTTGAAAGTCGAGTCCTCCACATATGTGTAATTCTATACATTCTCAGCAAGTTATTCTTCCTATACCACAGATACCAAAATTGGTCAATGGCTCAAGCTCCATTATTTTCATGCTGCACACTTAGGGCCCTTAACCCTCTGTGCTCAAGGGGTGTGTGATCATGGCTGACCCCCAGTTTGTAACATTGTTTAGATATGCAAAGAAAGAATTTCACTGTGCTGTAAAGTAGATGTGACAAGTATAAAGCACTTTTATCTAAATGTAAAAGAAAGTTTTGCAAGATTTGTCAGATAAAAGTATACAGTAATTGGAGAGACATAAAGAAAAAGATGGATAATTTTTTTTCCCGTTTATTCTTTTTCTCGTTTTCTCTTTAAAGATAAATGGAAAAACGAAAGACAGAAAACACAAAGGTCACAAAGGTAAATTATTATTTTTTTTTGTAATATTTTCAACAGCAATAGTTAGTTTTTTGAAAATAAATGCCAGCATTTTTGTATGTTGTATCATCTGACTGCTGCAGGGGACTGTAGGCTTTCCAGTTCTTTCATTAACATTCATTTTTTAACTTGTAAATGTGATCTGGAACTTGTCATGTGGTCTAGTTCTGGAACTACTTTAAATGTGATTCAACTAAAAACAGTTAGCATCTGTTAATCAATCAGAATTAAAGTGTAAAGGGCATTTTTGGAATCTTGGCATTTCAGTAATGCCATAAAAACAAACAAACTAGTGTGTGTGTTTGTGAATGTTAGAAAATTTACCAAAAACCAAAAAAAAATTTACAACCAACAAGATTTATTCCTTTATTCGTTTACTTTAGCTAAATGTCATGTGATTAAGATACAATTTTATTTGTTTTACAAAGTTCACAGTAAGAAATGTACAGTGACTGCATATTTGGTTACTCTATTGTTACTGTATGAGTTTTTTTTTATTGAGTTATACCCATCATATTTGAAAAGGTAGATTAGTGGTTAAGCTGTTGGATACTACCCAGAAGGTTGTGAGTTTGAATCCCAGCACCACCAACCTGCCATGCTACCTGTACACTTGAGCAAGGCCCTTAACCCTCAACTGCTCAGTTGTATAAATGAGATAATTGTAAGTTGCTCTAAATAAGGGCTTATGCCAAAATGCTGTAAATATAAGTACATATTTAGTCGCTAGATATATTTTTTCGGATTTTTTAAATCTTTATATTTTATAAAGTAAAAGCTTCTGTGGCTCCATGTTGAACAGGATTTTATGTGATAAATGTTCCCTGAGCTGTACTACAGGATAAGTATAAATATATATTTTTTAAACCAGTCACATCGTATCACTATTCAGGAATGTTGTCGCACTTGCATTTTGTGACCGAATTTATTTATAGTAAATTGGCCCCCGTAGTGAGTCTCAATATGTTTCTTCACAGGTTCAAAAATCACTAATCGGCATCAGTTCCTGTTCCGTCCTGGTTTCATGCAGTGTTTCTCAGCTGTGTGTGTGTGTGTGTGTGTGTGTGTGTGTGTGTGTGTGTGTGTGTGCCAAAATCCTGCTGATGGTTGTGATATTTCAGAGGACATTTAGAGCATTTCTACCTTAGAAAGCAAAACCCCCTAGACACTCCATCCTGCATGAAATGTGAGACACTTCCAGTAAACTCCAAGACAGAGAAAGAGATTTTTGTGAGCAGATCTTATTATTTCTACCAAGCTCTGTTTATATCTTCTATAAAATCCAAAGTAGACTGGATTTTATTGTTCAACAGGAGGGAGTTCATGAGGACCATATTGAAATAAAGTGTGCAATGAAATGTCTAAAAAAAAAAAAAAGGCTGGGTTAGAAAAAAAAAAAAGCCAAACTAAGAAATAAATTTGCAAGATGAATACTCTGTGGGGATAAAAAAGAAATTATGTACACTGTGTCTAATATTTCTCATGTTGATGCAGAGAGCTATGTAATTGCAGATTGTGAAGAAAACATTGAGGGTATGGATTTATAATTTATTACTCTTTCTTTCATTTCTTTACAAATTAGTCAGTGATTATAGCACACCTGTGTATTGTTTAACGTTACTCGAAGAATAATTATCTATGTTAACTAGACAATTTTACAACAGTACGTCTCTATATTGCTGTATCTACATAAATGAGGAATAAGATTGTGGAGGTTGATTCCCAGCACTTCACAAAGTAATATATTCTGCATACAAAGGAGCAATATGCCAATGATTTTCATTTATGAACAAAATATTGTAATTTTTTAGTACAGCGTTCCTGAAATTACATCTGTCAAACTTAGTTCATGGTATAACCATTCCTGTTACAGCTTATAAACGCCCCTGGTACAAATACTAATGTTTTGTTACAGGTAATAATGTCACTTTTATATGGTATAAATGTTCCTGTTACACGTTTAAATGCTCCTTTTACAGGTTTAAATGTTTCTCATACAAGTATTAATGTTCCTGTTACAAGTTTATATGCTCCTGCTACAAGTATTAATGTTCCATTTAAAGGTATAAATGTTCCAGTTCCATGTGTTTACTGTATTTTCCTGGAACAGGTTAGAAATGCTCCTGTTACAGGTGTAAATGTTCATTTTACATTTAGAATACTTCTGCTATAGAATGCTGTTTTCGCACTAGCCCCTTTATCTTGAAGTTGATTAGACAAAGCACAAAACACTTCTTTATTCCTAAGACTTCCCAGTGGTGAAAATTTGTCATTTTGTAAAGGGTGGCAATAAAGACTCGTTAATTATTTTTTTGTTTGTTTTTTTGTTAGAGTTTCTTTTTCCATGTGTTTAAAAACTTAGACTACAAACATACACTATATATGAGCGGATGATCTTGACTGGCCTGCTAAAGAGCTCTGACCTCAACTCTATTGAACGCTGGAACGTTGACTGAAATCCAGGCCTCCTCACACTACATCAGTACCCGCATTTACTAACACCCACTGCGGCCCGGGTTCCATCCCCGGTCAGGGAACCAACCCCAGCCATCAGAGGTGGCAAAAGTACACACATCCTTTACTTAAGTAGAAGTACAGATACTCATGTTTTAAAATACTCGGGTAAAAGTTGAAGTACTGATTAAACTTTTTTACTCAAGTGAAAGTAAAGAAGTCGTGGCTCTGACATGTACTTAAGTAAAAAGTAGTTATTACTTCTACCTGTTTTAGCTGTTAACTGGACCTCACATCATATTAATTAGATAGATAGATAGATAGATAGATAGATAGATAGATAGATAGATAG
>JAAIIK010000086.1:27641-48628 GCA_014706435.1 Silurus glanis | reverse complement strand
TCTCTCTCTCTCTCTCTCTCTCTCTCTCTCTCTCTCTCTCTCTCTCTCTTTCTTTCCCTTTCTCTCCATCCTTGTAAGTCAAATAATTAATGAACTCTGCTCTGTTCAGCTGAGTGTGCATATGCAGATTAGCGCGGCAGTTAAATAGCATACGGGTCAGCAGCATTGTACGTTTATGTGCACAAAATGATGTATCGAGCTCCTATTCTTTAGCGTCGCTGTATAGGTTTTATATTCACTCGCGTTGTTCCCGAGAGACAGGACGAAATGGAAACATGACGTCTTACTACTGCTCATGCAAGACAATATTCACAATATTCAATATGCAACGATTCCTTTTATTGCTGTCCTGTAACAAATGGAAATTCAGCTCCATACTGAGGCAGAACAGGGACAAACACAATAACCTCAGTATGTTTTAACCATAAACAATTATGATATTGAAAGTAAAAACCTCGAAAGAGTTTTAATAGGTACATTTATCTAATGGAAAAAAATACACTATATAGAGTCACTATAAATATTACTTCTGATTCTAAAGCTTTTTGCTAATATTTCTATCCATTTCTACTAATTACAATTTGTTTAATTTACAGCAGAAATTATATGAAAAAAAAAATCTTATTAATAACAACAGAAATACTAAATGGATCAAACAAATTCTAAATAAAATGGTAATTGTCCTGCTTTTTGATCAGTCAATAATACTTAGAATTGGTAATCCTTTTGAAATTCTGTAATGGCTTTAGCAACTCTATACACTTACTTACTGCCAGGTTGCAATACGAATTTACAGGTTATGATTAAGTTTGAAAATAAGGTATGGGTTAAAATGTCTGCATGGTTTTAAATTGTTTATATTATAATGTATTTTTTGTATTGTATTTTTCTGTATTGCATAGCGTTATATTTTTCCATTGCATCACATTGCATTGAATCGCATTGTGTTGAATTAAAATGTTTTAAATTCAAATATTCAAATCGAATAATCTGCATCTTAATCAAAGTAAATCATTTATAAAAGTTTATAGGACTGTGGTGAGACCTGCGATGTTGTCTGGTTTAGAGACAGTGGCATTGAGTAAAAGACAGGAGGTGGAGCTGGAGGTAGCAGAGCTGAAGATGTTGAGGTTTTCGTTGGGAGTGACGAGGATGGACAGGATTAGAAATGAGTTTATTAGAGGGACAGCGCATGTAGGACGTTTTGGAGACAAGGTGAGAGAGGGGAGATTGAGATGGTTTGGACATGTGCAGAGAAGGGACACGGGGTATATCGGTAGGAGAATGCTGTGGATGGAGGAAAAGATGAAGGCCAAGGAGGAGGTTTATGGATGTGGTGAGGGAAGACATGCAGGTAGTTGGTTTAAAAGAGGCGGATGTAGAGGACAGAGTAATATGGAGACGGATGATGGCGACCCCTAAAGGGAGCATCCGAAAGAAGCAGAAGAGGGTTAGAGTAATATTTTTTCACAAAAATAGTAATAGTTAGTAATAATTGTAGTAGCAGTAGCAGTATTAGTAGCGTTAGTCTTATTAGTAGAAAATGATGGAGTGAGAAAAGCATTCTTTGAAAGACAAGAAACAAAAACTTTTTTCACTATTAATACCTGGGGGGCTATAACAGGCAACAGTGTAAAAATGTGATGTGAGCAAGTAAAACATTTTAGAACCTAGCCGATTTTAGAAACCTAGCAAGCCCACGTAAGTTAGTTACTGAACAAACGAGAAGACATTTTATTAGTTTAGTTAGTAGTACACATCACTGTTAGTAATAAGGAAGTCTATCTGATTGCATGTGTATAAATACTCTTCTTCCATTTAACTGTCAATTAAACAGAAATTTGGGATTTTCCACTCCAAGAAAGAGACATTCAGAAATAAGGAAATGTGTAGGACAGCCATTATTCATGGGAGAACAACTCAAAAGCTATAGCTGTATTTGTTTTAGTGTTTTCTCTGTTGTCTGTTTTTTTTGTTTTTTTTTTTGTTTTTTTTTAAAATGAGTATCTGTTTCGTCTCTTGCCCCCTAGGGGAGGATCATGATCGGGATGTGCAGGTGGTGGAATTGCCCATCGTGGACAGTCTTCACCCCAGACCCCCCTACTTGCCTCTAGCTATCCCTGAGGATCTAGCTCCAAGGCTTCAGCGGCTGCATGGAGACCCCTCCGTCTGGTGGGTGTCTCAGTTCGTCAAGTACCTGGTACGGCCTCAGCCGTGGCTGGAGAAAGAGATGCAGGAGGCGGGCATCAAACTGGGTTTCAAACACCCCATCATTGGGTCAGTGTCTTTCTCATTACATTTACTTATTACATTACATTTACTTATTACATTACATACAGTATTGCATTTACTTTTGTAAGGTATTAAAGATTTTGTAGTATGGTCAAGTTACGGAATATGTCAAAGAAAAATAGAGAAAGGTAAATCAAAGTTCTGGAATAATGCTATATTGATATGAGAGAATTTTCAAATGATTAATTATAGTATTCTATATATAAATTAAATTATTAGCTTAATAGTTTTTTAAAGTTAACATAGAAATGTTATAGTGAAACAATCAGTGTCTTAATTTAATAACAATGGTATCATATTTTATAACCACTTTTATTTACACTTATTGTTATAATGGTCCTGTTATCACTTACACTGCAGCCCTTATGAACAGTGATTTGCTCGATTTTGTCTTTTCTTGAACATAAAAAGCTACAAAATCTTGATCCCAAAGTCTGATACTAGAAATTTAATGAAATACCACGTTCCTAAAAAAACTTCACCATATGAAAGATTAGAAATGTCATCATTACCAATAATTATAAGTTGTAGCAATGTTAGATACAGGAAGCGGATGCAAGTGCAAATAATTTCACACAGAAGCTATAAACTAATGAGAAAACACACAAAACAAAATTAAATGACAATGCGTAAAGCTGGATGCATTGTCATCGTATGCTATGGATCGCATTATTATTTTAAAATATTTTTTGGTTTTTTTTTTCTTAGAGTCAGAAGTGTTATCTGGGCTGCTGTTAAAGAAAATGAATCAACAGCTTCTATAAAAGCACATTGTAGAATTCAATAGCACTTTAAAGACAAATTGAGGGACAAAGGAAATAATAGAAAACTGAAGAATGTTTACGGTTGTAGATGCACAGGAAGTTTAGCCACACTGTTGGAAACTTTGGATAGTTTTCCTCCAGACCACTAGAAGCCACCCATGCTGTACCTGTCTCTGACTTTTACTCAATTCCCTCCAGGAAGACACCCTTGTGCACACTTTTGAATCTCGTTTGTTGTCACTTCCATTTCTTGAGCTCATTTTGCACACCTGTTTTGTTTTAAATCATTAGCCACATTATTTATGGTCCATGTTTTATGTTGCTCTTTGTTGAGGCACAAAATGAACGATTTGTGTAAGTAGACTAAGTGATGTTCCCTGTGACTTGGGCCTTGTAGTTTTTTCCACTTGTTCAAGGTCTCTAGCTTTTTCCTAGCCTTAGTCTAGCCTTTTCTTTTTCCTCCCCAGTGTTGGGTTATGTCTCGTTTTTGAAAAGAAATGTCTGCATTTGCATCCTCCTCCCGTTCTCTTGGCTCTACACTGGGACACTACCGATCAGACAGCACTATATAGAGTTCTAAAATAAATTTTTACACTAAGCAGATGTCCTTGTGCAGCTCAAGGTCTTTAGTATGGAGAATACACAGTGCTGTGCTGTAATTAGATTTATACCTTAGGGTTTTTGGAATGAGATTATGGTACATTCTATCTCCAGACATAATATTTCTCTCTGTGCTAAAGGAGAGCAAAATATGGTCAAGAGCAGATTAATCCATTAGTGAATACAATGTGCGATTGTTATCATACTGTATTTCATTGACTTGAGTTCCTGGCCTAAAACGTTGCACACGTCATGCAAGGGGAAGCTTTGAATTAGAATGCAAAAGTTGGTGAAATCCCATGAGTACTAAAGATAGAATTGATTCCCTATTGTTCAAGCGTTTTTTTTTGTGGGTTTTTTTTTCTCCATCCTCGAACTGCTACAGGACTCCATTCCTGCTTTGATTTTTAACCTCTCTCCATTTTCTTTTCCCTCTTTTATCTCCCATAGTCTCTCTCCCTCTCTGTGCTATTCGTTTTCAACCCCTGCCTCATTTTTCATCACTGCTCTAGCACTTCTACCTTCCACTCTCTCGCACTCAATGTCCTGCTCTCGTTCTCTCTATCTCTCTTTCTCTCTCTTTATCTCTCTCCCTCTCTCTCTTGCTCCACTGGGGACCTGAGAGAAAAGATGAGTGTTGACCATTAAAGGCTTTTAGGCTCCATTCAGGCTCCAACTGCTGCACTGAGAGCCGGACAGAAATATGCTTTATGGGGTTCAGAGAGTGATGTTCTGTTATATTTTTCATGATTTTCTCACTTCCACATAGAGCAAGTGTACAGATTTAGGGTTCAAGAAGCTATTTGGGGAAGTGACAAAATTTTGATATTTGTTATGTCTCTTAATCCCAACAGTGTGATCGCCACATGAGTCCATGATGCCCTTTACTTTGAATGCTACTTAACGCTACTTCCGGCAGAAGCTGAAAAGCAAAGCAAAACCTCATTTGAGTAATATGAAAGTCATTACACAGCTGTCTATCTGTATTTCTTTTAAACAATAGCTGGGGGTGCTTTTTCCCATCGATTAGTCAGAATCCAATACAGAAGAAAATGTGATATCTTTGCTATGTGTAAGGCTTCAAATATACACATAACATTATTTTACTTCTTAGTCAGATATACAACCAATAAAATAATTAAGCAGTAAGGTTCAGTTTATAAATGGATTAAGCACTATATTTGTACAATCATCCTAATATTCTATGATTATTTGCAAAATATTTGCAATAAATAAAGCATTAATGTTCACTACATCATGGCACACCATTTTCTTCAAAATATATACATGATCAAATGTGCCCGAGATGTACTTTTCAGTATACTGTGTTTTCTGCTCAAGGTCACTATGCCACCAAAAAGATTGTGTTATATTATGTTACTATACATTGATATAGAAAGGGCATTTAAGTCAAACTGGGACTTTTATAAAACAAAAGAACAAATTGCATTAAGTGGAAACTGCATTTATTTTTCGACATACTCCCCTGCTACATTTAAACATTTATCCCAGCGTTTAACTAATGCAAGATTCGACATAGAAAGATTTGTCAGTATGCCTAAACCATTCTAGGACAGCTTGCTTCACTTCGTCATTAGTGATCTCAGAGGAACCTTTTTTTAGAGTCCAAATCGGACCTCAACTCAGTTCAGACTTCAACTCTTCTGTGTCGGTCAAAAGCCGTAAGCTGCCTTAATAGCCAGCATGCACTAACTTTTTGAAAATGCAAATGTTTGTGAAAGATTGTGGTCATCGTTCCCAAAGAAAGATTCGTCTCTTGTGCAATTTCACGTCAGGCTATACTTTTATTCTCATGGATCAAGCATTCCACATGCTGAATTTTCACAGGCGTGACTGCTGTGGGCAGGGAACCACCACAACCGGGATCGTCACTGAAGGACATATGGCCATCTTTAAAACATTTACACATCTTTAAAACATTTACAGTTATATATCTTACTGCGGCTGAGCGTCTCATCGCCATACTGTGCTTGAAGTCTTCTGTATATATCCGCGTGGTTTTACACCTTCATGTTGTCTGCCATTTTGATTAACGGTCTCTGGACTGGCTGCCTTTCAGTAATAGGACACACTAGCCACTTACAACTGAATGTAGTACCAAGCATGTGTCAGGGATCCACCAGCCACACCTTCACCAGACCCAACTATCACAGCAGCTCTCCATCATACTAACTACCCGCACCTGGCACTCATCAGCTCACCTCCTACTTAAGTTCCGTTCATCCTTCATGTCACTGTCCGTTCTACAGTTTAGGCTGGAGAACACTGGCGGACTACTCAAGCTACGGATTTCCCGTATCACGCTGGATTACTGCCTTTTCCAGGACATTGCATGTTCCAGGGACTTAGCCTTTCTTAGGATTACCAGGGTTTGCTGGATCTTTATGTACTGTGTTGTTTGCCACTTTTCCCTTTTTGTGCTACCTTTTATTAAACCTTCGTTCTGCTGAACTCTGGTTTCCGGCACGTTCTTCCTGCCCGACGGCATGCTACCATAGCACTACAGTAGTACAGTATGTCTTGCCTATGAACACTTGCCAAAAGAACTCTTTTTTCATTGCATGACACTAAGGTGGGTTTCGTCCTCATACTGTGCAACACTACAGCATTTATTTTCATTAATTGCGCTAATTTTTAGCTGAGATCTTGTATTGAAGAAATGAAAGTCAAACCACTCCATAAAGTGTTTTCCGGCACATCCCAGTGACTTTCAATAGGCTTAAGGACAGGACTCCTTGTTGGCGAATTCATGAGTGAAAATTATTCCTACTGCTCCCTGAACCACTCTTTCACAATTTGAGCCTAATGAATTTTGGCGTTGTCATCCTGGCATATGCCTGTGTCATCATGGAAGAACAAATCCGGGGAAACCTGGAAATTCAGTACATACAGGTGGTCAGCTGACTTTATTTTATTACCAAATAATGTTGCTGAGCCTGGACCGGACCAACTGAAGAGACCCCAGATCATTACACTGCCTCCAGAGGCTTGTACAGACACTACTGATTCATGTACTTCCCTGCTTACCCTGATGCATCTATTGATTTGGAATAGGGTCAATCTGGACTCATTACACCACATGACCTTTGTCCATTGCTTTATAATTCAATCTTTATACAAAGTGGTGTCTTTTTGTATTAATTAGCTTTACTTACAAGTTATATAAGTTCTTATCACATTGTGCATGTTGAAATGTTCTTTCTTTCACTACTCGACATACTGTAGTTGTGAGTTCTACTATTGATTGTTATACACTGTGACCTCACCAAGTGTTTTAAAGACCTGAAATCACATGTATGATTTTTTTTTCCCCAAACATTTTTTCCCAACTTCACAACTATTCTTCAAGCTTTTACTAATGAGATGGGCAGTTCTTAACCCAGTTCCAGTCATTTCAGAAATCTCCTTAGTTGTTTAATTTGCTTGAGTAGTAATAGTAATTTGCCCACAGTGACATCTTTTTCACAATGCATTTTCTGGTATGATGGTTTTAAAATGTATGTGGCTACACACTGCATTAGTTAGAGTTAAAAGAATTGTTGACCTAAAGCAGATTAATCAGTGCAACAATGCTATAATCATATGCTCTTAAAGTATTTGCTTAAGCAATATAAGTAATTGTTTTTCAGCCAGGCGGTGTAAATTGCATACAGATCTTTTGTTGCATACACTTGTCTATGTGTGTTCATTTCTTTTTTTTCATACCCAAGTTTGATAGGAAGAGCAGTCGGGGACTAAAGGTCCAGCAGCGGCGGTTTGGCAATTTAGCAACTCATCAGTAAGCCGGAACCACTTAGCTCGCACCATTAACACACCACTACCACAAATAAAATTTTCATGAAGAGCTTTCATTGACTGACTCATCTTCAGTTTGCACATTTGACCTAATTTGAGTAATCATGTGGAAAAAAATGGCTGATTTTGTAGTGGATTGTAAATAAGAATTTCAAATGCAGTGTTCACATTTATCCCATTTCTACTCCCCATCTCTCATCAAAACAAGCCTCAAGCACTTGAGGGGATTTTGTAAAAAGCTGAGCAGTTAAGAGTTTGGCATCTTGCTCTAGGGCTCAACAATAGCTCTTTATCTTACTGAAACACAGTGTGTGTACAGTATGTTTAATTGTATTGCATCATCATGATGTCTCTACTTCGACTTTTTCTTGGCAGCATTTGGATATTACAAATATCAAGCATGACTGATTTGCTGGTGTTTTTTATGAAGCTTGTGTTGACATTTGCTCTGAAGCTGTGATGCTATTTTTTTCAAACAAGTTTGCATGGCTTTGTGCAAACTTCAAGTGTAAAACATTACAGGCTCACCTCAAAGATTAATGTTTAGTCTGTTCTCTGTAAAATGAACATGACTGACTAGTCATCTTTCTTTTTTACTCAGGTAGAAGGTGTGGCTATAAATGTATCAGCAATTTAGATAATAAAGTAATAAAAGTCATTCATTTCTGCTGTATATTTAATAAATTGGGGAGGGAAACAGACGAGTCGCAAACGTACGACAAGACACATGCCTTTCTTTTCCCCTTTTTTTGCAACAAAGGAAAGTTTGGGAAACTTTTGGCCACAATGTTACTTTAAGTTATTCACTGAGTGCAGTTGCTAAGGAAATAGATTTTTTTTTTTTTTTATGTTAACAAGTGCTTGCTACAAACGAACCCACTGCCGTCTTTTACGAGAAACAAGATACAAAAAGAAAATGCAAAATGCAAAAGTAAATAAAAAGTGCACATTCATTTTTTAGCAGCGGGGCATGGTCAGGGAATATCGATCGCTGGATGCTAAGCACCTCAGCGTAGCCAAGAATCAGCACTGAATGAAAGACATGAAGTGAGAGAAAAAAGATGAAAGGAAATGTGTGTGAAGGGGGGAGAGAGAGAGAGAGAGAGAGAAAGAGAGAGAGAGAGAGAGAAAGAAGCCGAACAGTCCTGGTGCTTTGTCACGTCAGACAGTGAGAACAAGTAGGAAAAGCTACCCAACAAGGGAACGAAGAAAGGAAAAAAAAAAAGAACAGTGCATTCGACAAGCTTTCTGATCTCGCCCTCCCTCTCGCTCTCTCTCTCTCTCTCTCTCTCTCTCTCTCTCTCTCTCTCGCTCACGCTCTCATTGCTGTAGTACTTAAGCAGGGAAACGAAGCCCTAATGCTTGTTAGTCCATTAATCGAAAACAGAATATTTAACGTGGTTGTATGGAAAATAAAAACGCCTATAAAAATAAGGGCAAAAAGGATATCTCTACTGGAGACTGAAGGAAGCATTATTCTGATTAAGTACAAAATTTTACTAGCTAATCGGATTTTTAGTCACAGAGCTTTTTCATTTATTATAACTGCAAAACACACTGACATTTTGTTAGTGTAAGCAATAAAAGTCCAAAAACAAACAAGATTAATGGCTTTATATGGAGAAGGCCTTTATGTTTACATCTACTTTAATGAACCTGCAACACAATGCTGCCATTTTACATTACAGTTATGTTGTATTTAGTTTGATTTAGGGGATTTATTTTAGGTGAAAACTTCTAATCTTAACTAGAAAAGGACTTTTCCTAAAGAAAATGAGTGATGCTTGACGGGTGCACCACATTACCCAAATAAATAAGAATTATCAAATAATAAATATTTAAATATTTATTAAGTCTTTCAGTCATGAAGCCATGTAAGTAGTAGTTCAGTGATTAAGGCTCTGGGTTACTGATCAGAAGGTTGGGAGTTCAAACCCTGGTATCACCTACCTGCCACTCTTGGGCCACCAAACTGCCACTTACTTTAGTCCTTAGCTCTGTGTTCTATTCTGTAGCTCTGTGTTGTTTTATGTAGCACCAGTTGTTCTGGAGGAACGTTGTCTCATTTCACTGTATATGGTTGAAATGACAATAAAAGCTTCTTTGACTTGACTTAACTTGACTTGGGCCCTTGAGCCCAGGATCATGGCTGATCCTGTGCTCTAACCCCATCTTCCTAACATTGCTCAGATGCAGGTGCATCTCAATAAATTTAAATATCATTAAAAAGTTTATTTATTTTAGTATTTTAATACAAAAGGTGAGACTGTATATTATATAGATTCATCACACACAGACTGATATATTTCAAGTGTTTATTTCTTTTAATTTTGACGATTATGGCTTACAGCTAATGAAACCCAAAATTTAGTATCTCAGAACATTTGAATATTGTGAAAAAGTTCAATATTGGAGACTCATGGTGTCACACTCTAATCAGCTAATTAACTCCAAACACCCGCAAAGGTTTCCTGAGCCTTTACATGGTGTCTCAGTCTGGTTCAGGCTACACAATCATGGGGGAAGACTGCTGACTTGACAGTTGTCCAGAAGACGATCATTGACACCCTGTGCATGGAGGGTAAGACACAAAAGGTCATCGCTAAAGAAGCTGGCTATATCCAAGCACACAGAGTGCATACAGAGGATACAGAGTGCTGTATCCAAGCACATTAATGGAAGTTGAAAGGAAGGAAAAAATGTGGTAGAAAAGTTTAAACCCATACAAGAATTGGGGGAGATACACAAAGAGTGGACTGCAGCTGAAGTCAGTGTTTCAAGATGCACCACACACAGACGTATCCACGGGCTACAACTGACGCATTCCTTGTTTCAAGCCACTACTGAACCAGAGACAACGTCAGAGGTGTCTTACCTGGGCAAAGGACAAAAAGGACTGGACTGTTGCTCAGTGGGCCAAAGTCGTCTTTTCAGATGAAAAGAAATAAAAATTTGCATTTAATTTGGAAATCAAGGTCCCAGAGTCTGGAACAAGAGAGGAGAGGCACAGAATCCAAGTTGCTTGAGGTCCAGTGTAAAGTTTGCACAGTCAGTAGTGGTTTGGGGAGTCATGTCATCTGCTGGTGTTGATCCACTGTGTTTTATCAAGTCCAAGGTCAGCACAGCCGTCTACCAGGAAGTTATAGAGCACTTCATGCTTCTCTCTGCTGACCAGATTTATGGAGATGCTGATTTCATAGAATCTCTGGGGTACTGTCAAGAGGAAAATGAGAAACAAGAGACCAAAAAATGCAGATGACCTGAAGGCCACTGTCAAAGAAACCTGGGCCTCCATACCACCTCAGCACTGTCACAGACTGATCATCCATACCAGGGGTGGCCAACCCGCGGCTCACGAGCCGCATGCGGTTCTTTGGCTGGTTTCATGCGGCTCTTACGTTCATATCGAAGTTTGTGTTTGTTTGTTTTTTAATGTGCGTGTTCGCTTCGCTTGAGTTCAATGCGGTATTTTTAAGACTTAAAGAGTCTGCAAAGAGTTTCTCCAAGTCGGGTTTAATTTATCACATGAAATCCAAACATCCCGATTGCCATTCTAAATATGAGAAGAACGCGGCGCAGAAAAGTAAAGTCAATCCGAGCATGCGCACTCCGTCTGTAGAGGACGTTTTTGAAAAGGCAGGAAAGTTTTCCAGTGATGGTGCCAAGGCAAAAGGCATAACACAAAAAATTATGGATTTCATTGCCTTTTGAATTGAATTTTCATTTCGGTGCATCCCTAAAATATTATCGTTGGTGTGGCCCTCTGACACAATTCAGGTTTCTCATGTGGCCCCTTGTAAAAAATTAATTGCCCATCCCTGCGGTATATTCATCTCACGCACATGCGCATTTGACGAAAATAGCATATTGAACTCAAGCGAAGTGAAAACGCACATAAAAAAATTCTACATTCTACCCTGAAACACGTGAAATCAAAGCATCGATCTGTTCTGACTGACACCCATGTGAAAGAATTGCTTCGAGTGGCAACAACGGAATACGAGCCAGATTTGAAGGGGATTGTTCAAGGCAAGGAATGCCAAAAGTCCCACTAAGTAACATGCATAGTAAAAGAAAAACGCTATTGTAAATTATTATATTTTTGTTTGTGGACTTGGTTAAACTAAGAGTTTGTGTGTGTGTGAGACAGTGCACACAATGTTCATTGTTGAAAATGACTGTCCTGTGGTCTTTTTGTGGAGTCAATTTCTGTCATTATGTTGGTGTGTGACATTTACAATAAATCTGGCTGAGCAGAGGTGTGTGTGTGTGTGTGTGTGTGTGTGTGTGTGTGTGTGTGTAAGAGGAAGGGATGGGTGATGTTCATGTGTGCCCATGTGTATGATGTGGCTCTTTGCGGTAACACAGTAAAAAATGTGGCTCTCGGTCTCTGACTGGTTGGCCACCCCTGATCCATACCATCCCGAATTGAGGCAGTAATTAAAGCAATAGAAGCCCATAACAAGTATTACATTCATATACAGTAAATTAACATTAACAATTCACTAAATATGTTTTTTGGATTGGACTTATGAAGTATTCACATTTTTTGAGATAGTGAATTGGTGGGTTTTTGTTCATTGTGAAAACTTGAAACATATCAGTCTGTGTGTGATGCATGTATTTAATATACAGGTTTCACTTTTTGTATTGAATTACTAAAATAAATCAACTTTTTAATGATATTCTAATTTATTGAGATGCACCTGTATGTGAAGAAAGAATTATAATGTGCAGTAATGTACATTTGGAAATTATAAAGCACTTTTAAACTTGCACGTGGTTCTTAATTCCAGGCAGAGATTATATAAGTCAATATAATCTTTCCCCAATGCAAACTCAAGCACTGTTTAGAGCCACATATGCAGTAAAGATCTGCAAAGCGCTTTAAGAAAATGACGTTTTCCCGACATCTGCAAAAATCTCAAATCAATTGTCGTTTTCTAGTGTGAACTAGTGTACGAGCATCCTGTCATAATGTAAATATACTGTACAGTACATTCAGATTCAAGTTTAATGTCCATTAATGTCTTCTAATAGATATGTAAAATAACATTTCAAGGACCAGCAGACACCCTGTGTCATCATTATGTGTTTCGATTTTGTAAAAGCAAAGCGTTAAATGCAGTCTTGTTCTTTCAGGCATTTTTGACCAAAGATGGCTGGATCAATGAGATTCAAATCTTCTCATCTGAAAGTTTCTCTGTTTCACTGCTTGGGAGCAACACTGGAGTTAAAGATTTATATTAAAACATGTACAGCTGTAAATTAAATTTTTATTTTGTGAAAATTAGATTCATTTAAGCTGTGGACCTTGTATTGTAAATGCAGATAATCTAACTGTCAAGGTTTAGCTAGGAGGAATATCAAAAATGTTGATCTGCCATATTTCAAAAAGATAGAACTTATAGTACTATGGTCTCTGTATGCCAATGTTATATTTATAGCTGTATACATTAACATAATTACATTAATTACATTAACAGGTAAAATTGATTAAATGGGAAAGTTAAGATTCATTGTCGAACAACAATACACAAGCGTACGCATATTTCAACATTCAAAATCTCGTTCTGCAAAACGATGAGGTGAGAACATGCACGTTAATCGGTACAGTAAATGTTAAAATCTGTGAATATTTACACCACTCCTGAACAAAGGGTTTAGAATAAGAGAAAAATCGTTTTATGCTGGTAAGAACATTTCTCGGTACGTGTTTGTTTGGGTCTCATTCTTTATCCCTGGATTTTATCATTAATTTTCTCTCAATATGTCGATCTGGGATTAGTCATGGCTTTGTAAAGGTAAGTGCAGCTGTATTAAAGCAGTGTATATGGTGTGCTTGCAGGGTGCATGTGAGGCGCACTGATAAAGTTGGCACAGAGGCTGCGTTTCACCCCATAGAGGAGTACATGCTGCATGTAGAGGAACAGTTCCAGCTCATGGCCCAGCGCATGCAGCTCGACAAAAAGAGAGTGTATTTGGCAACTGACGACCCCTCACTGTTGCAGGAGGCCAAGAGCAAGTGAGTGAACTGAATCAGGAGTGTGTGTCCTTGTCCATGTGTGTGTGATGTGGGAAAAGTGTGGATTTGTTTTTACAGATATAAATACCTAAAAGTTTTGACAATCATGTGTTTTATGCTTTAAAGCTTGTGTTATATTTGTCAGTAGAACACATATTTGTGTCAGTGTGTGTGTGTGTGTGTGTGTGTGTGTGTGTGTGTGTGTGTGTTTGTTTCCTTTATTTTGCATTTGTATGTAAAAAAGTTATATTTTGTTCCTAAATTGTGAACCTGTAGTTCATTGTGTGTGTGTGTGTGTGTGTCAGATACCCCGATTATGAGTTCATCAGTGATAACTCTATCTCGTGGTCAGCTGGACTGCATAACCGATACACGGAGAACTCTCTCAAGGGAGTCATCCTGGACATCCACTTCTTGTCCCAGACTGACTTTCTAGTCTGTACATTCTCTTCACAGGTATACACGCGCACACACACACACACACACACACACACACACACGCACACACACGCACACACTGTACCTATCTGATCTCAGGTATCAAGTAACATATACAATAAATCTGAAGTGTGTTTTCTCATTACTTAATAACACACAAATATTATGGGTGTGTTAATATGTCTATATACACCATGATTGCACTGTGGCTGTATGGTACGCCGAAATTTGTGTGTCCATTTCAAACCTGGAACCGCTCAGTTTCCTCATGTCTCTATGGGTTTTCTTTAGGTTCCCCAATTGACCTTTTCTGTATCTAAGTGAAGAGGTTGTAGTTAAAAGCCCATAGCAATGAACAATTATACGCTTTGTCACATTCAGGCTGTATTCCTGCCATTAGCTCAGTGTTCCCTTGATATTCTTTGGATCCACTGATCTACATAATAAAAATATAGCTTATCCTTCTATATATTATATACTTATATATTATCACTATATTCTTATTTTTATAATGCTACATAACATAATAAATATACTTAGCTATACAGTATACATATACGAAATACTTAGATACTGTATAGCTATACAGGTATTACCTGAGTTCTGATGGTTCAACTTTGTCGATCCTACGATGACGATAAGGCTACGACAAAATTCAAAAAATATTGTAAGTTTCAAAAATAGCAGCGTATATGTGGTACGATGCGTTGGGGCGCTCCAGGATGTACGCATCTCCCACCTTGTGAGATGAATTACTCTCGCCAGCGGTCGACAGAGTTGTTTTGTCTCAGTGTTAAAGCGTATATTTTTTCGAAGCTCATATTATGTTTCAAAACCCAAATTTAGCTTTTGCCTCTTTCCTTTGCACTGGCATCACCAGACACTGAAACAGAGCACACTTATTACTCTCATCACCTACAGGTGTGCTTTTTAACGCTTTTTTCATCCGGCTCCGCTCTCCTATTGCAAACCATCACTCGTCCACGTGCGCGCTGCCACATACATATATACTGTATAGTTTATAGTACAGTAAATTGCTGTGTTTTGCTAAATACTACACCAACTACCTGTATATATATTCTGTTGTTTTTTTTTTCTTGTTTAAAATATAAATTGCTTTTAGCATATGCTTTACTCTCTCTGCTGCTGAAATCTTTTGAATATGAATTTCAGAATAGCCATGGATCCAGAGACTATCAAGTGTTCCCCTGGTTTAATGGAAGGAATGCAGCCTGAATGAGACAGAACATACACTTATTCAAGAAGAAATAGATATGATGCGAGGGTGTGATGAGGTAGTGCAGTGGAATGATTTTTTTTGTGTGTGCGTGTAAAATTAGTAAACTTTGCTGAACAACAGCTGATTTGAGGTGAATTAAGATGACAGTAGCATTTTAACAAGTGTAAAAGAATAAGAGTGAATGTCATTAAAGTGGCAGTGTTTATTGGTTGAGAATAGTTCAGGTCAGGCTCCGATATGCATTCAGTATAAGTGGTTGCAGTTAAAAAGTGAAGCCATAATATCCGTGTTGCCCTCTAGTGGATGGCAGCAATACAATCCTACCCAAACCTGAACTCATCGGCTCTTAAATAGGAACACCTATATGCCTAGTATCTTCTTTATGCAGTCAATCACGTGGCGGCAGCACAAAGCTTAGACACATGCAAGTCACGAGATTTAGTTATTGTTCACATCAAACATAAGAATGGGGAAAATACGATCTCTGTGGCTGATGGTCTCAGGTTTGTTGGTGTCAGATGGTCTTGTTTGCATATTTCTGCTGATTTCCTATGATTTTCAAATTCTTAAAACTCTAGAGTTTACACAAAATGGTGTGGGGGGGGGGGTGTCCTATCTGTAGAGTGTCTGCAGGCTGAAACACCCTGCTGGTGAGAGAAACCAGAGGAGAATTACTTTGGTCTGAGTTGACAGGAAGTCAATAGTAACTCAAATAAGCACTTTTTACAACCGTGCTGAGAAGAAAAGCATAGCTAAATGTACAGCATAGCAACCTTTGAGCTGAATAAGCTGCAACAGCAGACAATTGCACCAAGTTTCACTATTGCGAGCCAAGAACAAGACTTTGCCGCCCAAACCAGCATCTTGCCGGGGTACGTAACGAGGAGTGTTTTGTCTTGTGTCTTGTGATAAAAATGATAAAAAGAAGAGTAATATCTTACCTACTGTATCTCTTTTACTCAAGTACACGCTTTGTGTACTTCGTCCACCACTGCTGAGATGTGCTTGTGTTTACTACAAACAGTTGCAGAGTGTGATTTTCTGAGTAATATATCCTTCCCGGTAGCTGAAAATTCTGACTATTTTTGCCTAAAAGGCATTTCCACCCACAGATTTCTCACACACTGTGTGTTTTTTGTTTTGCACCATTTTGAGCCAATCCCATGGTTTCTAAAAAAAAAAAACTCAAATCAGCCCTTCTTGTACCAATACCCATGCCATGATCAAAGTCACAGGTGTTTCACTTTTATGTTACCATTCTGATGTTTGATGTGAACATTACCTAGAGCTCTTGACCTATATCTGTATTAAATTCAATTTTGCATAATTTTGCACATCACATCATTGTTACTGAACGTTTGGCCGATTAGAAAACTGTACAGGTGTTTCTAATAAAGTGGAATGTAAGTGTATGTAAGTGCTCAGAATATATATTTAATATACATGTGCATGTAAATGCATTTTTTTAAAGGTATTTAATTATTTATTAATTCATTAATATCTCTTACTATATTCCTGCTTATTGGTAATGCAATATATGGCAGTTTATTTGTTACATTTCATACACTTTTTTATACAGTCCCTAAGAGAGGGACTTCCCCCTAGGGTCCTGGTTCCTATACACCAAGAAAACATTTTCAAGGACTCATCCTCTGGAGCTCTGCTCAGATACAAGCGCTCATTCCCAAGCACAAAGAGGGACCTTTTCTGGGGTCCAGATTCTCAATTTAATTAATTTTTATTTGTGTAGCTTTTAACTATATACAATGTCTCAAAGCAGCTTAACAAAGTTAAATCGGTTATAAAAGAATGTAAAAGCTTGTTCCTTATAATTGTAAGTTTTTCCCTTAAGAGCGAGCCAGTGGAGACAGTGGCAAGGAAAAACTCAATTCGATGGTATGAGAGAAACCAGATATAAAAGGAACCCATCCTCATCTGGGTGGCACAGACTGTCCATTATTTACAGTTCAATTGTTGTTATGGTGTGCAGTGACAGGTAAATAAATGCAACCTGTGGTCCTGAGCCATAGTAGAGCCATAGTAGACTGCTGACATTAAGTACAGTCCAATTTCATTTTTAAAGATCCCGTGTTGCTCAGCAATCTCATACATCAAAAGACATGAATACACCAAGATGAAATGACTATGTTTGATCCACAGTTAAAAGTGATTGTCTTTAAGCAGAGACTTTCTTACAGTACTTTAACGCTTGGTTATGAGTTGAAATGTTTTGTTTAATGTGCATTTCTGAACACAGAATAATTTCAGCCTGTCTCGCTTGTTGTACCAGGTGTGTCGTGTAGCCTATGAGATCATGCAGACTCTGCATCCAGATGCTTCATCCTACTTCTACTCTCTGGACGATATCTACTATTTCGGGGGGCAAAATGCTCACAACCAGATCGCCATCTACGCACATCGGCCACACACTGCTGAGGATGTCGCACTGGAGCCTGGAGATGTAATTGGTGTTGCTGGAAACCACTGGGACGGCTACTCCAAAGGACTGAATCGCAGACTGGGGCGCACCGGCCTCTATCCATCATACAAAGTGAAGGAGAAAATTGAGACAGTGAAATACCCCACCTACCCCCAGGCAGACAAACAGCTCAACTCAGAAAACAGAGGAAAGTAGACTAAAAGAGACAGTAAGACACTTTAAAATCCGAGTGAGGCATGAAGAGACTGGAACAGACTGAGACAGACAGAGGCAGAAAGAGATAGGGTGAGAATGGCAAAATAATTTTTCCTGTATAAAGCTTATTGATAAAGGAGAGATAATAAGACAGTCCACAAAGCGATACATGCTGTCAGTGTGTGTGAATGTGTGTGAGCTAAAAGCGATGATGTCATGAGATGTTCGAGATGGGGAAAAAATAGATGGAATGAAATAATGGTATGGAAAGAAAATAACTTAAGAGGTATAGAGAAGGAAAGAGACAAGAGACAGAGATATCGGAAATGACAGAATTATGCACAAAAAACGTGGAAACAGATAGAGACATATCCAGGTGGAACAACATGAAAAAGTAAGAAAACTAGGGGTAAAGAAAGAGAAAGAAGAATGGAAAGAGACAATGATACACATGGAGACAGAATGAGATTGACTTAGGAGTGAGACATCAGAGAAAAATACAAAAATAGGTTAAAGGAAGCAAGCGGAAGAGACTAATTAAGACTGAGAGAAAGACAAGAAGATTGAAAAAAAATCTGAAAGAAAGATTTGAAAAACATGGGCTGATGTGGAAAGAGACAGAAGCACAGACAGCAGGAATTATCAACTGGGGGGGACTCTGTATCATGAAGCAAACTAAAACAATCTCAAAAATGGACGCACGCTGAGGACACTACTGTGTGTATTTTTTTTCCGGTGAGAAAAGATGGAGAAGAAATCACTTCGATGTAAAATACCCCAACGAACCTGAGGCATACAAGATACAGATTACAGAAACAACATGTACAGAGGCTGCAGAGACAGGAGGGATAATGAGACATAATCCACAAAGACAGACGAAGGAAGAGTGCTTGTGCTTTGACTTAGCACAGCCTCCTGAATGACGCTGATATGGGTGGAGGCGGAGTGTCTCTGTGTTTGACTGCAGGCGATTTGGACTCGGCAACAGCTGAGCATGATTTACAAACCCATAATTCTGCCTCGCTTTCTAGTTTTATTGTTATTTAACTGTCCCAGGGTGGTTTCAAGTAATTTTTAATCTTGCCTTTTAATCGCTCCTGCCTGGTCACTAAGAAACTAGAGGAACTCAGTAAAACTAGGGAGACATAATAAAAGATAAATATTAGGGTGCTTCTTATTTCTTTAATTGCGCTTCCTTGTTTTGTTCCCTTGCTTCTTAGTTCTTCTCACTAAAAATGGGAGAATAAGGTTGCATGGAAAGAAAACAACACCAGAGGAATGGATGCCAAACGTTGTGCCATGTCCGGTCAAATATACATCACTTTAACCCAGTTATTGATGACTTGTTGTCCAGCATGTTTTAAACTATACAATATCTACTCTATTGTCATGACTGACTTGGCATGTAAATTCAAGCCCATTTATTGACTTTGTTCTTGTCTTATTATTTGTTTGAGCCTACACTGAAAAAAGAGTTCATTGAATTAACTCAAAATCAAAGTTTCAACATGAACACAGTTCGTCTTCATACTGTGCATCCAACATAAAATGAGCATGCATTTTTAAAACCTTGGAATCAAACCAACTCCATGCATTCACCCAAGCTCAGGATCCAACCCATGAGTTAATTTAACACTATATCCATTTCCGCTGTCAGTGCCACATCTTTGTGAGACTTTTAAACGTAGTTGGATCACATTAATAATACTGTGTACAATTTTTTAAATACTTTAACTTACATATTTCCAACTAATAGATTAGATAATGTATGTGTTTACATTTCATTTAGTAAAAGAAAATCATGTTTTAATGACCAATTAAGTATTTTTATGAAAACTATATGTAATATTTTCTGTGACCACAGATTCCCTTTTTTCAGTGAAGGTGGCTGTGTAAAAATGCTAAATGTACACAGTAATCACATGGCTCCCACATAAGCATTTATTTATTTTTTACACTGGAAGCCTCTGTGTCCATTTAATGAATTGATAGTCATACAAAGTATTTAGCTTTTTGAAATGGAGCAGGTCCACAACAATGTACTCTACCCTGACTGACCTATATAGTTCTTCAAGAGAACTTCAGTGTTCATGCCCAGAACAGTGGATCCACTTGGAGAGGAGTGATGGAGTGGGTCACGGATTTTCAAAAACTTAACACGGGTTTGCTTGTAGGTATATTTGCTACCATAGCCTCTTCTGATTTTTTGTTTTCTTTGCTTTATCAGGCCATATACTTTAATCACTCAGGTAAAGAGAAGCATAAAGCTGTCAGCATGGTGGTGGATTGGATTCATAACAAAAGGTGCCAGACAGATTAATAGAAAGACTTTTTTCATTGCTTCAATGTGAAACAAATTTCCATGTCTAAAAGAACTTGTACAGAAAAAGGTTGAGGACATTACGTTTAAAATGGATTATATTTTAGTTTTCAATTTATAGAGGCAACTCCAAGAAGCTGTAGAGAGCCAGTGGAGATATTGCAAAGGCAGATGCAGCACAAGAAGTTTGGCAATGGGATTTAGAGAGGCCACTGATAGGCTTAAGATGGCCAAAAATTGATCTGAAAAACTGACCATGGAATACCTCTGCCAGTGTAAGTGTTGACCTCCATATTGTTAAACAATAAATGGAGCACTATGAGAAATGTTTATGGAGTCCTTTACTTTAGCTGAGCTACTATGCTGGTTACAAACAGTTATATTGTCAAGGCTGGAGAGGTGAATGTGGTTTGGCCAGAAATATAGAAAGCATTGGGCAAGGATGGGGTGGGGAGGTTAACATTCCTAATTCATGTTGCATCAAGATGTAGGCTCTTGGAATGGCTAACTAAGATGATATATCCAGAGGATATATTCTGTTTATGGAATTACAACTCCTCATCCTTCCAGCAGAACTCAGTGCCCGGGTTCTGGAGAGGATTCAATCAGATATTTTAACCCCCCAGTTATTGGGAACAATAGAGTTACCCCAAGCTATAAACATATTCTTGTCAACTGTATGAAGGGCCATTGTAGTCTACCTAAATGTTGTGGATTTGGACATCATGTATGATTTTGTGCCTCAGCTTTTGGGTTGGGAGAAACTGAGGACGTACAGTGCCTTGCGAAAGTATTCGGCCCCCTTGAACCTTGCGACCTTTTGCCACATTTCAGGCTTCAAACATAAAGATATAAAA
>JAAIIK010000086.1:10802-27241 GCA_014706435.1 Silurus glanis | reverse complement strand
AAAGGTCGCAAAGTTCAAGGGGGCCGAATACTTTCGCAAGGCACTGTATGGAGTGAATCATTATTCGATGGAATTTAGACTATGTATGTACACAGTGAGCACAGTGTCCATGTTCTGAACATTAAGTTGAAACTGTTTAATTTGGGAAGTCTGGTCTTTTATACATGGTTTGCATAGACAGTAAATCAAGATAAAGGAGGTGTCCATTATGCAATGTTATAGCTGTATGCCTTAGACTGTCTCCTGAGAGAGTTGGGTGCTCTTTTCAATTGAGGGAAAAGATCTTATCCCTGGTGTAGATCCTGGAATCTTATTAATTACTTATGGAAAATAGTGTATATAAGATTGGCAATGAATCGATTAAGAGTTACAGTAAGATAAGAATAGCAGTGTTATAGTTACTGTACTGGTTTGTGGTGGAAAAACAGTAACTAATTTTGTAGACAAAGCTCACTGTTTACCATTCAATATATGTCCTTATTCTCAAGCTGTCGGGAGACACACAGTAAGTAACTTGTGAAAAAGAGTTTCTTGACAATTTGGGTGAATCTCCGAGCACCGCCATAGCTCCTTCAAATTGAGAGGCCAGTAGTGGTGGCCTCTCAATTTGCACCTTACAATGAGGTCCCCTGGTAAGCCCACAGTAGAGCTTTTATGAAGAAAGTCCCACTGGATGGTGATTCCAGGGCTAACTTCCAGCGACCTGCTGGAGTGATTATATTTGTCAGTTGGCTGGGAACACTTAGTGAGCTCCCTGAAGGAGGTATAGTCAGAGTTGGAGTATAGAATAGACTTGGTATAAATAAATCTGGGATGACCTTCTCAGTCCGTTGTCTGTGTCTGAGGCTAAATAATCTAGGTTTCAAAAGGCAATGAGGCGTCAATTACAGTATTTGGAAGCACCCTAAAAAGTAGAGGAATGAGAAGTAGCTAAAGTATTTAAAATGAAAAGAAAGGAATGTGCAGTCTAGTAACATTAATTAAGAGAAATTAAAGACTAAGAAACAAGTGTACTAAAAAAGACTTACCAAGGAGTAACTAGTGAAATAAAGGGGACTCAATGATAATCAGGGAATTAGGAAAAAGGAAATTGGAGGTCTAAAAAAATAGGAAAATCAAGGAAACTTGATTGATAAATCTGTTTTCTAACATTCTCTGGTTCTTTGAGAGAAACCTTTTCCTCACTCAGTCACCACTTGGCTTTTTATTTAATATTTTTATCCCTTTGTTATTTTATGTGAAAATAAATTTTCTAATGGCAAAATAGTAGATGATGTGTAATATTAAACAGCCATCAAAGTGTGGATAAAAACATGTTAGAAATGTGATAAAACTTCTCAAATACCAGCAGAAATTGCTGAAAACCGTAAAATCAGGGTTGACTAATATTTACTTCAAGTATGCTCGAGTTATGTTCCTCAATCCCTCTCAGTCTTCTTTACCATATGAACATGATGGAATAAATGGGCAGAATCAAGTGTTTCTTTTTCTGTTGTTTTTTTTTTCTTTTATCAAAATGACAGACTGGTTGAAACCATTCAAGAAGGTATTTAAAATAAAAAGAGAAATGTGTTGTTTGTGTGTGTTATAATTCGAACTTTTAAAAAAAAGTGACTACATATACCAGGACTAGGACTAGGAGCAATTAGGAAAGTAAGAATCTAGGAAAGAGAAGTAGTAAATTAGTAATAGATAAAGAATGCTCAAAAACAACAACAAAAACCCCCCAAAAAACATAGAAGTAGGAACCAGAAATAGGAAGCAAGATGAACTGTGAAACAAGAAATAGGAAATCTGAAAAATGCTACTAGAAAGCAATAGTGCACAAATAGCCAAACAACGGCAGAGTAATCACAAAGAAAAACTTGCAAAATATTCAAGAAAAGCATATAGTAGGAAGCAAACAAGGCGAGGCAAACAAGCAAGAGGTCTTGGTGACACTAATCAAATAATTTGCATTCAGAAGCAGGATTTTATTTTAAAGTACCCATGTGGCCCTTTAAAAATCTTGTGTGTTTTTATTAATTTATCTTTCTACTTGCAGTATATCTTCAGTATTTGAATCTGAGATTTGTATTTATTTTATAACAAAGAATATCCTGAACCACCTGATAATGTTTTCAAAGGTGATGTTTTCCTACTTTATGTTCCACAGTATTGTGTTTGATACACCACAGATCAATTAAAAGGGTTGTAAGGCATTTGCTGTGTTTGTTGCATTGTCACATTGATTGCTCTGGGTGCTGTTTCAAGATACTCTCCTTTAACAAAACAGTTCTATGATTCACGTGATGATGGCAGTAAAACTGGTTTCTGCTTCTTACTCTACTACTTCACATGGTTCACAGATTATGATGTTGCTGGAAGAAAATTGTTTTTTATTGCAATTTCTCCCCTGACAAACATTCATATTCAATTCAGTCAGCTCTGACTAGCGCGCACTCACAGCCGTAACAGTTCAATGAACTGAAGTGCACCACAGGATTTTGTAAATGCCCACTGTTACTATGACCTATTTTATTCACTTAAAAGAACTGTTGCCTTAGTTAATTGCTGTGTTAATTGGCCTTCTGCCTCTGGCAGCCAGTATGCTGAACTTTATATCTCCTATTAGTTATTTCTGCAAAGGGTGCATAAACTGAATTCACCCGGCTTTTATATATATATATATATATATATATACATACAAGTACACTGCTTTTACCTCATACAAAATCTGTTCTATATTGCACTGACTGCTGATATTGCACTGACTGCCTATACAACACTTCTATATCACATTGACAATGAAAACACTTGATGAGAGAGAAGAGAAACAGTATTTCAATTCCTCTGTATGCCTGCACATATAGTGGCATTGACAAATAAAAAAACTTGAACCTTGAATTATAGCAAAAAAAGTGCATTGCTGCTAAGAGGGAACAGAGCAAGAAATGGCAATAGTATGATGGTAACTGATGCTTTTGTCCATGGTGGAATTAGATAAATGCAATCACAGGATCATATATACTGAATTTACTTGCTTATAAATGCTGTTCTTAAACATTAACTAAGATATGCATTGATTATTGTGTATTTGGAACCTCATTGTTTATTATTAAGAATGCTAGTGTTAGTATTTGGGAGATAGTAGCTCAAGGCTCTGGTTTATTGATTTCAAGGTCAGTGGTTCAAGCCAATCTGCTCCATGTACTCTGTACCATGTCTGACCTAACAAGGTGGGATATGTAAAGAAATAATTAATTAAACAAGTAAAAGCCTTTATATTACTTATACAAGAGTCAGCAGTGATACTTCTAAAATCTCACCAGCAACACAAAACCAGTTTTTACCCTGTGCTCTGTTACCATCTGCTTCAAATCCACCACTGTCATGCCTGGTCACTTGCCTTTTTTTATTTTTTTTTTTTTGCCATTCCTGACCACTTACTTTACCCTCTTTAGTTTGTGTATAAAGCCAGAGGACATTCTGATGCATCTTGAAAGTCCAGGAAGAAATGCTAGGATTCTGTACCTATATCCAGAGCTGCTTATTTATCACAGACAACAGATTTTAGACAGAATTTAAACAGCAGTTGTGGCTGGGTAGGAACGCACCATATTTACTGACTATCAGCTCTGTCTGGAGGCTCCAACATGTACAAGAATAAGCTTCTGTTTATCCAAAATGCTGCACCCAGTAGGTCGGAACACATTACACTTTTTCATTTCTTTTTATCAAACACAATTTATTCACACTACACTGATCTGCAGTAAAATTTTCATAGATTATAAACCATTATAATCTCAATGACCAATAAAGCACTAAATGGATTTGCCATACAATAAACATTTTGGTGTAGTCTTATCAGATATGCCAACTTTGAAATGCCCACATGTCCTTTATTTGCACCTAGACTAATGAAAACTACAGCATTGTACAGAGCGTAGTCCTTGTTCCTACAAATCCAGTGAGCTATGCAAAAATGTCTCTGTCGTTCTTTGGGACATTCTTTGGGACTAACAGAGCTGCCTGAGCCTGATGCCCAACTTGAGCTTTCATCATCCTCTTTTATCTGAGGATTTATCTGTGCTTGTGACTTTGGTTTACTTTGGTTCAAATTTTAAATCCACATTTCTGTAAAGTTGCATTGTGATCATGTGTTAAACGAAATGTGTAAAACAAATAAAATATAACTAACCTGAATGTGTTTATAACTCAATCTTACCTTCAGTTACCATTATTTAGAAAAACATGAAATTATATCGGTACCTGTATCATGACTTATTTCTAATCCATACTGCTGATACCCTCGTTGCTCAGTAGTTTTAGTCAGAATTAGCACTGTGAGCATCTCCTCTTCCCAAGTGTGTGTTGGCCCTGTGGTTTGGTCTCATTCTATTGCAAACCTCCACTGTCCTCCTCCTGCTGTGATGACCATTAGTGTGTGTCTGTGGTCGGTGGGAGATAAACTGTGATTTAGAGCTCTGTTCCCCTGCGCCACTGTTATCTGCTACGCCGCCATCCCACAAACACTTTTACACACTCACCCGCCGTTCTAAGCCATCTGTCTCTGTCCAGGGGCTTTGATAAAGGTAGGCGTTCACATGCTGGGGCTCTAGATTCTGCTCATGTGAATTTATTTACCAAGTTACCATCGTACTGACCGGAGGTATCTAGATCTATTAGAAGCACCAACAACTACAGTAGCAGAGGAAGTTACTGTGCTGATACATTTTCTTCAGTAAATCAAACGCTTCCTTCTGCTTAGCGAAGAACTGCTATTGAATTAAATAGGACACACCTGGTGCTTTTGTGGAAGTCTTTTGTTGCAGCTCAGGCTGCCATTAGGCATGCAATTTAACAGGGACACCTTTATGCCTGTTCAGAATATTTCTACAAACGCCTTTAAAACTCGTCCATGCTGACAAAAGTTGTCCAAACAAGATAGAAACCACAAGTCAGAATAACAGAGACTGTGAGGGAGATGACATATGAAGAGGCTACACATGTGCCAGAACCCAATTTTTTTTTTTTTTTTTATAAATCGTCTGGATGGCTGCTGCTTCATCTACCAAGCGTGTTCTAACATCCACTGTAGTCTTTTCTGCCTAGAAAACCCAATCTGAATCATATATATTTTCATTAAACATTTTTACCCAATTTGTTCACCTGACAATTCCCACCTACTGTATACAACCACTACAAAACAGGGTGGTTAACATCTCCATTGCTTCAGAATCCAATCCTAATTCTCACTTTCCCATTGTAGGCATATGCCAGGGTCAGGGTTCAACAGTCAATCGGACAAGTCTGCAAATGGACAGCCCCATAAACAGCACTGTGTGTTTCTTACATATCCAGCATTAACTTTTTCAGCAGTTTGTTTCTGTGGAATCGCACCAAAGGCCGAGCCAATGACCCTCGCACAGTTCACTGTTTTTCCTTCCTTGGACCCCTTGTGATAAGTAGTAACCACTGCGTACCACAAACACCCCACAAATCTGCCATTTTCGAAATGCTCTCACCCAGTGATCAATCCATCAAGATTTGGTCCTTGTCCAAGTTGTTCAAATCCTTACACTTTCTTATTTTCCCTGTTTCCAGCAAATCATATATATATTTATATGTTTATTACCGATACTGACCCTAAATCATCTATTCGATTGAGATGTACATTATGTATTTGCTTACTTATATTTTATGAAACACCCTGTGTGGAGTTTTAACATTGGACCTCCTGGAGAGTTTAAAGGCTCTGGCATGGAGAAGCTGGTGCTGGATCTGTGATGATCACAAATGTTGAGCTCAGTAGCTCCTAGTTTTATAACCATAAAGACTGTATAAGACTGTAGAAAGAACATTACTTATAATCTTATACTCCAGTACTCATGTTAGTTCTCACTCTCCAGTGTTCTGTATTGTTGAAAATTTATGATTAAACTCTTGATGTCACCCAAATGAGGATGGGTTCCCCTTTTGAGTCTGGTTCCTCTTAAGGTTTCTTCCTCATTACATCTAAGGGAGTTTTTCCTTGCCACAGTCGCCACGGCTGCTCATCAGGGACAAATGCACACCGTTCACCTTGACTGTTGATTTCTGTAAAGCTGCTTTGAGACAATGTCTGTTGTGAAAAGCGCTATAGAAATAAAAAATAATAAAAATGGTGCTACTGTATGTACAGTTAAGTGCATGGAAATAAAAAAACAAAAGAGGAACACATTTACAAAGAATAACATTCAATTGAACATGTATGCACACAGTACATTTCCTATTACTGGCAGGTGTAAGAGTTTATTGATGCATGTTGGACTATTTCTGTTACTCAGTACAATTTATATGCTTGTCACAGCATAAGCCTTTGAAAATACCATCTCTCCACTGATTCGAATAATTCACTGGACACAACTCCTCAAATCCAAGTAACACCTGTCACCACAGAAATGTGGGCAGATTTAGAACTACATTTGTGAGCTGTCAAAACTCTAAGACCTATTATTTGTGTTTTGTACAAAAGTTCCTCTAGTTTCTACTATCATTGCAAATGACTATGTCACAGGACCCTTTCCTACATGTAGGTTTTGTTAGATTAGTATTTGTTATGTTCAGTTTTTATCCCAGCTGCAGAATATTTTTGAGATCGATGCTAGGCAAAGTGTTTGTTTTATAAGTTGCTTTTTAGTTTCTGTGTCATTAAATGTGGAGTGTTTTTGCTGTTCATCAGTGACATGCAGGTTTTTGGGTTTTTTTGACATTGTGTTTCACCTCTTAGTTCTGTCTTCACCTCTGATTCACATTTCCCTCTAATATACTTAATTACAGTGGTTTTCAATGTTTCAAGAACTTTTATTTGTTCTACTCATTGCCAGATTTTGACTTTGCGTCCTTTTTTTGTTTTATTTTTTTTAAAACATAATTTTAAGTGTTAAATAATGTCAGTTCAACCATTTCAAGAGTATGCACATCAATTTAAGGTGGGTAAATAATATAGTTATTTTACTAAATGAATTGCTGAAAAACACCTGCAGCACCATTGTTCACAAAGTTTGTTTAACAAAATTTACAAGCCATAATATCATGATAAAGCCAAAGCATTAGGCTTGTAAACTTTGTTAAGAAACAAGAATACACAGGTTATCACACCAAGAACAATTTATTTCTAGAAATAAAATGTAAAATGTTTATATATAGTTTTAATAATCTTGTTTTTAATTTTATAATGAAGAAATGCTAAATAAATGTAAGGAATATTTCATATATTCCTACAACATATTTCCATTCTGGTCAGATAGGTTTGTTTTGTTTTAGCTAATAAAAGTTTTCTGGCTTCTAAATGTGCCAAACAATGTTTTTTATACACCAAATGTTTTGGCTCTGTCTGCAACTTCATGTCTATTCTTCCATGCCAACTGCAATTTGCTTGAGCATTGAGCCAAAATCCTCCAAATTCTCATGGACTGCACTGTAGTTCAAGCTTCATTTATTTTATTGAAAGCATCCAGTTCCTGATTTATTAAAGACAAAATGTGCAAGATGATTTATTAACTGATTTATCATAGAGGACAGAAATGAGAAAAACAGCTGGAACATGTTTTTTTGTCATTCAAGTGGGATCAGTTACAGCCCTAAACATACAGCCAGAAGAAGTTCTCCCATCATCGATACAGAGCAATTACTTATCTCTGCTCAGAAAATAAATGAACAGCCCCTTTATTTAAATAGTTTCATTACATTACTATATTTAATCCAGACTTCCATACTGAAATAAAGACAGGCTTTTTGGCAACAAACCTTGCTCACTCATTACTCTGAATTGATTGTGAGCAGGCTTGCTATCAATTTCAGGGGGTTTTGTCTGCTTCTGGTGTTGTCTAGACCAAGTGATATCTGGCTAGTGTGATACAAATAAAGCATACATTTTCTCAAATTTTCTAATGTTCTTACTGTTTTCATGGGGTTTCCCTGGGTTTACCCATTTTTTCCTACTTCCCAAAAAACCCTGGTAACTTTAAACTCCCCATCTACTTTCTTCCAGGAATTTTACAAGAAAATTGGCCAAATCATTTGCAATAAAATTGCAAAGCATTTTACAATCCTCCAATTATTCGAAGTGAGCACCTTTAATGTGCTTTGTGGTGCATTTTTTTCTTTAAAAATGTGATTGTGTGTCCCTTATCACCAAACAAGGTTGACCACCACTTGCTGGGTAATATAGCTCTAAAGAGATTCTTGCTCTTAGCCATGTATCCGGCGTGTATCATGAGAGAGCAGTCTGACATTTCATTCCAACATAGTTGTTTTTTAATCCTGGATCATGCTGTTCTTCAACTTCTCAGAGAAATTAGGCTTAGTATGAAACCAGGCATTTTCATCTGTCTCACATAGACAATGTTTGTAATATGGAGACTTGCTGAACGGGCAGGCACCCAGTTGCAGTCCTCTGCTAAATTCTTGTGACATTGCGAGTGTTCTTGTGAAAGGGAGTTGGCTATCTTCTTCTCTCCTTTCTCTCTCTCTCTCTCTTTTTCTCTCTCTCTCTCTCTCTCTCTCTCTCTCTCTCTCTCTCGTTGTTCCCTTGTTCTTCCGATCCAGTTCCACTGCCTTTGATCTGATGAACAGGCAGGAGTGAGGAGGGCTGTTTAATTAACTGTGTTTCCGAGGTTAATAAGTTCCTTTATCCTGCAGCCTCCTGCGTGACTCACATTATCTTCACAGACACGAGGGAATGAATCGAAATGCCTTCTGCTCATCACAACATCACCACTTCATGTCTTCCTCTTTTTTAGCTTTTTTATATATTAAATGAAATTGTACAATCCCAAACAGTCATTTCTTTAACACAAAACATATATTATTTAAGTCATGGGTTGTATCCAGTTATGTCATGGGTTGTATCCAGTCAAACAGTTATTTTGGTCTAGTAAATAAGGTGCATTTTATACATAATAAATTAATAAAAGTAGCCAATGACATTGTGAATATATATATATATATATATATATATATATATAGTAATCAACAAAGTAATTGAGTTTTTGAATGAAGTAACTAGTAACTGTAACTAGTTACTATTTCTTAGTAACTAGCACAACACTGTATGTATATATATACACAACATAACACCGGGTTAGCTTCTAGCTTTGTCGAGGCATGGAGTTTCTGGAGGAGCTTCGACAGATTGGAGTTGCTGTTTATCGCAGTAGATACGACCTTCGAACCAGAAATACACAGCTTACATTAGACTAAAAGGTCTTTATGCTCAACTAAAGTGAAATAATGAGCATATTTCCACTTTGAGAAACTCGTCTTGCTCTCGCCTTGACTCGCCATTACTGCCGCACAGACCTGAATAAACGGAGACACGCCCACAGTGAGTCTTCTTCGTGTTTACAGTGGTTTTCATCCACCAATCCTACAATGTGTATTATATACACATGCATTAACACTTGTGAATCTACCATAAGCAGTCTCCTCTGAAAGTATTGAAACGTCAGGATCAATTTGATTGCTTTTGCTATATATTGAATTTCTTTAGATTTGAGATCAAACGATGAATATGAGACTCTGAATGTGTTTTGTAAATCAAAAAGTCTTTTGAAAGGTCTATTGAAATGTTCTTACTGGCAATAAACCAATTTTTATCCAGTTTCCTAATGTTTTTCATCTAATAACTGCTTGAATTTCTCCCACAGAAAACTGTCCGTATCTAGGCTTATCCTTTCTAACAACAAATTCAGTTTTTACAGGTAACACCGAGGGCTAAAACCATGAGTACACATCCATAGTTATTAATTATTTAAACAACAATCTAGCAGAGTACACCTGGAAACAGCTGTCAGTCACAAATTATTATTCCTAAATATATGTGCAATTTCTTGAGCAATCAAGTTTTTGTTTATTGTCTCTTTCTTTTTTTTCTCTTTACATAAGACAGATACAGTAATGGGTTGACTAAGGTATTATTATTTTTTCAATCCAACACACGATATCCATACTTAGAGAGCTTTGTGTGACAATGAATCAATTTATACACCTGACCACAAATCACATTGACTCACATTGGTTTATTTAATAATGAAGCTTCTGGCATAACTATATTAATTTCAATGTTGTAGAATGCTGGTTTCTTTCATTTAAGTTGGTTGTTATTTGCTGTTTATATATTTAACTATTAAAGCGAAATCAACTAATGCTTTTAGAGTTTAAGCACTCAAAAATGATATTTACATTTACATTTAGTGCATTTGGCAGGCACTGTGTCCATAGTGACTCATAAAACTGCTTTGAAGTCTCTGTCGAAAAATAAATTCTAATGCTGGTTCATAAGGACACATGCTAAGAATGCCATCAGTCAAAAACTCTGCTAGGAGAAAAACTAGTTAGGAAGAAAGGTTTTTTTGGTAATAAAACTGCTATATAAATACTCAAATTAATACATATAAATACTCAAATTAATGTTACTTGTCCCACATTCATGGCACCCAAAAACTAAAAATAACTCACCACCTATTCTATACCAAACACTCTTGACTGTATTGTTGGTGTAAATAGTTGACCACCCCTGCAAAGAGCAACTAACTCACTCTAATCAACTTGATGATTAACGTTATTTATTCACACTTTTTTTTTTGTCTGATTTTTAAGCAGTAATACATAGAAATAGATCTGAAGTCCTGCTGTATGTAGACTTTCAAAAGGCAGATCCAAACAATGATGCTATGGCAGCCCCATGTATCCAAAGATATGAAAGCTCATGCAACAACAGCTCCTTGATAGAGGCCACCAAGTCTCAGCATGCTACAACAACATTGAAAGCCATCATGCTGATATTCCAGCAGGCTGAAGCAAGTGCTCCTCATCAGAAACTGAAGGGATGGCATCTAAGGTTGGGTAATTGAGCAAAACCCCCAAACCATCAGCTGTCCTTAGTTGTAAATCACTCTGGATAAAAGTGTTGAAAACAAACTAAATGCATAAATACAGAAGAAACGCTTTACTAATGTAAAGTTCACAATGACAAACCGAATTTTGAGATTTATGGATTGTGTTGCAAATTGATGTGCATTTAGTATTGCTATGTTGAATTATATGTGTTCTAGGTAAATGATGCTTCCAAACAAGTTGATTGTGTGTGGAAGCAATGATGTAGGAGTAGATGAGTAAGTATATGGATGGTCTCACACTTTCAAGTGTCAAGTTTGTATAGTCAAGTGTATATTTTTATTGAGTGTGTGTGTGTGTGTGTGTGTGTGTGTGTGTGTGTGTGTTTCCCTCTGGTATTTCATGTCACCCTCACTAAGATTACTCCTTAAAAGTCAGAAGCTTTTCTAGAGCTTTTTGAGCACACAGCATATGGTGAAGATGCCTCCTAATGGAGGACCATAATGCAGGGGACATGGTGGTGCATCACTTATCTCCAGAAGGAGATCATTGAATGTCATTTATCAGGCCTCTAGACGAGGCCATCGCACTCTTCTTTTTACTCCCTGGTTCCCAGAAATGACAGCACTCACTAGGTGGGTGCTTCTGTGGCTGTAAGGAGTGAGGTCATCAAGACATAACATTTTGCTTCTCCTGTGAGATCAAACTGCTGACCAAGTGAGAGCAGTCAGTGGTCTTTTACTCCCACCAGGAGTTGCATCAATGTAGGTTTTTTGTGATTAATTTTTATATATCGGGTTGTGTGAGAGATCAATAACACTTAATCTGGAGAGAAATTTAATGATTATTGGTGTAAAAGAGCTGCAGAAAAAATTCTTTGCCATTTTCCATAAAATACCATGGCCATTTAAGGTGATAAAAGACATTGAACCATTTGATTTTGCCGTTTTCTTTCTCTTATTTATCTTTTCTTTTTCCCCAGCATTTTCTGTTGAGACAAATTCTCTCATATGGAAAACTTACTGAGATAGAAGGAAACAAAGGTACCACTTTCTATTAGTTTAGAGGACTTCACACTTGATGTTAGACCCTCTCTCACATAATCTCCCAAGTCTGGATCTCAAGAGAGATTTTGCCATCATTGCTTTGTCATGAACACTGCACAAACTCTGTAAATTATTGGGCATTAAGTCAGTATAAACCAATATTATAGTTCCCCAGATGAATGGTCCGGTTGAACGATTTAATCCAATCCTCAGGACCTAGAATACTTCAGGGGTCAGAGTCACAGTATAAGTGTCCCCAGAGTCCTCCACATGACTTTCCCTATTTGAATTACTGTATAGATGCATGGTCCAGGGCATTTTGGACATCATTCACATACACTAGAGAGAATATAATTCAAATTCAGTAGATCCTAAAGTAAAAATCCATGGATTGGTGAAGTGCTGTTTGAGTTCGCACATATGCTGTACTCTATATTTACTTTCACCTTAGAAAACCCTAAGGCTTTTGTGGTTGCTCTAACTTTATACAATACCACACTTCTCAGACTCTTACCACAGACTTACCACAGACACTTTTTGGGAGTGATTGTGCACAACTATGAATAACACACACAAATTATCAGAACTTTGGGCTATGCTTGAAATGGGAGTAATCACTCCCACAATGACTGGAAAAGTATC
Source organism: Silurus glanis (assembly GCA_014706435.1). Lineage (NCBI taxonomy): Eukaryota > Metazoa > Chordata > Actinopteri > Siluriformes > Siluridae > Silurus > Silurus glanis. Next base: position 14,693 of record JAAIIK010000086.1, on the reverse strand, counting down.
CTTGTGCCTATGGCAGATTGGGGCAATGTGGATGTCAGAATTGTCAAATTGTGTTTAAATGTGAAGCTTGAAACTAGCTGTAGATCCTATTTACTCCAATATCTTGAAAAAAAAAATGCCTAATGGACATATCTCGCTACCATTTCAATGTTTCTGCCAACTTGTGTAGCATCTGAGAGATGTCACAGGATGAGCCAATCTCTCTCATTTAATCCCTGAAATGCTTGAGTTCTCACCACAACATCTGCACCCCATTCCAATAAAATTTCATAAAAGCACAGGCCATACCAGATTGAGTGAGTTTATACTGTATATCCATATGAATAGGTGCATATTAGGCCCTTTATGAATTTGGACAGCATTCTTTACTATCACATTGTGTACGCTGGCACATGTAGCATCTGGTACATGAGACAGACAAATCCTAAAAATATGCAGATGGGAAGCTTGAAATCTGAGATGCTTCTGGTTATGATTAGATGGATGGATCTGGAAAGATGTGTACTTTTAAGCAAGCCAAAGGAGCTGATCTGCAGTTAAATGAGTCAGCTGGAAAGATGATGGGTCCGAAGTGTAGTAGGAGAAAGGGTGGGTAGGCAACAGGTGCTGGAAATACCCAGAAGCTCTTGATATAATAAGAAAGATCAAGTGATCTCCTGTAGTGAAGTGTTTGACCATATCAGGCCTCTGGGTAATTTTTTGTGTATTGGTGAAGATTTCAGATTCTCTTTGTTATTAAACTTTTTCTGTATTTCCTTGCTCTCACTTTGCTCCATCTCTCAACACATTAAGCCCTGCCTAGTAAACTGTAAATATAGCTCCTATTTTGGATCAAATGTTTTGGTATTCATTTTTAGTTAGTGCTTGCTTTCCACACAAAAAGAGCAAGCACTAACTAAAAATGAATACCAAGACATTTGATCCCTACAGGGATTTTCTAACTGGGGTCATCTTATACTAAAGTTCTCATGCTGCAGTTCCCCTCTGACACTTACACTTTTGCAGATTTGTTTAACATGCAAATTTTATATGACATTTTAAAACAGCAATCATATAAATAAATTTAGAGGTCTTAATTGTACATGTGCAGAAATTATTATTCATGGAGAAATATGAGTTTAACTGTAATGAGGTAGGAAATGATCTGTAAAGATTTAAGATTACAGTTTTCATGTAACTGTAATTTGTGAAAGAGGAAATTTTACCAGACACTGAAAACTGTGTTAATGCGTTTCTTTCAGGTTGAAGACTGTCCTAAAGTCCACATCCATTACTTTGTGTCAGTGAAGCCAAAAGTGGTCAGTGTGGTTTTAGTTGGGTGTGGCCTTGGTGTCTTTCAGTCCGATTGGAGGAAATATGGTCTGTGTTAGCAGAAGAAAACATAGAAAAATTGGCCTCTGGCCTCTGAGACTTGAAAAAATTAATATGAATTATGAAACTTTTCACATTAAAACTTTGTTTAAAAGATTTGAAACAATTTCCATCACACCAGAGATGCTTGAGTTTTGTTAAATAAAGCATTAAATGATCATGGATCATGGCTCATAATCTTTACCATCAGTAGCACCATCCAACATCGACAGGACACTCTACATTCATTATTCTGACAATGAGTATCTACCGCTCCTCTCTTTCTCCAAGCTATGATCAAACTTCATCTGATGTAACTGTCTTGGCAGCCTTCTCGGTGTATCTTTTATTGGTGTTTCCCTGCAATGCAAACAAAGGCGAATGTCTGTAGGAGGACAGTGTCTTTCTCCTAGCATATTAGTACACAACACAATCTGTTTCTCTCATGAACTAGCAAAATATTGAACATCCTGTATGTGATATGCTGACACACTTGGCTGTGAATTCCCACACGAGCAGGTTTGATTTATGATCTGGAGCCAGCAAGAAGCCCGAGGCAGGAAAAAAGAGAAACCAGTGTGCATGCACTCTGAATGATGCCTGGTTTATCTGTCCTTATGATAGGCTTGCAAAGCCCACAGGAAGGTCCTGTGAAACAATTCAGGGAGGAGCGGTGAAACATTTTGCAAAAGTGAATTTCCAAAAACAGAAATGTCCCAATTGGCCTCACAACAACAGGGTTGGTGGTTGTTAGTAGAGATATAAGGGAAATACATTTCATAATAAATAGCAATTTGGCTGGATTGTATTTTATTTCACATGGTTCATGGTCAAGAAAACAAGCATTGTCCTCAACTGTCCTTTGTACACTGTCATATGAATTGGTATTGTTTTTTTTTTACAAATCTGCAAATGTGAAGCCATGTTGCTTGGGACAAGAACATTTGTTTACAAGCTTATTTGAGATGCACTAATGGGCAGTAGTGCCAGTACTAGTAGAATTAGTTTAATTAATTAGATTAGTTTGACGACCTTACTGTATAACTACTGTGTAGTTCTGTCTAACTAGGTACAAAGTGAACTAACTAACCTAGCCAAAAAAATAAAAAACGGTTTCTTCGCTCTCTTCTAAGCTAAACCCAATCTCATAAAAACGAAAAAAAAAAAAAAAGAAAAAGAAAGACAAACCGAATAAACATACTCTCATAAAAGTGAAAAACTGTTGGAAAGGATTTTTTTATTTTTGCTATTAACAAAAGATGTCTCTTTGTAGTTATAGGGTAATTAACACCAATTCTGCTACAGTACATGCATTTACATTTATGGTATGATGTTTCTACATAGCTTTTAGTGTAGTTGAATTATGTGAAACTAATTTCTTTAGTCAGTAGTCAGCTTTAATGTCAGTACATATATTTAGCCCACTATCTTCTTCTTCTTTCGGCTGCTCCCATTAGGGGTCGCCACAGCGGATCATCCGTCTCCATACCACCCTGTCCTCTACATCTGCCTCTTTCACACCAACTACCTGCATGTCTTCCCTCACCACATCCATGAACCTTGGCCTTCCTCTTTTCCTCCTACCTGGTGGCTCCATCCTCAGCATTCTTCTACCAATATAATTCATGTCCCTCCTCTGCACATGTCCAAACCATCTCAATCTCGCCTCCCTCAGCTTGTCTTCAAAACGTCCTACATGCGCTGTCCCTCTAATAAACTCATTTCTAATCCTGTCCATCCTCGTCACTCCCAACGAAAACCTTAACATCTTCAGCTCTGCTACCTCCAGCTCCACCTCCTGTCTTCTACTCAATGCCACTGTCTCTAATCCATACAACATCGCAGGTCTCACCACAGTCGTATAAACTTTCCCTTTCATTCTTGCAGACACCCTGCTATCACAAATCACTCCTGTCACTCTTCTCCACCCACTCCACCCTGCCTGCACTCTTTTCTTCACTTCTCTAACACACTCTCCATTACTTTGCACTGCTGACCCCAGGTACCTGAACTCCTCCACCTTCTCCACCTCTTCTTCCTGCAACTGCACCACTCCACTGCCCTCCCTCTCATTCACACACATGTACTCTGTCTTACTCCTACTGACTTTCATTCCCCTTCTCTCCAGCGCATATCTCCACCTCTCAAGGCTCTTCTCAAGGGAGTCCAGGGAGACTCCTGTCTGACCTCGTCCGTCAACCTGTCCATCACCACTGCAAACAGGAAAGGGCTCAGGGCTGATCCTTGATGTAGTCCAACCCTCACCCTGAACCAGTCTGTCCTTCCTACTGCACACTTCACTGCTGTCACACAGTCCTCATACATGTCCTGCACCACCCTCACATACTTCTCTGACACACCTGACTTCCTCATACAGTACCACAGCTCCTCTCTCGGCACCCAGTCGTACGCTTTCTCTAAATCCACAAATACACAATGCAATTCCTTCTGTCCTTCTCTATACTTCTCCATCAACATCCTCAAAGCAAATAAAGCATCTGTGGTGCTCTTCCTCGGCATGAAACCATACTGTTGCTCACA
>JAAIIK010000086.1:0-10402 GCA_014706435.1 Silurus glanis | reverse complement strand
ATCCTTTTAGCAAAATCTACCACCATCTGCCCTTCCACATTCCTCTCCTTAAGGCCATACCTACCCATCACCTCTGTTCCCTTCACCAACATGCCCATTAAAGTCTGCCCCAATCACCAATCATTCTTTCCTAGGTACACCATCTACCACTTCATCTAATTCACTCCAGAATCTTTCCTTCTCCTTCATCTCACAGCCAACTTGTGGAGCATAGGCACTGATGACATTTATCATCATCCCTTCAACTTCCAGCTTCATGTTCATCACCCTATCAGAAACTCTCTTCACCTCCACTACACTCTTACTGTACTCTTCCTTCAGAATCACCCCTACACCATTTCTCTTTCCATCCACACCATGATAGAACAGTTTGAACCCACCTCCAATGTTCCTGGCCTTACTCCCTTTCCACTTGGTCTCCTGAACAAACAACATATCTACCTTTCTCCTCTCCATCATATCAGCTACCTCTCTCCCTTTACCAGTCATAGTACCAACATTTAAAGTACCAACCCGAACCTCCACTCTCCTACACTGCTCCTTTTCCTGCCGTCTCTGTAGACGTCTCCCTCCTCTCCTTCTCCTCCTTCGGCCAACAGTAGCCCAATTTCCACCGGTACCCTGTCGGCTAACGATACCTGTGGCGGTCGTTTTTAACCCAGGCCTCGACCGATCCGGTATGAAATTCTCATTTGTGATCCGCATATTTGATTTGGCACGTTTTACGCTGGATGCCCTTCCTAAAGCAACCCTCCCCATTTACCCGGGCTTGGGACCGGCACTAAGAGTCCACTGGCTTGTGCCTCCCTAATGGCTGGGTAATATTTAGCCACACTATATATATATATATATATATATATATATATATATATATATATTACATTACATTGTTTAAAAATAGTTTGCAGCAATACAGTCATACAATTATATACTATCATTTGAGATAGGGTGACAGAAATACAAAGGAGCAAGGTATGCAAGTCTTTTCCATTTAGGTAGCAGTAAGAGTGATCTTTTTAAAGCTTGTAAAGAGCATGTGACAAGAAACTGAAATTCAGTAAATAGTGGATATGATGTAATACAGTCAGGTGTCTCCATTAATGGGTATACTGTTCAGCACAGTAAATAGGGAATCAATTACAACTCTACCTTGCAGATTTCAAGTACACTGCCTAAGATAGAATCACGTTAAATATCAGGAAAAAAAAAGTGCATTACTGCAGGCAAATAAATGTAACATTAATTTCGAATGATAAATTGTGACTTTGCCTCTTGAATTTGGCCAGAGCAATTACTAGGATTGCTATTACTAACAATCAATGCTCTGCAGTATTTTGCTACCAAGCACATGGTATCTGGCCAAGAAAAATAACCCAATTGAGTTTGGCCATTTAGTGATGACACAGCTTGCATTTCAGTGAAAATACCACCAGATTTTCTGGTGGAAAAGCGTGGTGTGTGTGTGTGTGTGTGTGTGTGTGTGTGTGTGTGTGTGTGTGTGTGTGTGGGTGTGTGTGTTTGTGTGTTCTTGTTCTCCTATCCCGGTGGGGACATCGACCTGAATGCACACCGACTCATGGGGACCCATGTCACCGTGGGGACCTAAATTGAGGTCCCCACTGGCAAAGCCATACAAGCACCTCCCAAACAGTGTCTAGACACGCCCAGTGAGGTTTCCTCTGAAGACCCTATGGGGTCCATTTTCAAGACAAACTCTGTGTGACTGTGTAATATATGCGCCCCTAGAGGTCACACATGGTATTGCCGACCCCACCATTACATTGTTCTGGAAGTGTCACGTCCTTCCCACTCTCTAGTGCCGTCTATCGGTCAAAAATAAAATATAATTGTAATTTATATTACACAATAGATTATTATACTATTTACTTATACATTTATATTAATTTATAAAATTAACAAAATTAAGTGCATTTACTGTTGATGCACCAGAATGAAACTTCAGGGTACACTGAGCCACAAATTATGTTATTACTAAGCAAATTATTTTTGTTAGATTACATTAAAATGCATTAAAGAATTTGAATATAATATATCTGTTAAAACTGAAGCCCTCAATGTAATTTATTGTGGATCTGTCCATATTCAAAAACTCATTATTAATGGCAATAGGAAATTAATCAAAAAGAGGTTGGCCAACTCCAGGTCTTTCAATCCTAATTTCGCATGGACTGTTGTATGCCAGGGGAATCTACATTCATTAATTGTCAATTTAGGTTAAAAAATACTTTAATGTGATTTGGTTAATGGAATATATTAGTAGTAGTAGTTTTATTAAATCATGATAATTAAATGATAATACACTTTTTTCACTTTCTGGCTGAGCCTTTCTGCATAGATAAAACAGAGTTCACAAAGAGTTTACTTTCAACAGATCACTAATAAACGTCCAAAAAAATGTTTAACAAACCACCAGGTCCTGATAATATACAATCGTTGTACCTAAAATTGGTAGCTGCTATTTTAACTCTACTGGATTATATTTTTGATATTTCACTACAATATATACAAATGGTTTCAAGTCCCCCACTTACGATGGAAATATGCTATGACGACTCAATTGTAAATCAAAAATATCGTAAATTGAAGATGGTACTATGACTATGACAACCTTTTCGGCTTTATGCTGATTTATAATTTTCATTTTCTGCTCTAAACTGATGGCTTTCCTTTTCTTTTTTTTCACTACCAGCACTAGACATACTTGGGCATTTGGAAGACATGCTTTTATCACTTAAATTGCTGTTTGAAACTGTTTGAAACAGATAGAAATACACACTGCGACAACTTCACTATGTCGCGCACTAGCGAGAGTGGGGCATCTCACAGGGGAGAGAGACACTCATCCCAGCTGCACGTCCAATGTATCGTACATCGTACATGGATGCCTGTGCCTGTTGTGCCGAATTTGTAATATTTTTACAATTTTGTCGTATCGCTATCGGCATCGTAACAAAAAACGAAAAATCGTAAGTCGAACCATTGTAACTCTGGGATTAACTGTATTAGATAACTACACACATTTGGCAAAGCTCTGTGCTCTTTCAGCTCCTAAAAAGTGAACTACTAACTAAATTATTTTCATATAAATGTTTCATGACTTTATTATAAATGTAAAAATGTATTGTAATTGCTAACCACTTAGATAACAGAGCTACTCATTATACACTTAGTCCATATCTGACAGTCTCTGGCTAGTAGTAATGCCATGATATAGCTTTGGCATGACCTAATGGAGAAAGGGAGAATGGGGCCAGATACATATCTCTTTATAAAGCTAAAGAGGTGAATAGTACAGATATAATCCAATCTGGATCCAAATTTTATAAATCTACTGATCCAGCATCAAGATGTTACTGCTGCCCATTGAGTAGAGGGGCAATGATTTGCTAACAACGTGGCTAAAGCCTCTGTAAGTTTCACACAGGTGGACTATATTCTATGCACGAGATGCAACTTTAAAAAAATTAAAGACTGTAAAGTTTGGGGAGGGGACAGTGTAGCTATACAACATCAGATGGTGGTCTGAAGGATAGCCCTGGAGTTGAAGAAGAAGAGGAGGAGAGTGAAGACTGAAAGAAGAATAAGATGGTGGAAACTGAAGGAGTAAGACTGTAGTGTGAGTTTCAGGGAAGAGGTCAGACAGGGGCTCGGTGGTGGTGAGGAGGTGCTGGATGATTGGGCAACTACTGCAGAAGTGATAAGGGAGACAGAAAGGTACTTGGTGTGACATCTGGAAATAGAAAGGAAGATAAAGAGACATGGTGGTGGAATGAGGAGGTGCAGGAGAGCATAAGGAGAAAGAGGTTGGCAAAACAGAATTGGGATCGACAGAGTGATGAGAAAAGTAGACAGGAGTACAAGGAGATGCGGCAGCAGGTAAAGAGGGATGTGGCGAAAGCCAAGGAAAAGGCATATGAGGAGCTGTATGAGAAGTTGGACACTAAGGAAGGAGAAAAGGATTTGTACCGATTGGCCAGGCAGAAGGACCGAGTTGGGAAAGATGTGCTGCAAGTTAAAGCAATAAAGGATGGAGATGGAAATGTGTTGACTAATGAGGAGAGTGTGTTGACCCTACTATGATTTTCTTCAAGAGTTTGCTCGTTTTCTTTCAGACCTCTTGATAAATTTTAATAAAGTGCTGCTTGTAGGAGATTTTAATATTCATGTAGATGATGCAAACGATGCCCTAGGATTATAATTTGTGGACTTATTAAACTCTTTTGGGGTTAAACAAAACATCACCAGACCAACTCATCGCTTTAACCACACATTAGACTTAATAATATCCCACGGAGCAGACGTCACTGATATAGATATTTTACCTCAGAATGATGACATCACAGACCATTACCTCATATTGTACACACTACCGGTAGAGCAGATTAGCCGTGTTTCACCACATTATCGACTTGGTAGGACTATTGTTCCGACCAATAAGAACAGATTCATAAATAACCTGCCTGATTTATCTCAATTTCTCACTAAACCCATAACTGCTAATAATCGTGATGAAATGCCTAACAACATAGACCTTATCCTCACTAGCACATTAGACACTGTTGCCCCCATCCGGTTAAAAAAAGGTTCAAGAACAAACACCTGCACCTTGGTATAATAGTCATCAGTGTTGGGGGTAATGCGTTACAAGTAACGTGCGTTACGTAATAATATTACTTTTCTGGAGTAACGAGTAAAGTAGCGCGTTACTTTATAAATTTACACACTAATATCTGAGTTACTTTTTTAAAAAAGTAATGCGAGTTACTTTTCAGTTAAATTATTTTGCATAAAAAAATAAATACTGAATTAAAATGAACGTAGTTACGTAGAATCGCGCACTCATACGTGCGAGCAGCAGGAACAGAAGCTGGTCAGAAGCGGAGATGGCAAACTAGGGATTACATTACTGCGATGGAAGTATTCTTATTATTTTGAAATAGTCGGGGAAAGGAGAAAGGAATATTGGTTAATTGTAGATTATGTGTTGGTGAAAAGCTCTTGTCAACTGCAAAAAATACCACTTAAAAAAAAAAACATCTGCATGCGAAGCACAGCACTACAGATGTGTGCGCGCGCGCGCGCGTGTGTGTGTGTGTGTGTATAATGTTGCATATATGGAAATGTAGACAGAAATATAGAAAACTTTTGCCGACTTTCCACCACTGCAGCTCTATAGACTGCTCAGAATAAAAGTTTTCCGTGGGAGACACATGTACGATGCCATCGCAGCGGAGATAGAGAGAGAGAGAGAGAGAGAGAGAGAGAGAGAGAGAGAGAGAGAGAGAGAGAGAGAGAGAGAGAGAGAGCGCGCAAATTCACAGCTCATTTGCTCTTTGTGGGAAGATAAACTGCCACGGTCACTGATAATAGCGCAAACTTTGTAAAAGCGTTCAGAATGTTTCAAGCTGATGGTCAGGACGAGGTCATATTTACGGAATTGCACGTTACATTCCTGACGGCGAAGGCAGATTGAAAAGCAGTGTACAGAAGTGCGACTGGAAAGTGTTCAGCCTTGTGGTGAAAAGTTAGTCGATCATCTTATTGTTCTCTAAGAAGTTATTAAACATTTTAAATGTTTAAGACATGTCTTTTGCTCTAATATAACTTATTTCTTAATGGCAATTATCTATATTACACCTGTTACACCTGTAAGGCGTGAAAGAGATACAAGTAACGCAAAAGTAACGCAAAAGTAATATAACGCATTACTTTCCATAAAAAGTAACTAAGTAACATAATTAGTTACTTTTTTGAGGAGTAACTCAATATTGTAATGCGTTACTTTTAAAAGTAACGTTGCCCAACACTGATAGTCATATGCTAAATCCCTCAAGTTAGCAGTTATTAAGCCCCTCATTAAGAAACCTAATTTGGATCCAAACACGTTATCAAATTACAGACCCATTTCAAATCTCCCATTTATGTCTAAGATTTTAGAAAAGATTGTCACTGCCCAGTTATGTTCCCACTTACAAGAGAACAATATCTTTAAAGAGTTTCAGTCAGGTTTTAGGCCCCATCATAGCACAGACACTGCTCAGGGTTCCCTGGAGGTTTAGTGGTTAGGATGCGGCGCTCTCACCGCTGCGGCCAGGGTTCGATCCCCGGTCAGGGAACCAACCCCAGCCACTTTCAGTGCCGGTCCCAAGCCCGGATAAATTGGGGAGGGTTGCGTTAGGAAGGGCATCCAGCGTAAAAACATGTGCCAAATCAAACATGCGGAGGATCCGCTGTGGCGACCCCTAACGGGAGAAGCCGAAAGAAAGGGTTTTTTTATAGCACAGACACTGCTCTAGTTCAAATCACTAATGACCTGTTTTTAGCTTCAGACCAAGGCGTCATCTCGCTGTAAGTTTTACTAGATCTTAGTGCTGCATTCGTATAGATCATGATCTCCTCCTAGATCGCTTACAAAATTACATCGGCATTCAGGGACAGGCATTAAGCTGATTTAAATCCTACCTGTCCGACCGTTACCATTTTGTAGACTTAAATGGAGAGCTATCCAGGTTAATGCTAGTAAATTATGGCGTGCCACAAGGTTCAGTTCTAGGACCCCTGCTTTTCACAATATACATGCTTCCCTTAGGAAATATTATTAGAAGGCATGGAATTAGCTTCCACTGTTATGCTGATGATACCCAGCTATATATCTCATCAAAACCAGGTGATACCGCTCAATTAGCTTGGATAACCGAGTGTATTAATGAATTAAAAGACTGGATGACCCATAACTTTCTACTATTAAATTCTGATAAGACGGAGATTTTGCTCATCGGCCCAAAAACCAGTACACAGAAGCTCCAGCATTTCAACTTGCATTTAGACGGATGTTCTGTAACTACTAGTTCAACGGTAAAAGACCTGGGAGTTATATTAGCCAGCAACTTGTTTTTTAAAAATCATATCAACCAAGTTACAAAAACAGCCTTCTTCCATCTTAGAAATATTGCTAAGCTAAGAAACATGTTATCTATATCTGATGCAGAGAAGCTCGTCCATGCGTTCATGACCTCCAGAATAGACTACTGTAATGCATTACTGGGTGGATGTCCTGCATCATTAATAAACAAGCTTCAGTTAGTTCAGAATGCGGCAGCCAGAGTTCTCACAAGGTCAAGGAAATATGATCATATAACCCCAATCTTATCATCCCTACACTGGCTACCTGTTAAGTTTAGAATCGACTACAAAATACTACTTCTTACTTATAAAACTCTAAATGGTTTAGCTCCCATGTATCTTTCCAGTCTTTTAACACGCTACAATCCGTCATGATCCTTGAGATCTCAAAACTCTGGACTTCTAGTAGTTCCTAGAATAGCAAAGTCCACTAATGGCGGTAGATCATTCTCACATTTAGCTCCTAAACTTTGGAATAGTCTTCCTGACAGTGTTCGGGGTTCAGACACACTCTCCCAGTTTAAGTGCAGATTAAAAACTTATCTTTTTAGAAAAGCCTACACATAACATACGTCACATCATAAACTTTTGCTCCAGTAAATCTGATCAAATGCACATTATCAACTTGTGCTGTTAATATCATGAACAGCAGCTACGCTAATTTCTCTCCACTGCTTCTCTTTCTCTCCCCATCCCGAGGCATCCTGAGGTTTGGCCAGCTCCAGTCACGTCCCACCTCATGAAGATTATGGACCTTTAAAGAAATAGATGCGGAACTCGCAAACTTCCCGTACCACCCAGAGACGTACCAGTGCCAGCTGGATCCCACTTCATGTGTGGAGTTTTGACATTGGACCTCCTGGAGTGTTTAAAGGCTCTGGCATGAAGAAGCTGGTGTTGTATTTGTGATGATCGCAAATGTTGAGCTATTTTATGAGTTGCTCAGTAGCTCCTAGTTTTATAACCATAATGACTGTAAAAGACTGTAGAAAGAACATTACTTATAATCTTATACTCCAGTGCTCATATTAGTTCTCACTCTCCAGTGTTCTGTATTGTTTAAAGATTTATGATCACATTCTTGATGTCACCCAAATGAGGATGGGTTCCCCTTTTGAGTCTGGTTCCTCTCAAGGTTTCTTCCTCATAACATCTAAGGGAGTTTTTTGCCACAGGCTTGCTCATCAGGGATAAATGCACACCATTCACCTTGACTGTTGATTTCTGTAAAGTTGCTTTGAGACAATGTATGTTGTGATAAGCGCTATAGAAATAAACTTGTCTTGACTTGACTTGACTTGTTGAGAAGGTGGAGGGAGTATTTTGAGCAGCTGATTAATTAGGAAAATAAGAGAGAGAAGGTTGAATGGTGGGGAGTTGGTGAAGCAGGAAGTGGATAGGATTAGAAAGGAGGAAGTGAGAGCAGCAATTAAGAGGATGAAGAGTGGAAAGTCAGTTGGACCAGATGACAAACTGTTAGAAGCATGGAGATGTTTCGGTGAGATGGCAGTGGAGTTTTTAACAAGATCGTTTAACAGGATTTTGGAAGGTGAGAGGATGCTTGAGGAATGGAGAAGGAGTGTGCTGGTACCGATCTTTAAGAACAAGGGGGATGTGCAGACCTGCAGTAACTACAGGGGAATTAAGTTGATCAGTCACACCATGCAGATATGGAAAAGAGTAGTGGAAGCCAGGCTGAGAGAAGAGGTGACCATCAGTGAGCAGCAGTTTGGTTTTATGCTAAGGAAGAGCACCATAGATGCATTATTTGCTTTGAGAATGTTGATGGAGAAGTATAGAGAAGGTCAGAAGGAGTTGCAGTGTGTTTTTGTCTATTTAGAGAAAGTGTATGACAGGGTGCCAAGAGAGGAGTTGTGGTATTGTATGAGGAAGTCAGGTGTGTCAGAGAAGTATGTGAGGGTGGTGCAGGACATGTATGAAGATAGTGTGACAGCAGTGAAGTGTGCAGTAGGAACGAACAAATGGTTCAAGGTAGAGGTTGGACTGCGTCAAGGATCGGCTCTGAGCCCTTTGATGTTTGCAGTGGTGATGGACAGGTTGAAGGATGAGGTCAGACAGGAGTCTCCATCGACTATGATGTTTGTGGATGATATTGTGATTTGTGGTGAGAGTAAGGATCAGGTTGAGAAGAGCCTGGAGAGGTGGGGGTACACGCTGGAGAGAAGGGGAATGAAAGTCAGTAGGAGTAAGACAGAGTACATGTGTGTGAATGAGAGGGAGGGCAGTGGAGGGGTGCAGTTGCAGGGAGAAGAGGTGGAAAAGGTGGAGGAGATTAGGTATCTGGGGTGAACAGTGTAAAGTAATGGAGAGTGTGTTAAAGAAGTGAAGAAAAGAGTGCAGGCAGGGTGGAGTGGGTGGAGAAGAGTGATAGCAGGAGTGATTTGTGATAGAAGAGTATCTGTGAGAGTGAAAGGGAAAGTTTAAGTAAAAGACATTGAGTAAAAGACAGGAGGCAGAGCTGGAGGTAGCAGAGCTGAAGATGTTGATGTTTTTATTGGGAGTGACGAGGATAGACAGGATTAGAAATGAATTTATTTCAGGGACAGCGCATGTAGGACGTTTTGGAGACAAGGTGAGGGAGGCACTATTGAGATGGTTTGGACATGTGCAGAGGAGGGACATGGAGTATATTGGTAGGAGAATGCTGAGGATGGAGCCACCAGGAAGGAGGAAAAGAGGAAGATCAAGGAGGGTGTTTATGGATGTGGTGAGGGAAGACATGCAGGTAGTTGGGTTCAAAAGAGGCAGATGTAGAGGATAGGGGGGTATGGAAACGGATGATCCGCTGTGGCGACCCCTAATGGGAGAAGCCGAAAGAAGAAGAAGAAGACTTCTAATTAAAGAGACCTGTTTTAAAGATTGCTTTATTTCTTCAATCAGCAGGTCTTCACATTGTTCTGGGTTCAAACTCTGGCATTGCCAAGGTAAAATTGAATTTTTCTCTTTTGAAATATAATAGTTTGTCTACTTTGTGATATTAAATTGTAAATCTATTTGTTAATTAAAGAGACCTGTTTTAAAGATTGCTTTATTTCTTTTTCTTTTTTGAAAGACTTGTTTGGCCTACTTTTAATATGAGTTACATGGTGTTGAAGTATGGAAAAGAAGCCATGTTGGTTCATAAGCCTTATTGACTGCTTGCACAAGTTATATCTGTTAGCTCAGTAGGTAAGGTGTAGGTTTACCAATCAGCCTGTCTTCACCTTGTTCTGGGTTCAAACCCTGGCATTGCCAATGTGAAATTTAATTTTTCTCTTTTGAAATATAATAGTTTGTCTACTTTGTGATATTAAATTGTAAATCTATTTGTTAATTAAAGAGACCTGTTTTAAAGATTGCTTTATTTCTTTGTCTTTTTTGAAAGAATTATTTAGCCTACTTTTAATATGAGTTACATTGTGTTGAAGTATGGAAAAGAAGCCATGTTGGTTCATTAGGCTTATTGACTTCTTTGCGT
>JAAIIK010000085.1:1271011-1317071 GCA_014706435.1 Silurus glanis | reverse complement strand
CACACACACACACACACACACACACACACACACACACACACACACACTAGGTGTTCACTTTCAAGCATAAAAGACAAACACATCATTAGGTTTCTCTCCAATAGAAAAGAACAGCAGAGACACACGCACACGCATGTCACAAATATACACACAAGGATGCAAACCGTTAAAATAACAAAAGCTTTGACAACAGCTTTTGTTGTCTCAGGAAGTGATACATAGTTATAGTTTGGCTGAAACAGAACTGATGATGGAAACATCCTCTTGTGTGTGTGTGTCTGTGTGTGTATATGTGTATGTGTGTTTGTATTTACCTGTGTATACTGTGCTTGGAGAGTGACAAAGACAGTAACAGGAGAGAGAGAAACGAGAGTAATGATTTATAGTCCAGTATCCAGTGTCACTGAGAGTAATGTTTTCCTTTTAAGTCTGGTTCACCTCCAAGATTCTTCCTGGAGGCATCTCATTGAGTTTTACCTTTGCCATTCTTGCTTTTGATGTGCTCATTAGTGGAACTAATCTACATTCAAATTTCTGTAAATCTGTTTGTCACAATATTTATATTGGTAAAAATATTACATACACAGTTTGAATCAGTGGTGTTGTAATAGTGTTCAAGCTTGAGTTTCAGTTATCTTAGTTATAGTTCTATGTCCATATGGGTTCCTAAAATTGTCTCTTTATATAAATGAGTGTGTTATAATGAGTGTACATACAGTAGAGAGATACAAATGTGTCCAATGTGTTTTCCTGCCTCTTGCCCAGTTTCCCTGGGACAGGCTCCAGCTAAAGTATCCTTTCAATAATAGAGTATGTGCACAGCTACTTGATCATGTTCAAACTTTGATCAGGGGTAGATTTTTCAGATAATTACAATGCACAGCCAGTGTGATTGAGCCAGGAAAGCCATTCTGTCATTTCCTGCCAGTTTTATTGACTAATGGTGATTGTGCATTCTAGCAAGGTGCAGTTTTTACACCTATAATGTGCTGTTTTGTTTAGTTCTCTTGATAGAGTAAATAGTTCACCATTTTATCACTCTGGGCCTTTTTTTGGCTGGAACGGTAAGGCAGATGCTACTTTGTGCCAAGACAGATAGCAAACTCTGCTGGGGTTCCAGAACAGTCATAAGATGACTCACACGGTGAGGAGATGAGTGGGTTTAGGACATGTAACCTTGCCTCTCAACCATGCCCTAGAAAACTACAAGTGCTAGTCCAGGCATAGCGGCATCTACAGTAGGAAAGTGTTCCCTAGCTCAGTTTGCTTAAATAGACATTTGACCCATTGGTCCTTTAGCATTCTGTTTTCCAACCCTGGTCAGGAGTATCTGCACCTTTTAGTGATTTCCCTAATTTAACACGCCAATTTTAAATCAGGAAGTTGTTATTTAGCTGATTAGTTGCATCAGGTGTGTCAGGAGCAGTTAGGAAAAACAACAAAATGTGCAGGAGAGGAGGATCTTTAGGACCAATATTGGAAAACTGCATTTCAGCGTACAATTCAATCAAAAGATTAAACCAGGGTTCAGTCCTGTCCACAAATAGCCAGTGTGACTGCAGGCTTTTAATCCAACCAAACAGGAGGCACATTTAATAGCTGACTGGAGACCAAAATAAACTGATTAAACCTGTGGACCCATGTGTGACTCCTGCTTAGTTTGCCCTTTGTGGATAATATTAAAGACCTTGGATTAACCCATCTCCTACTAAAGGTCAGGTTGTGATGAAGTAAGGTTAAATACTACCTTGATTTTTCAGAGGTGATTCTAAAGGGGTGTGATGCAGGTGATGCACCACAGCCCCCATGTAACAATGTGCAATGCAATGTCCAGTGATTCAGTTTCCTTTCTTTCTTACTTTGTGATTGTCCTAGCTTTAAATTGTAATGGGACCTTCTGTGATTGTGATATGTGATAATGTGTGACTCACGGCTCAAATGACTAACTAAATATAATGAATCAACAAAACCAAATATGTTGCTAAGAATAATTATCAATGTTAATTCTTATAATTAAGACACTAGCACCTACTTAAATATTAACAGAATACTTATAATTAAGCTATAATGTAAGAGCAAGAGTGTGGTTATGCAGAATATTGGCACAGCTCTGATTTCGCTGAACAACTACTTGGGTGATTGTGCTTTTGTGCAACATTTCTATAAACCAAATATTTGGCCTTTGGAAGTGCTAACATTCAAACACACAATGCTTAGGATGAATGCACTTTTATAATGCTGTCTCTTACTGCGTGACCTGATAATGTTCTGGCCTTCAAATCCATTATCCATTATCCATTATATCTCAGTCAGTAGATCATTGTGGTTGTACTCTAGTGCACGAAGCTCAGTAGCATATTTCTAAAAAATGAAATAAACAACAATGGATGTTCTGAAATCTTTTACAGAGCATGCCTTTGCAATATAGTGCTACACTCACTGGCCACTTTATTAGGTACACCTTACTAGTACCGGGTTGGACCCCCTTTTGCCTTCAGAACTGCTTAATCCTTCATGGCATAGATTCAACAAGGTACTGGAAACGTTCCTCAGAGATTTTGGTCCATATTGACATGATAGCATCACGCAGTTGCTGCAGATTTGTCGGCTGCACATCCATGATGTGAATCTCCCGTTCCACCACATCCCAAAAGTTGCTCTATTGGATTGAGATCTGGTGATTGTGGAGGCCATTTGAATACAGTGAACTCATTGTCATGTTCAAGAAACCAGTCTGAGATGATTCGCGCTGTATGTCATGGCGCGTTATCCTGCTGGAAGTAGCCATCAGAACATGGGTACACTGTGGTCATAAAGAGATGGACATGGTCAGCAACAATACTCAGGTAGGCTGTGGCGTTGACACGATGCTCAATTGGTACTAATGGGCCCAAAGTGTGCCAAGAAAATATCCCCCACACCATTACACCACCACCACCAGCCTGAACCGTTGATACAAGGCAGGATGGATCCATGCTTTCATGTTGTTGATGCCAAATTCTGACCCTACCATCCGAATGTTGCAGCAGAAATTGAGACTCGTCAGACCAGGCAACGTTTTTCCAATCTTCTATTGTCCAATTTTGGTGAGCCTGTGCGAATTGTAGCCTCAGTTTCCTGTTCTTAGCTGTCAGGAGTGGCACCCGGTGTGGTCTTCTGCTGCTGTAGCCCATCCGCCTCAAGGTTCGACGTGTTGTGCGTTCAGAGATGCTCTTCTGCATACCTCGGTTGTAACAAGTGGTTATTTGAGTTACTGTTGCCTTTCTATCAGCTCGAACCAGTCTGGCCATTCTCCTCTGACCTCTGGCATCAACAAGGCATTTGCGCCCACAGAACTGCCGCTCACTGGATATTTTCTCTTTTTCTGACCAATCTCTGTAAACCCTAGAGATGGTTGTGCGTGAAAATCCCAGTAGATCAGCAGTTTCTGAAATACTCAGACCAGCCCGTCTGGCACCAACAACCATGCCACGTTCAAAGTCACTTAAATCACCTTTCTTCCCCATTCTGACGCTCGGTTTGAACTGCAGCAGATCGTCTTGACCATGTCTACATGCCTAAATGCATTGAGTTGCTGCCATGTGATTGGCTGATTAGAAATTTGCATTAACGAGCGGTTGGACAGGTGTACCTAATAAAGTGGCCGGTGAGTGTATATGCCAGAAACATCTGCACTGTTCTTGTAATTGAGAGTTCAGTGATTGTTACAGCCACATTTGGAACTGGTGATCAATCTAGTCTACAGGGGGCTAGTTTGTCTTGTACTGCCCTGATGTTTGATTGACGTTTAAAATTTGCTGACAGTAGCTTTGAGATCTCTTGAAGGTCAGTAGAAATTACATCTTAAATGTGTGAAATTATTTTTAGTACTGCAGAACATGACCAAAATTGTCGTAAAAAATTTTGTAGTAACTCTCAAAGGTACCAGTAACTAGTACTAACCTGCAAGTAACCAGTTGTGAAAATTGTTTTGGGCCTTGATTTAGATTTTCTAATAGTGACTCAATGTTTTAAAAATTGTGAGAAATGGCTGTCTATCAACTATTCATGGCAGTAAATGGACATGATTAATTCAACCAAAGGCAAAGGGCCTCAAAGATAAATAAAGATCTATTTTTCTGAATCTTTTACAGCATTTATCAGGTACCCTTATCCAGATAAGCTTCATTTCTTTGTCATTTATACAACTGAGTAGTTGATGATTAAGGGCCAAGCTCAAAGGCCCAGCAGTGCCTGGGATTTTAGCTCATTACATTCCAATTAGCAGTACAACATCTTAAGCACTGAGCTACCACTGCCCACCAAAGGGACCAATCATGGCAATGACTATGATCACAGAGGAATATCAGTGTGCTTGGGTTGGACCACATAGAAGGTGTACCCATGTGTTGTAACTAGTCTTATGGATTATTGAATTTGCTTGTTCTGGCCACTCTAAGGTGCCTTATGTCTTCATTTGCAGCACTTTAGAAAGCACTTGGGGATCTGCACCCAAACCACTGACCTATCTGCAATAGAATGATGATGCGCTCTGACCTCTGTCATGTTTTCAGATGAAAAGTCTTACAATTACTTACACCTCTGCTACAGTATGTCCCAGTAAGATGCTATATTGTCGTCTAGTACCAACAGATGTCTGAAGAATTAGGAATGGTTTTGGTTTTTGGAGTCTGCAATGGTGTTGCAATGGCATATAAATACATTAATAAAGTGTCCATGTTGGATATGCAAACGAGAAGGTGTACAGGACAAAACTTTGCACGCTGGAGGACTTGGAGGCATGGAACGGATTCAGGAGGTTCTCAGCAATATCCCAAACGATTTCCTTCAGAAGACCGTGCATTCCATTCATGGCCATTTGAGGAAATGGATTGTTGCCACCTGTGCCTACATTTAAATTTTAAGATTTGCTTTCATTTTCTTATGTGATAAAGTACATGTACAATTTGTTTAAAAAAATTTTTATTGGAGATTTGGACTTACGAATTTTCAATGCTTAGTTACTTTTCACCCAACCTGTAGATAGATCTTTGTAGGTTTCCAAAAAAAAGAGAAAGCAAGATTTCATACTGGGATTTCTTACTTTATCATCAATTGCAATGGTTATCAATCTTATTGACAGCCAACTGATCGGACTCACATTAAAAAAATGTACTTGCCATGCCTAAGTGATACCCATGAGATTCTCTTCTGTTCTTGTCACACTGAGGTTGAACTGTGCTTGGCACTTTGCTGTATCTTTTCATTAGAGCACATCAAATTTTTTTTTTTTTTATCAAAGCATGCTTGAGTCGTAGAGAAAAATTCCCTAAAGTATAACAATGTTTTTGCACTGCTGCGGCAAGGCCCCCTGAAAAGCCTGAAATATTAATTCAAAGTCGGTTGTCATGTTGACTTGACATGAGATTTTCAGACTTGTAAATCATGAAGCGATGAAGCATGGTCAAATACAGTATTACCTTCATTTTTCAGAGGTGATTTTAAAGGGGTCTGATGCATGGCCACTGCAAACCCCTATATCATAATGAGCAATGCACTGTCCAGTGTTTCAGTTTTCTTTTTTTCTTTCTTTGTGATTGTCATTTTAGCTTTGAATTCTAATAGGACATTGAATGTGAGATATGTGTGACTAGATGCTCGGATGAATTACTATACTTGCAGTTTTCACCTGTCACAGTCTTAGCTATTCTTATCAGAGCTAAAATAATTAGTCAACAAATCCTACTATGCTGAGATCAATGACCTGTCAATGATTGGCTGTAGGTAACCACAGTTGTGTCGATGTATAACTGCAAAAGTACTAGTGTAATATTGCTTTTGTAAAACAGTTCTATAAACAAAACCATTGGCCACTGACAATGTCAACATTCAAATGATGCTTATGATGGGACATATGCATTTCTTTTATGCCCCTCAAGTTTTATGCTTAATTAAAAAAGATTTTGCATGACAGCTGGGATTGGCCCAGAATGCTGGTTCCAGGTTGGGGTTGTCAGAATTGCAGCATGCTCTCTCTGCATTAATGTAATCAGCCTGTCGTCAGGCAGAACCTTATTCCACAAGGATGCAGAATTAGCGCAAATTGCCACAGCATGGACATTAATGATGTAAGGCCATCAACCTCAATGCTGCCCTTTTGTCCACTGACTTGATGATTAAAAACTGGTGTAGATTTGTTAGAGCTGAGCTCAGAGGGCAGTGACTCCCCTCCAGTGGCCTTCTTGGCTACTGAGAACATGGATTTGACAAGCTACGCAATCTCTTGGTTGGAAAATACAATAACCACAGGTTATGAATTGCTGAAGGTGTAATGCTGCGGTGGAGGGATTAGACAAGACTCATGGGACATATAACCTGCATGAGATGGTTGACTTGATCTCTAGCAATTGACCCAGCTGCAGGTCAGGCATTTTTGTAAGCAGTAGAAGCTACCTCTTCCTGAAACACTTAAATGAGCACTTTCCAAGTTTGCTTTGTAGAATTCAAGAGTTATATTTATGTTAGGTTTGTAATCTTGCGTACCAGTGTATATTTATTTATTGCTAGAGACTCAAAGCACTTTTGTACGTCGCTCTGGATAAGGGCGTCTGCTAAATGGCAAAAATGTAAATGTACTGTAAATGTAGAAGCTCAAAGATTAAAAGCTATAGGAGTGGTTCCTGCTGCATTCCTTGGAGAGTACCTTTTGTTCTGACAGTCAAACACAGATTGTCAATCTCCTCTGTGCTAATTTGTGGCTCTGCTGCGCTGCCAATGTGACTGACAAGTGTAAAGTGAGTGACAGGTGATGACATTGCTAAAAATCAATAGTAGTCCTTCACTAACTAATCAGAAACTCAGAGAAAAGACAAGACATTGTACATATACAATAACAAGGGGTATGTAAAGTCTATATTTTCTATATGTTTCTATATTGGTTTTGGGCTCCAAATGTCTGTATCTGTATTCAAATATGTCTTTCCTATTTTCTTTCTTCGAACTACTATGCCCCAGAAACATTTGAATACAGTAAAACTTAACCCAAAGTTGAAATGCCAGCACTGTCAGCACTGTCATGGTTCTTGTATATTGTCTTCTCAAATTCGGTGACATAATTTAAATTTATAACTAATCAACAAGTGATGTATTTAATAATATGCTCAAGCACTTGAGCGTTTAGTAATTAATAATTGTTATTTATTTCTAATGAACATTTTTGGCTTTCCCAAATACAAGCTGGAAAATACAAAAACATATGTAAATATACTAAATATAGTATAGTACACTATATGGACAAAGCAAAAATTTGACCATAAGATTGGTATGTGCTTTTTGAACATCCCATTCCACATTTAGTCCTCATTTGCTGTTATAATAAACTTCACTCTTCTGAGAAGATGTTCCACTACATTTTGTAGTGTGTTTGTGGAAATTTATGTTCGTTCACCCACATGGGTGTTAATAAACTCAGGTACTGATGTAGAGTGTGGAGGCCTGGTGTGCAGTCAGGGTTCCAATTCAAACCGCAAAGGTGTTTACTAGGGTTGAGGTCAGAGCACCATAGCAGGCCATTTAAGATCCTCCACTGCAACCGATGTAAACCATATTGTCATGAAGATGGCTTTGTGCACAAGAGCATTGTCATGCTGGAAAAGATTTAATTCTCTCAGATAAATTGTAAACAAAATTTTTTTTAACGCATTCAAAGTCACTGTATACAATTTTGTACCTCCAACTTTGTGGTAACAGTTTGGGAAAGAATCATAGGAGTCCAAATACTTTTGTCTATATAGTGTATATGTAAATATATAGTTTCCTCTAATTGCTTTCTCATGAATCTTTTTCTTAACCTGCTTTTTATTAGAGTGCCTACATTAACATTATATTTTTATTTAATATGGTTTTTATTAATAATGCACTGTTTACCAGTGGCCATTTTCCCGATTCTATTTTGATGTTTTATTTTATTTTAATAACACATAAGGAAAACAAATTAAGGTATGCACTGTCAGTATTTGGTACACAAAAATACGAACTAAAATATAACTTTACCTAGATTTCCTTACCTTGGTAAAGAAACATCAATTTAATGGAAGGTTACACACTATAGGAACATTTTATAGAATTATTTCTGATGTGATCGTTATTAAGGTCATTATGTACTATATATGCTATATGTATATAGAGATAATACAATAAAGAACGCATAATAAACGCAACTGTAATAGACACTTTGTGTCTGTGGATGTTCAGTCAGTTTTTTGTTTAGAAATGTGTAATAAATGCAAACATTTAAAAAAACAAATGTATTTGGCTATGAAGTGCTACACATACTCAAATGGGACAGGTAATGTGTGTCTGTGAGAAAGTTAGAGCAAGAGAGAGAGAGAGAGAGAGAAAGAGACTGTAGGATCCCTGGTGTGTGCAGACAAAGCCGGAGGACATTGTGCGATGTCTCAATGCAGGGATTACACACACACACACACACACACACACACACACACACACACACACACACTTACATAGACACAGTAATATACATACAGAGATCATGCTGTGTTTAAAAATGGATTTTAACAAGAGACTTATCCTCCATGGAAACAAATGTTTGCCTGGGCAACAAGTTTCTCTCTGTCTGTTTCTTACTGACACACACACTCACACACATACATAGTCGGCATAACTGACTAAGATGTAGTGTTAATTGTACTGGGTCAGCAGGGAGCATCATTGATTAGCCATTTAAAAAAGAGATGCATATTTCACTGGGGAGACAGAGGTACAAGGGAGAGAATGTGAGAGGGAGAGAGAGAGAGAGAGAGAGAGAGAGAGAGCGAGAGAGAGAGAGAGAGAGAGAGAGAAAGGGAGGGGAAAAAACATTGCCAACAAGGAAAGAAATAATAGCATATCCTTCAATATAGTGTGTGTGTGTGTGTGTGTGTGTGTGTGTGTGTAAATGGGTAGAGGTTGGTTGGGCACACTTAAGCATTCTGTCATCAAAAGCATGTGTATCATTCATGTATGTTTCAATCATAGTGACAGGTTATATGGAAACAAGAGACTATAGAGGCTAGGGGTATAACAGTACACAAAATCCATGGCTCGGTACGTACATCGGTTTTAACGTCACGGTGCGGTTCAATTTCGGTGCAGTTAGGAGGAAGAAATGCAAAACAAAATTGCTTGGCACTTTTTATTAATGCAGACTATTATTATTAATATTTGTGAACATCAGCAGTTTACATTTTAACAGTTTTAAATAAAATGCCTGCTTGGTTAAATAATATATATAAAATAATAATTTATAATATTTTATAAAAAAATAAATAGAATAAATCAGATGAATGCAATTCACTTTTTTGTTATATTGATTAAATTGAGTAGTCAATTAAATTAGCACATATGACATTTATTAAATAAAATTAAATAAACTGAAAAATGTAATTAAATAGTTTACATTTGTTAGACCCCATTTGTGCAATACAGTGTAAGGAAAATCAGAGCGAGAGAGAAGGTTGGATGGTGTGGAGATGGTGAAGCAGGAAGTCGATAGGATTAGTAAGGAGGAAGTGACAGCAGCAAATAGGAGGATAAAGAGTGAAAAGTCGGTTGGACCAGATGACATACTGGTAGAAGCATGGAGATGTTTAGGAGAGATGGCGGTGGAGTTTTTAACAAGATTGTTTAACAGGATATTGGAAGGTGGGAGGATGCATGAGGAATGGAGAAGGAGTGTGCTGGTACCGATCTTTAAGAATAAGGGAGATGTGCAGACCTGCAGTAACAACAGAGGAATAAAGTTGATCAGTCACTCCATGAAGTTATGGGAAAGAGTAGTGGAAGCCAGGCTGAGAGAAGAGGTGACCATCTGTGAGCAACAGTATGGTTTCATGCCGACGAAGAGTAACACAGACGCATTATTTGCTTTGAGAATGTTGATGGAGAAGTATAGAGAAGGTCAGAAGGAATTGCATTGTGTGTTTGTGGATTTAGAGAAAGCGTATGACAGAGTGCCGAGAGAGGAGTTGTGGTATTGTATGAGGAAGTCTGGTGTGTCAGAGAAGTATGTGAGGGTGGTGCGGGACATGTATGAGGACAGCGTGGCAGCAGTGAAGTGTGCAGTAGGAAAGACAGACTGGTTCAAGGTGGAAGCTGGTGGAGGCTTTTTTATACCCCTGGCATTGTTGTGTATGATTTTAAGTTTAATGATAGTAATAAAAAATGCGCTCAAAGTGTGCGGCGGAGATTAAACAAACTTGCGATCCACCACTTATTACGTTTCTGTGGGAAATTAGATTTTAACTGTGTTCCACACGTAAAATAAATGTTACCAAATTGTACCAGCCCGAAAGCTCTGTACTGAAAAATTTCAGTTTAAATACCTGTACAGTTACACCCCTAATAGAGGCACAGGAGGAGAAAAAAAATCATGTTAGAGAGAGAGACACACAAATAGTGAGACATGCAGAGATTTACTAAAGGGGATAACAAAAAAGATAGAAAGAAGAAAATAAATATGGCAATAAAATATAAAAAGAAATCACATGATTGTCCTTGTTTAAGCTGTGGACAATACAGGGAATATCCACCTTCTGATATGATTTATGTATAAGAATGAAACATGACAAATTTGCTGTTAAAGGAAAATAATTCAATCCAGGTTGATGTGATGCCTATAATACCTCCAGAAATGTACACTTTCCAATAAAACGCATGCTGAAGTGTTTTATTCATCGTATACAGCATGAACGCTTACAAATTTCTAGTTATTAATAAACAAAATGTAACCATTTACAGTTCCATTATAGTTATATTATATCCTGTCGCCGGTTCACCACTTGTTCCTTCCTTGGACCACTTTTGATAGATACTGAACACTGCAGACTGGGAACATCCCACATGAGCTGCAGTTTTGGAGATGCTCTGCCATCACAATTTGGCCCTTGTCAAACTCATTCAAATCCTTACGCTTCCGGGTTTTAACACATCAACTTTAAGGACAAGATGTTCATTGCTGCATAATATGTCCAACCAATTTACAAGTGCTATGATGAAGAGATAATAAGTGTTATTTACTTGACCTGTCATAAAGTTAAAATGCGATAATGTTATGCCTGGTCGGTGTATCCTGTATAGGTAAAAATGCTCATGATATGAATTGAAGCTATTAAGAAAAGAGAACGTTTAGCATTATAATGTACTAAATAATAATATAATATAATATAATATAATATAATAACATAATAATAATGATATAATGTAATGTTAAAAATTAAGGACTTTTATAACCCTTTATAATAACATCTACAAACTTTTTCACTGTTTAAAAAAAAACTTTACACTGATGATCTGCCAAGTGAAAAAGTTGATTTTGCATTGACAAATGGCTGAAAAGTAGGTCCAAGGACAAGCTAGCAGTTTCGACAGAAACATATGCTAGGCTCCAGAGCAGAACTTCATTCAGCCTTCATCTTTAACTCGTGCAGTCAAGCATTTATAGCAAACTCCAAAACTTCAGCAAGAAAGTTCATTCGAATGTCATAAAAGACTTTATGAATGATCAAAATGCAAAGCTCTAATGAATTTCAGAAAAGAAGGAAAAGCTGTGGAGATGATAGTGATGGACCGCCTTGTGGAGTGAGATCAAGGAAATAAAAGGATTGTGTTAAAGGATAGGGAGAGTGGAGGAGGTAAAGAAAAAGACAGGACATTTACCATAATTCATCATTACTAAAGAAACAAGCAGAAGCAAATCAACATTAACATGTCATTTATGAAGACAAGATACAAATGGCACCTTGTTGTTCGGGGTCACAGCATGGACAGGGACATTAAACCAGGATTAATTCTAATCAACAACGCCTACACAAGCAATTCAAACCAGCAAATATGGAAGAAGAAAATAAGGCTTAGTCTTAATATATGAATGCATAATAAGCTTCTTTCATGTATACAGTGACTCACACTGACTGGAAACCATTCTTTTTAAACAAGAAACTGGCGACTTCTGTTGACATGAGCAACACCAGCCGTTTGCAATTAGATGTCCGAGTGTCCAGCAAATTGAGAAATGCAAAACTTTATACAAATATAGAGCAACTTGATGTTGCAACTGCAAATGGTAGTGAACACATTAGAGTGCATGTGATCCTCCTCCTGATTCACATTAATTCTATATGAATCACAAACTGTAAATGCATACTGGCAGATTCATAGTACAATGATAAAGATTGGCTACCTTCTCGAATTACACCATTAAAGCCATTAAAGCTGTCGAACTTTCTGCTCTCAGATTAACCACTATCCAAAATCGAATGACCCCAAACACCCTCTTTGCGAAGGAGGGTGGAGTGTGTCATCTGGTTGGTGATCACTGTTACACATACTTCCCACCCATCGCTGACGATGGTAAAATTGCGCAAGCTCGTTAACACCATACATAGTCATGGTTGTCCCTGTTAATTTGATCCTGGTTCTCTGTTGCTTTTGTGGGCCTTGTATTTATACTTTAATTCAATCCTGTTTAGCGTCAGTGCAACACATCACTCAGCATCGTCACTCAGCGTTGTCATGCCATTTGCAATCTGCATAATGATAACTGACGCCTAATTTAATTATTTTTATAGAATGTTATTCTTTCAGAATAAAAGAAGGCAATGTTAGGTAATATTCCAAATCAATTATTTACCTACAGTATTCTACTTGGAGTAATCTACCTAGTTTGTCTGATTTCTTCTTATTATCTTTCTTTGCACACGGACATGCTGCGAGTGCCATATTTTATGATAGATGCTTACATACACAGACCAGTCATAAGATTATGACATTAAAACATAATGACAGCTAAAGTGAATATCACTGATTATCTCTTCATCATGGCACCTGTTAGTGGGTGGGATTTATTGTACACCAACTGAACATTTTGTCCTCAAAGTTGATGTGTTAGAAGCAGGAAAAATGGGCAAGCGTAAGGATTTGAGAGAGTTTGACAAGGGCCAAATTGTGATGGTTAGACGACTGGATCAGAGTATCTACAAATCTGCAGGTCTTGTGGGATGTTCCCGGTCTGCATCTGTATCTATCTAGTATCTGGTCCAAGGAAGAGACAGTGGTGAACCGGCGACAGGGTCATGGGCAGCCAAGGCTCAATGATGCACGTGGGGAGCGAAGGCTGGCCTGTGTGGTCCCATCCAACAGAAGAGCTAGCTCAAATTGCTGAAGAAGTTAATGGGGTCAAGTTATGATGGGGTCATCAGAACACATCTCCATCAGTCAGGGACTATCTGTATTTTAAAATTGTGATTATTGACATTATTATTGTAATTGATGTATAATAAAACAAACAAAATACTTCAGGACATGCTGGTTTCGGTTCAGGGTGGCAACTGTAACTCCTCACAGGGCCACAGTGCACCTGGGGAGGGTTATTCCTTACATAAACAACAAGCTCATTTTAATCTAATTTTGATTCCCATGCCCAATTAGTTGCTAATGAGACGGCCTTTAAGTTTACCTGGAGCTTGTCTCAAAGCCCTCCTAACACCCAGAATCCAGGGGAAAAATACAACAACCTTGAAATCCTGCAAATAGTAGCAAACACAATAGAGTGCATGTGATCCATCTCCTGATTCACATAATCCTAGATGAATCACAAACTGATAAAAGTAGAAACGCTTACTGTCAAAAAATGTATAGTCCAATAATAAAATTATTATTGGCCTCTTAATACCCAGGGGAAAAAAAACAACAACTCGAAAATCCTAAAGAAGACCACAAAAATAAAGAAATTAACAAGACTGCTAGGTTTCCTAGCTTCAGTGGTGGGCTGTGCATTTGGTACCTGGGCCTTACCCGACTTAATACACCTCTTAATACCACCATTATCACGGTGCGATTATAGAAAACATCGATACTATACAAAAATATAACAACACGTGGCATTATAGAGAGAGAGGCATTTCACATATGGAGAGTGAATACCATTTTACTAAAGCAAGAAACCCAGTTAAGACAACTCCAAATGTCTACACTACTACTGCAACTGTGCCACCTACATCATCTGGAGCAGTTCAGAATCAATATTTGTCTAATAACATGACAAAAACATAAAAAATTTATATAAAATACAAGCTACTCACCAGAGATGCAGACTCATAATTTGCACCGCTCCTCAGAGGCTGTAAGCCAGAGAGCAAACCCTTTCTTGGGCTGAGACAAGCTAGCTAGCGTCGGGGTTGGCCGACCTCTGATCACGATGTCTAGCTTTTCTTGAAAATGTATGTCCAAGACCAAATAATTTTTTTCTTCCTCCGTAGGCATGAAAAAGTCTTACTCGGATGTATTAATGTGTGCAGCGCACTATTGTTACAACTTGGCTGTAACAGTTTCCCTCTGACCAACCAATCAGAGGATGAAAAAATGCTGATGCTATTCTGGGCCAGCTAGCTGCCCTGTGAGGTGAATTTTAAATCTGATTGGTTAAAGAAACAGATGCGGTAATATTCTCAATGGTAAAAGGGTCAGCAGTATTGACTTTGAAGGCGCTGGGCAGATTAGATTGACATGGCAGCACATAGAGGCTGAAATCTGAATGAACAAAAAAATCTAACCTCCACATACACGTACTGGAAGCACTGCAGCCAAGAGAAACACTATGAAATGAAGAGAATAAACTGTTGGGAATAAATGTATAAAATTTCATGGGACAAATATTAGAATTTAGGTTGTAAATGTAGGTCAGTGCTTCTGATAGTGTTAGGACAGCAGAGAAGGCTTTGCTGGCCCTGACTGCCTGCCACTGCCTAGCTTAACAGTTAAATTCAAAGATAAGCCTGATATAAGTAGTGTTATGAATTTAAGTTTTGTTGGTTAGCAAGTAAAAGAAATTAGATAACGGTATTAAGCTTTATCTTATTGTCCATTAGGTTCAACTTTCATGTGTCTATATTTGCTGTGTGCAGCATACAGAAATCTTACACATACTAGCTTCTTAATAGATCTGTGATCGCTAAGAAGTGCATGCATTACTGATCGAAAACAAAAAAAAGTTAGAAATAATATTAAGGATGAATATGGACCAGTAGAGGGCATGATACAGGAAGAGTCAGAGGGTAAAGCAGCTAATCAATGGCAGGAAGACGGCTATTGATCCTCCATTAATATCTTTTTGAGTGAGTAAGAGCTGACACACACGCGCACACACACATGATTGGATTACATATTCTGGTTATAAATAGTGCTTGGCTGAGTTCACTCACTGAAAGTTGTAGCAGTAAGGTCACACAGTGACAGGACAGACAGTTAGGTGTGTGCAAAAGGCACCTCTAAATGCCCTTATTGATTGCCGAATTGCAAGGTTGTCATGGCGATTACCTCAGCCAAACTCGACCATGTGGAAGTTTGCTGTTGTTTTGCTGTTGTTTACTGTTTTTTTTTTTAATTCAAAGTATACTGCATTTTTCACTCAAAGTAAGGAAGTAGGCCCTCCACCATTTAAATTACCAATTATTTTTCAAGATTTATTTGTCTGTGGAAATGCCCTATGCCAAAGAAAAATGCATGAGTGAACACCTGCCACATCGCCCAGCACTATAGTTGGGATCTAGGCCAACAGACTCATGAAGAGGAGCAACAGGAGGCAAATCAAATGGTTAATAGCAGCTCAGTCATAGTTATTTGCCAAGTAGCAATGTGCTTGAGTTTTAAAAGTCTATAAATTGCCTAAAGATGTACACACTACAACATCAGAAGGCAAACTATTTCAAATCTTCACAGCAGCGAGAAGAAAACATCTATCTAGCCCTTGGAATGGACAGGGCATGCTTGGGTGTTTAAGGGACACCTCCAGTGGTTTAAGACAAAGTACATTGGGGTGAGAGCAGAGTTTTTAAGTTTAGGGGCAATGTTCTGGATGTTATAGAGAGCAGATACAGATATAGAGATACAGCTGCTACTTGTCAGCTGTGTTGAAGGCTTTGCATACTCTGACTCTCTTGTGAAAGACCTATCATATAGGCTGCTTTCTTTTGAATGTTATTTATGGCTAACAGGGATCTTCTCTTATATTCTCTCAGCACTATCGTCTATGTTGATATTTAGATTTTTTTGGGGACAGTATAGGATGCAACCCAGAGTCCTTTTTGGGAACTATGTAGTACCGGCTGTAGAACCCGGACTTTCTGTCTGATGAAGGGAGCATCTCGATGGCCACCTTCCTCAAAAGATTGTTCACTTCTTGTTCCATGACCAGAGTCTGCTTAGGCCCCACCAGGGTGAACCGGGGCAGGTGAGACCCGAACCGAATTGTATAGCCTCTGTCTACAGTGCACAGGACCCGCCAAGACACATCTGGCAGAGCCTGCCAGGCCGCCAGACAGTGAGAATCAGTCTCTCGAGACTGACCTCTGGCATACCTAGTGCCAGAGCAACGCCCTGGAGCAGCTCTAGGTGCCTCCTGAGAGGTGGCAAACCCCCCCTATGTCCCTTTTAGGGGGAGTGCGCGTTGCGACGTTCTATTTTTGCACCTCACGTGTTGATGCCGGGAGATGCCGGGATGTGGTGGGGGCTGCCCCATGGGGGTGATGTGGGAGGAAATGCTGGAAGCGGGACATCCAGGAGGAGCCAAATATGCCTCTCAGTGGAGACGAGGGTGACCATGGACCGGCCAATGGCCTTAGCAGTCATTTTGGTAGCCCTAAGGGCCAGGTCTGTAGTACAGCGGAGCTCACGGATCTGCTCACCACCCGGGACATCTCCCATTTCAAGCTCCCGTAGCAGATCGGCCTGATAGGCCTGCAGCACAGCCATGGTGCTGAAAAACCAACCTGGCATGCGCCGCTCCCAGACAAGTGACACAGTTTGTCCCCCCCCTGTGATATAGCTGGGGCCAGGAGGAATGCAGGGACAATGCTTTATCTTTTTGGTTGCTTTTATGTCGTGAAAAGAAGGAAAACTCTCCTACCTTACCGAACAAACACACACAGAGCGCTTCTGAACAACAGAAGCTGGCTCTGGTTTCACTCCATGTTCTTTTAAGCTTTCTGGTCATGATGTCACCCCACTGGTGGTGCCGCACTTTCCATTGGATTGATTATACACGTGACTCCATATATCCAAATGTGCAGTTCATTAGTGCACTTGTAAAAAATATTTGAACGAACCCGCCACATCATTTACTTGAAAAATCTCAGAGGGCCCATATCGAAGACTTAAGGTCATTTTGTCTCAGGAAGAATAGCTGAAAGTCAGCAGACTTTTTTACTTTCATTCGATCTGATGGTTTAAAAAGCGCTTTTTAATGTAACCACAACATATTTTTTTAGTAACGATGTGTTATTTTCTCACATCTATTCTTTTCCATAGATTTTCAATGACCAAACATAGTTCAGAAGCACTGACCTAGCTCACTTAACTGACTGGAGGAAAATGTATTCTCAGCCTGAGACCGAAGCTTAAGGTACAATTAAACGCAATGCAGAAAAACGCAAAGCAAGGTAGTCGCAAACACCAGTCGGCTCGTAAATATTGAACGGAAGGCACAAAATAAAACAGAGATTAGGAAGAGTATAGAGAAGGAAGAGAGAGAACGATGGTTAAACTGAGAAAAAAAGAACTCTTTCTTGCTCCCTATAGAGAAGCTGTCATGCTGACTCAGTGTGTATGGCTGTTGAGCTACAGCAGTCCTTGTTTAACATTTAAACACCACTGACCCTTACTCCAACTTTCTTTCCATATGGGTTTCCTTCTTCAATATGATTTTCCATAAAACTTTTATTCTGTAGGTAATAATTGGACCATTTTTTTTGTTACTACAACTTGTAAATGAAGCTGTGACTATGTCTTGAAAACTGCAGAATGTTGTCTTTAAATAGATAAGCTTAGAATATCGTATTCAAAACAGAATGATGATGAATTCTTAATTCTGTTTGGTCAGAAGGCATTGCATACAGTACCTTACTATATGCTGTAGCAGCAGCTCTGGCAATAGCTCCTGCTGTAATTCAAATCACAGATTTTATATGTTCATGTGAGTACACTCCTCACATTTCAGCAACCATTTTAGTATATCTTCTCAGTTGACAATATTCTAGAAATGAAACGGATATATTTTAGAGTAGTCAATGTGCAACTTGTATAGCAGTACAGATTTACTGTCCTCTAAAAATAACTCAACATACAGCCATTATTGTCAAAATAACTGGCAACAAAAGTGAGTACACCCTAAGTACACATGTCAAAACTGTGTCCAAAGTGTGAATATTAGCAAAAGCAAGACCATGCGGGATTGCAGTGATTAAGGATAGAAATCACTTTCATTGTGAATTACCAACAGTAAAGACAATCATCAATGTGACAAATGTGTACAGTAACTATATGTAACTGTAGTCTTGTTAAGGACTCAAAGTTAAACATCCCAGACTGGGGAAATTATTCACCTGACCTAAACCTACTTCTCACATGACCTTGATTCAAAGTATTATTAATGATTTTGAAACTTAAAACCAATCCATCCCATCCCATTCCTTTCATGGATCTTCAAAAATCACACTCTAAGATACCTGAATGTTATTGCAAAAAAGAAAGGGTTATAGTATAAACATCTCCTTATACTACTTTAAACAGCTTTTTGTTAGTAATATTAACGCTTTATTGTCTGTCACTAACTAGCTAACTAAGAAGGACGCTGAAGTGTTAAGCCAAAAGAAGAATAGACTTGACCTTGGGAACAAGAAGACTATCAACTTCAGTAAAAAAGGAAGTCAGCTTATGTACACCTTCATTTTGTATGCTGAGCATTGCCTTTTGTGTTTTGGGAATTTAAATACATCGGGTAGGCTGTAGTCTTGACCTTTTTGTGCATGTGTGGGTCTGTGTATGTGTGTAAGTGAGAGACTGTGAGAAAGAGAGACAGACAGACAGTGAGAGATCCTAAAATGCTTAGTCATTTACCTTTGTCTTTTGCTCAGAGGAATTCACTTTTAATGAACTATATCTCTTGTTGAAACTAAATTAAAGATGTTTTCTTTTTACTCGTTTAGCCAGGGTTTACATTTTCTTGTCAAATGATCCAGGGTCTCCCACTGGGAGCTATTGTCAGACTATTATAAGGATAAGAAATAGTATGCTACTATAATTAAGTGCTTTAGAATTCTTACTTAGATAAACAGGCTGAGGCTTTCATTCTCTTGTCTTCAGCATCAACTCCATCTGCTAGTATTGTTTAAATAATCAAAGCAACTGATGCAAATTGGGAGTCTGGTGTAAAAACTAACAATCAAATGTGCCAGATAATAAAAGACACCCTGTCGGCTCAACATCCAGTCATATGTGATGACATCATGTTAATCCAAAAAGTCCTCAAATATGAAATCAGGAAATCTGATAGAGTGAGTCAGTAGCAATAATAAAAAAAAGCTGAGTCCATAAACATTAACTAGATGGTTTCCAAATTTTTTTATGAAACCCTGCATAATCAAACTTTTATATTTATTATTTAGTTATTTTACTTATACCGGTAATATGTTTTTTTTCTGATCATGAGCTATGGGAGGGTTGCGTTAGGAAGGGCATCCAGTGTAAAACATGTGCCAAATCAAATGTGCGAATCACAAATCAGAATTTCATACCAGATCGGTCGAGGCCCGGGTTAACAACGACCGCCACAGGTATTGTTAGCCAACAGGGTACCGGTGGAAATTGGGCTACTGTTGGCCGAAGGAGGAGAAGGAGAGGAGAAAGACTTCCACAGAGATGGCAGGAAAAGGAGAAGTGTAGGAGAGTGGAGGTTGGGGTTGGTACTTTAAATGTTGGTACTATGACTGGTAAAGGGAGAGGGTTAGCTAATATAATGGAGAGAAGAATGGTAGATATGTTGTGTGTTCAGGAGAAAAGTGGAAAGGAAGTAAGGCGAGGAGCAGTGGAGGTGGGTTTAAACTGTTCTATCATGGCGTGGATGGAAAGAGAAATGGTGTAGGGGTGATTCTGAAGGAAGAGTACAGTAAGAGTGTAGTGGAGGTGAAGAGAGTTTGTTCAAGTTGAAGGGGTGATTATAAATGTCATAATAAGAATAAGAGGAGGAGAGTGAAAACTGAAAGAAAAATATTATGGTGGAAACTAAAGGAGGATGACTGTAGTGTGAGATTCAGGGAAGGTCAGACAGGGACTCAGTGGTGGTAAAGAGGTGCTGGATGATTGGGCAACTGCTGCAGAAGTGATAAAGGAGACAGCTAGGAAGGTACTTGGTGTTACATCTGGAAATAGAAAGCAAGACAAAGAGACATGGTGGTGGAATGAGGAAGTGCAGGAGCGCATAAGGAGAAATACGTAGGTTGGCTAAACAAAATTGTTATTGACAGAGTGATGAGAAAAGTAGGCAGGAGTACAAGGAAATGCGGCAGCAGGTAAAGAGGGATGTGGCGAAAGCCAAGGAAAAGGCATATGAGGAGCTGTATGAGAAGTTGGACACTAAGGAAGGAGAAAAGGATTTGTACCGATTGGCCAGGCAGGGGGACCAAACTGGGAAGGATGTGCTGAAAGTTAGATCAATAAAGGATGGAGATGGAAATGTGTTTACTAGTAAGGAAAGTGTGTGAAGAAGATGGAGGGAGTATTTTGAGCAGCTGATGAACGGGGGAAATGAGAGAGAGAAGGTTGGATGGTGTGGAGATTGTGAAGCAGGAAGTGGATAGGATTAGTAAGGAGGAAGTGAGAGCAGCGAATAAGAGGATGAAGAGTGGAAAGTCGGTTGGACCAAATGACATACCGATAGAAGCATGGAGATGTTTAGGAGAGATGGCAGTGGAGTTTTTAACCAGGTTGTTCAACAAGATTTTGGAAGGTGAGTGGATGCCTGAGGAATGGAGAAGGAGTGTGCTGGTACCGATTTTTAAGAATAAGGGAGATGTGCAGACCTGCAGTAACTACAGAGGAATTAAGTTGATCAGTCACACCATGAAGTTATGGGAAAGAGTGGTGGAAGCCAGGCTGAGAGGAGAGGTGACCACCTGTGAGCAGGTTTTATGGTGAGAAAGAGCACCACAGATGCATTTTTTGCTTTGAGAATGTTGATGGAGAAGTATAGAGAAGGTCAGAAGGAGTTGCATTGTGTGTTTGTGGATTTAGAGAAGGCGTACGACAGGGTGCTGAGAAAGGAGTTGTGGTATTGTATAAGGAAGTCAAGTGTGTCAGAGAAGTATGTGAGGGTGGTGCAGGACATGTATGAGGACAGTGTGACAGCAGTGAAGTGTGCAGTAGGAACGAAAGACTGGTTTAAGGTGAAGTTTGGACTGCATCAAGCATCGGCTCTGAGCCCTTTCCTGTTTGCAGTGGTGATGGACAGGTTGACGGACGAGCTCAGACAGGAGTCTCCCTGGACTATGCTGTTTTGCGGATGATATTGTGATTTGTGGTGAGAGTAGGGAGCAGGTTGAGAAGAGCCTGGAGAGGTGGAGGTACGTGCTGGAGAGAAGGGGAATGAAAGTCAGTAGGAGTAAGACAGAGTACATGTGTATGAATGAGAGGGAGGGAAGTGGAGTGGTGCGGTTGCAGAGAGAAGAGGTGGAGAAGGTGGAGGAGTTCCTGGGGGCAACAGTGCATAGCAATGGAGAGTGTGTTAGAGAAGTGAAGAAAAGAGTGCAGGCAGGGTGGAGTGGGTGGAGAAGAGTGGCAGGAGTGATTTGTGATAGAGGAGTATCTGCAAGAGCGAAAGGGAAAGTTTATTGGACTGTGGTGAGACCTGCTATGTTGTATGGTTTAGAGACAGTGGCATTGAGTAAAAGACAGGAGGTGGAGCTGGAGGTAGCAGAGCTGAAGATGTTAAGGTTTTTGTTAGGAGTGATGAGGATGGACAGGATTAGAAATAAGATTATTAGAGGGACAACGCATGTAGGACGTTTTGAAGACAAGGTGAGGGAGGCGAGATTGAGATGGTTTGGACATGTGCAGAGGAGGGACATGGGGTATATCGGTAGGAGAATGCTGAGGATGGAGCCCCCAGAAAAGAGGAAAAAAAGAAAGGCCAAGAAGGAGGTTTATGGATGTGGTGAGGGAAGACATAAAATAGGCAGACGTAGAGGACAAGGGGGTATGGAGACGGATGATCCGCTGTGGCAACCCCTAATGGGAGAAGCCAAAAGAAGAAGATGGAGATTTGAAATATTTTTAGTTGAATAGTTTATAAAAATAAATCGGTGCTGAAAATGCCTTTTTTAAAAATTATTTATTATTATTGGTTAAAGATGTCTTTGCCTGCAAACCAATTTTTGGAAAACTTTGCTAACAGAAGTATACGCTTTGGAATAAACTGGGCCTGTTCATCTGCTTAATAATTTGAACTCATTGAGAACTACAAATAAAGGCAGGACTGGGTGTTTGATGTGGATTAAAAGTTAAGGGAGGAGGCCAGTACTGATTTGTGTCTTCTGGACATTATAGGATTTTCTCCAAAATAATAAACATAAAGAATAAAGTGTATGCAAATATTTGTTTATTGGCTAAGCGTGTGCTTTTAGGCTACAGTAATTTTTGCTCCAAAGCTACAGAAACAACATTTATACATATTTTTTTACTCATTTACTTCAGATGGGTATTTTGGAACCATGTCTTCTCACATTTTGCTAAAAAAAATTTATGGGTAATGTGGTCTTGAAATGCCAAAACTCTCACTCTGACTTGCATCATTTGGAAACTGCTGGAAAAACAATTACAGAAATTACCTCATAAAAAAAAAAAGTGATACATTGCATTACATAAACATTCTGGTGCAGTTCACGCTGTTTGCTGACAGCAAGGTGTGTGCATAACAAACGTTTATATTGAAACTTAGATGACTTTATCCACGTTATATCAAACTAATGTTATGTACCGAATTCTTAGGTGAGACACTGTAGGTCTTTATGTTGCCCTGTGGTGCAGCATGAGTAGCAGTTGGAAAAGATTGCAGTTGTTTGATTTTACACGTCTCAGTGCAGCACATTATAGCCTTCATACTCCCTTATCTTATAACTATTATATGTGGCGGAGAGCTGGATAACAGGCAGGAATTGGCAAGAGGCTAAATTGGGGAGGAAATGGGGTGAAAAAGAAACAATATGAAAACTCAGTTGGCACAAAATCAATTGTGACTTGTATTGCTAAAAAATACTTAAATAAATAACAATATAGACCTACCTGATTTTGGAAACATGTAAAGAATTTCAGCTAGATCCAGTGTTTTTTAACCTGTATTTAGAAAATTAAATGGCGGACTCACATGCTGACAACTTTTAGTTAATAACTAATACTTTTTTAAAGGGTGGGGTTTCCTTGTGTGATTTTTTTTGTAAAATATGTTATAAAATTTCTTTAGGTGTTAATGACTGCTCACACTCTCTCACGCTCTTTTCTCTTTTCTCTCTTCTTCTCTCACTTACACACATGCACATACACACACACAGTCAAAAACACAGTGAGATTATGTAGCATACTCATAGCATATAGTGACTAATAATAGTACACAAATACTTTAATTGTACACTACTTCCATATATTGCTTCTTACTGAGAAAGAAAGAGAGATAGAGAGAGAGAGAGAGAGAGAGAGAGAGAGAAAGAGAGAGAGAGAGTTTGCTCAAAAATATCCTCATAGAGCCTCAGTAGGGTGCACTTATGAAGGGTATACTTTTATCAAGGACTGCCAAAAAGACACACACATACACACAGAGCCAAATATCTGCCAGGTCGAGAGCAGCTGAAATCACTCATCTGCCCCACAAGCAGCGATCATTACACTTTACTGGTTTCAGTTTAACTTCATTTCAAGCCAAAATGCCCCTATTTCCAATTTTCCCCAAAAATTGCAAAAATACAAGCAATGATTTCTCCGGCAAGAGCATTCATGTGCTCGGCTCAACTCCTTCAATTGACCTAAATTAAAATTCAAAATGCACTTATTAATTACAAAACAATTATTTACATTAAATTATAAAGAAATTTGGAATAGACACAAATCATTGGTCATTTGGAATTTAACAAATGATCACTGATAATTTGATCGTTTGTGTATTTGTTAATGTGTGTACACACTATATTCCAATTACTTAACTGCGATGAACAAACATTTCGATGAGCAACATCACGCAAGCAAGACTACAGTGATCCCAAATACTGAATATTCAGTATAACTGTACGATTGCTATACAACAGTTCTATAAATAAAAATTTCAATGAACTGACAGTGTTTATTTAATTTTGTTCTAATATAAGAAACACTATTAGACAAACGTTTGTGGACACCTGACCATAAGATTGGTATGTGCTTTTTGAACATCCCATTACACATTTAGTCCCCATTGCTCTTATAATAACCTTCACTCTTCTGGGAAGATGTTCCATTAGAGTTTGGAGTGTGCTTGTGGAGATTTTGTGCTCATTTGGGCACAAGGGTGTTAGAAAAGTCTGATGTAGGGTGAGGAGGCCTGGGTGTTGTCAGCATTCCAATTTATTCCAATGTTGTTCAGTAGGGTTGTCACGTCTCTATGACAGGCCACTCAAGATTTTCCATCACAACCCATATAAACCATATCTTAATGGAGCGCATGTTATACACAGGAGCATTGACATGCTAGAGCAGATTTGGGGCAAGTTCAAGTAAAGGGAACATTCTATACAATGGTGCTCCTTCAACTTTGTGGTAACAGTTTGGAAAATAAAACACACATGGCTGGAAAAGTCAGGTGTAGGTCTTAAAAATCCAGACTTATTTAATAATCCATTGGCTCATTTACTAGCTCACATTTATTTACTTACATTGATTTGTACAGTCATGTTAAAGATGTTTCTCTATTAAAGTCGATATACAGAATCTTACATTTTTTTAGATTTTAACATTTAAACAAAGATTTAGAAGTACATTTTCAGTGCAGTTGCAGTGTGTGTGTGTGTGTGTGTGTGTGTGTGTGTGTGTAATGTATAATACTATTGTTAGATAATTTAAATATAATCAAAAGTTATTTTAAATAAAAAAAAAAAAAAACCATTTATTAATGACATAAAATATTATTAGTTAGAGAAATTTACAAATTCTCCTCATTAAAACCTATGATTGTTTACCTGTAAAATATTTTATTTTTAGGCTACAGAGGAATCTCCATCCAAATGTGTTAATCAGGAGATCAAATCCCAACAATGCAACAATGATGAGGGTTTACATGCACTGTCTTCCCTGTCAGTCACAGCAACACTAGCTAATCATAGGTGTCTTTGAGCTCTTGTTTGTAGAACAGATTACCAGACGTGTTTGAGTGTATTACCACATTATCCAGGTCAGCAGCTTAAGTTTGCAGCAGTGGTGTGGTGGAAAATGAGCTCCATGAGCCGCTGGAGCATTGCCAGGAGAGGTTGATACTTAGAGTGGCTGCTGCAGGTACTGAAGACGTTCTTGAAATTGGCCAGGACCTTTTTGTCAGGTCCAGTGTGGATATGAATCTGCCGCTCCCTAGGTGCTCCACCAGGTCATCCACTCAGGGCAGGGGGTTGTTGTCCAATTCTCAGAGCTGGTTGAGCTCAGAAGTCATTGCTTAGCTTGAGGCTCTCATCGAGTTTTAGCACTACCATGATGGGACTAGACCATGGGCAAATGTCAAAACAGCTCAATTTAACACACACACAAAAAAAATTGCTTTTCTTGCCTTTCGATCATTTTTTCTTGATTGTAAAAATTCACATTTACAAATATCATTGCTTTTTTTTTTATCAAATATTAGATAATAGAAACTAAAATATAATGAAACCTAATTTTTAACTCAGGTTTGAATTTTTGAAAAGATTAAAGCTATTTGATCGAAGACTACCTGAAACAAAATTAAAAATAAAAGTTATTATTATTTTAAACTATAATAACCTTGTTTTTGAGTGATTTGTTACATCATAACACTGTCTGTCTCTATTAAACTGTCAAGTACTGGTATTGTTGTGTGCTTTTTCACATATTGTTTTAATGTGAAGATTGAGCTGACCTCACAGTAGCACCACTCAAAATGATAGAGGTACAATTTTCGATCATTTTGAGCGGTGCTATTGTGAGGTCAGCTCAATCTTGTGTGCATTATCAGGAAATGGAGTACACAGACACAGATCTGGTCTAAAGTCTGTTTCATTTAATCGAAAAATAATATTGCTTAAAATAGATTAAACAGAATCTATGTTTAGATATTTGAGAAACCAAAAATTATCTGCATTTTATTGTTGTAACTCACTACAGTCATGCTAGGAGAGTGCTCTCCCTGGTGGGTGTGGGCTGGAGGCATGCGGTCACAGTACCCCCCTTAGCTATGGCCTACTGACGTTGGTGTTTGTGCCCATAACCCATACCTAGCCCATCTGAATTGCTGTGGTTGACCCCTGCTTGGTGCTAAACCTTAAATAAGATGTTCTGTAAAGAGAGAGACCAACAGGCTACATAGGCAGTTGTGTCAAGCCATTTCCTGAAACGTACCATGAAAAGTGAAAGGAGAAAGTTGCTGTCTGCAAGTTCTTCAGCAGACCATTTCGTAGCCAAGACTTCTCGTTCTACTGTGACATATTTCTAGTCAGCAGTTGTCAGTTTCTAAATGACATACAACATGGGGTGTTCCTCTCCCTTGAAGGTTTAGAAGAGCACAGCGCCCAGCACTGTTTCAGATGTATTATCATAGTTCGTCCATTCCATTAGTCTGTGCAGCTGGATGTCCTGAGGTGCTTGCCCTGCAACAGCCAACAGAGATCAGGCATTAGTTTTGAAATAAAGGGAGTACCTTGGTGTGTCAGGAGGTCTTTTGGGATTCCCACATGGCTGAAAAGGACCACAAGCTCCCAGTGATGTTCATAGAGGTGGCTCTAGAGTGGAGTGGGACTGCTTTGGGGTATCGGGTGGTGTAGTACACAATGACCGGTGTGTACTCTATGCAGACTTTGAGATTGACCCAACCAAATCCAAGCCAACCCTTTTTAATGATTAGGAGTGGGATGAGTGGGGCAGGAGCAGGCTAGGTGGGAGAAGTCAATTGATACTGGGGTCAGTTTTGACAGACATTTCAATCCTCTCCATCCATTTCCTCTCCAGCTGTCCCCTAGCTTCTCAAGGGTGTTTCAGCCTCCCAAGTGACCACGTAGTGGTTGGTGAGTTAGCAGAGAAACCCTCCCCTTATCAGAAGTTATGAGTGTGATAGCAGCTGGCCACACTGCTGATTCTCCCCTGCTTTACCTGAAGTACCTGTCCCCAACAATATTGCTTCTACATTAGGATTTACACTTGCAATCAGAAATATTCAACCCCCTCACCTCAATAGACAATACAGTGATGTTGATGAAAGATAATGAAAATAAATGGAAAAAAAAAACTTGTGAAATAACAAACAATATTTATTGATACATATTTGAGTTATTTTGACAACAGAAGTTGACTTAACTTTGAAGTTCAAATGAAAATTGTAAGTCTTGTAACACATGAGCATGTGCAGTATTATTCAACCCCCAGCTTCAGTACCTTGTGGAGCGCCCTTTAGTTTTTATAACTTCTAACAAGCGTTTTCGATAAGTGCTGACAAGCTTCTTACACCTCTCGATTGGAATCTTTGCCCATTCTTCACGTGCAAAAGCCTCTAACTCAGTGATGTTTGACGGCTTCCGTGCGGCAATTGCCTTCTTCAAATCCCACCAAAGATTTTC
The DNA here is from genome assembly GCA_014706435.1 of Silurus glanis. Taxonomy (NCBI): domain Eukaryota; kingdom Metazoa; phylum Chordata; class Actinopteri; order Siluriformes; family Siluridae; genus Silurus; species Silurus glanis. The sequence continues at coordinate 1,289,412 of JAAIIK010000085.1, read as the reverse complement.
AATTGGATTTAAATCTGGTGACTGAGAAGGCCACTCCAGGACACTCCAGCATCTTTTCCCCAACCAAGCTTTGGTTGATTTGGAGGTGTGCTTGGGATCATTGTCTTGCTGGAAGATCCAATGATCACCAAGGTTTAATTTGTCAACAGAAGGCATTAGGTTCTTCTTCAAAATGACCTGGTATTTCTGGGAATCCATGATGCCAGGTACACAATCAAGATTGCCAGTTCCTGCCTCAGAAAAACAGCCCCACATCATTATTGACCCACCTCCGTGCTTGACCGTGGGGATGGTATTCTTCTGGTCATAAGCCTGACCTTTTGCACGCCAGACATACCGCTGGTCCATATGTCCAAAAAGTTCCAGTTTGGTTTCATCAGTCCATAGAACTCTGTAGTTTTATCCAAATTCCTCCTGGCATATTCTAGTCGACTCCTGTCCAGAAGTGTACCTTCTCTTGAGCCAGATACTTTGGTCATGCCTGATCTTGTCAGAAATGAGACTGAGTGGAGGGGGAGGACAAATGCAGGATGCCACAGGGGTATAGAGAAAACCGTCTTTAATAAAGAAACAGGCAGGGGTGGGAAACACAGGCCGAAAGAAAACAGTTCATAAAAATGAGCAACCAACAAGGGCAAAGGCAAAAACAAAGTCCAATAAAACAATTCAAAGTCCAAGGGCCAGGAGACAGAGCAATGCAGTGAAACCAAAATCAAAAATCCCCAAAAAGTGCAAAATCCAAGAACCAGCAAACAGAACAATAAAGGGCAGAGCAGAAGCACAAACCAAAAACAGTCCAGAGTGAGTCCAAACCAGAGCAGAGAAAGAGCAGAACAGGGATCAGTATCAGGATCAGGAAACAAAACATGCAGGGTGGCAAGAAATATCCCAGGGACGTGAAAAGCCGGTGAGATATTCTTGCAGGGAGTAAATGTCTCAAGTGTCCTTAAATACAGGGTGGCGCGGGTAAAACAGCAAGATGGCCGCCAACCCAGAAGTGCCATAAGTGCACGCCGTGAGCCTGGAAGATCCTAACAGATCTGGGTTCTGGCGGGGATGCATCTGCGGCCTCTTGGTCCCTGTGAATCTCCTAGCGGTTAATGAGTCAACATGAAACCCCGACCAGTCTCTTTCTGCATTTCAGGAAAAAAACAGCAGCCACTCACCTCTACAGACTTTGGTGGCAGGGACTTCATGGACATCCTTCTGCACAAAGGAGTTTGAGATGGCCCCACCTTAGGTGCCTGGATCAGGTTCATAAGCCAGGCCAGAGTAATGGTGCTCCTACTTTCCAGCAAAGCCAGGGTGGGCTTGCTAATCATATTTTACAGTATCATGTGTATGTACAGTGCATCCCACCAGCCAGGGTTGGCTGGCCTAGGGGATAGTTTGGAAAGCTTGTTTAGTGGACATGAGTTCATCCTAGGATGAGGCATAGGCAGGGGGGGCAGCTGGGGTGGATCCCAGCTGTTCTGTGAGCACTATTCTATTCACTCCACTCCAATTCCAAGTAGCCAAGGCACATTCAAGTGGTGGGCATGGACTGGAGGCCCGTCATCAGAGTTATATAATAGAAAATACAAGAAGGAGAGTGGTGGCTCCAGCGGTTAAGGCGCTGGGTTGCCGATCGGAAGGTCGGGGGTTCAAGCCCCGGTATCGCCAGCTGCCACTCTTGGGCCCTTGAGCAAGGCCCTTAACCCTCTATGCTCCGGGGGTCCCTTACGAGGGAAATATCAAGGTCCGTGACGTCGGAGTGACGTGGGGCCGCCTTCCCGTGGGCTCACCACCTGCAGGAGGGACCGTAAGGGACGGTGCTGTGAGGATTGGGCAGCAGTCGAAGGCGGGGGCCTGCTTAGACTGCTGCCCCCGCGACCCGATTTACGGATAAGCGGGAGAAAATGGATGGATGGATGGACAAGAAGATGAATCTGAGATTATCATGGACTATAACTCACTAAGGTTTGGTTGAGTCTGTGCACATGATAGCTTAGATCAGGTGTGCCCAATACGCCAATCGCGATCAAAACTTCAGCGAGCTAAGTGGCTCCACTTATTTATGTGAGTCAGCCGTTTCCCAAATTAAGATTTTTAAGTCCAAATATCTTTCCACCTTGACTGATGATCATAGATAAAATAGAATAAATCAAATTAATGCAATACACGTTTTATTATATTGATTATATTGAGTAATCAATTAAATTGGCACAAATTAAATTGATAAAATAAAATAAAATTAATGGGAAAATTAAATAGTTTGCATTTGTTAGACCCCATTTTGGGTAATACAGATGCATATGTAAGTTTGTGTGTGTGTTTTATATTTAATATTTAATTTTCTAAAGATATGATCTACTTAACTGTTCTACTTATTTCAGCATACTTCAATCAACCAATCTTATGGCTCTAGCACATTGTGAAAATTATTCAGATACAGGTCAAGAACTTAATGCTTACATTAATCATAAAAATTGATTATTGTCAATGAAAATGCTAAAGAATCCACAGCGCTAGCGTTAGCTGTGTAGCGACTGGGGGAGAAGAGGGACAAACTTTTAATTCAGATAAATTGAGTAATTAGTTGGAAGCACAGTCTGCCCGCATTCTCCACCATTATATGTAGCGAATTTAGCAAAGAAAGGGAAATATTTATGAGTAATTATAACGGGTTATAGTTACTCCTAAATATTTAAGTTAAGTTGAAATTGACAGTAATGGAATTAATGTTACACTTATTTGGTCTGTTCGTCCGCCGAACAGGCAGTATAATCTTTATTAATTCTATAAAAGAGGTATCTTCCCGGCCAAGAAAGACGTAACCCCCCCCCGTACAATTTAAAATAGCATGTAGTTCAGACCGAATGTTGCAGGAACTTAATTGTAAGCGATACTAAGAGACAATCACTTGTGAAAAATATGGCATTTAATGAATGAGACAAACACACATAAAGCTAGCTACACAAACAAACAAAAGAAGTAAAGAAAACAAAAATGAAAATAAAATAAACAAAAGTTAAAATTAGGAAAGGAGGAAGAGAAAGGAAAAGAAGAAAGGAGAGAAAGGAAGGAAAGGATTGGCAAGCTTAAGCTTCAAAATTAAGCACCTCCTAACTTGAGAAATTCACGGAAATTTAAATTTGCCTTAATATTAATATTATAATATTAAAGGGTTCAAACTTAAAACGCATCTAAATTAGATTGGTAAACCGATTACTTGCATTGGTTTGTTGCGCAAGAGTCCGGATGCGGTAGACAAAAGAATCTTGGACGAGTCGGTTAGGGTGGAGTCAGATGTTCTTCCAGCTTCTCCTGAAGATCAGAGCAGTTGTTGTTCTTGAAGATAAAGCTTGCTGGAAGATCTCAAAAGAGATTTGAGATCTCGTCCCGAAGAGTCGCTGCTGGGCTGTTCGAAGCGTCCAACTCTTCGGGCCCCGGGGTTCCGAGCCTTTCCGGTCGAGCCGAGTGAGCGAGCTGCTTTCCTTGACTGAACCTTGATTAGTTGGGTTCAAGATGTTTTAAAGGTCCTGAACCCCACCCATTTTTGGGGGAATGGCCAATGCTATGGCCTAAAACTTTGGAGGGAAAAACTCCCTTTGTTCATTTGTTCCCTGTGAGGCCAACAAGAGTACAGGGTTTGGTCCTGTTTCGTGTCTTCAGAGGGGGAGTGTGACACTGTGGGATACACCACCCCCAATAAAAGTTTCACCTTTTGATTGAGATGTAGATGTCATAGGTTAAAAGGAATGCCTGGGACATGAAATCTAAATGACCTGTGCCAGACGCTACAGCTGCTAACCAGGAAGTGGCTCGCTGCTAACTCTAGCGCTATGGATTCTTTAGCATTTTCATGCATGCGCAAAACAAATCTTATTTCTTGTATGGAATTAGTAGCCACAGTGACATTGCGCTAACTTTAGTTTATTTGTTGTACCCCTGGCATTGTTGTGCATGTTTTCAAGTTTAATAATCAAGCTGGAAAAGTGTGAGCACCACTGGCTTAGATTCTTATACTTGACTGACAGAAGTGGAACCTGATGTGGTCTTCTGCTGTTGTAGCCTATCCACCTTAATTTTTGATATTTTTGTGCATTCTGCAAGGTTTTCCGCTCACCACATTTGAAAAAGTGATCATTTGATTAGCTCCTTCCTGTAGTCAGTCTGGTCATTCTTCTCAGATCGCTCTTATCTACAAAGTGTTTTAGCCTGCAGAAGGCTTTTTTGTATTTTTACAACTTTCTTTGTAACCTTTGTAACCTAGTCACTGTTTTGCGTGAAATCTCAGGAGATCAGCAACATACTGAAATATTTAAACCATGCCGAAAACATTTACTGACGTTCTTGACCTGTATCTGAATAATTTTCACAATGTGCTAGAGCCATAAGATTGGCTGATTGTACAACATTAAATGTATTTATGAGGATCAACACATGGACTTGATTTAAATAGTATGGTCTCCTATTTTTCTCAGGTTAGTATTGTGTGTTATATAGTTGTTTTTTCATTCCTTTTAAAACAAACTGATTTAAGTGGACTCAGATGTTTGGATTCTAAGCTAGAACAAATGACATTAAAATGTGTGTCCTTACTGGTGGCTTTGCACACATGAGCTTGTTTATTTGAATTACAAGTAACCGAGGATTTTTGGAAAAGCTCCCCTAAACCCCACAGTGACCCCATCTGAAGCGTACATGCAGCTGAATGTATTATAGTGGTTTATTGCTTGACGAGTTCCTCCACCTTATTTCCTTCCCACAGATGTGTTTTGAAAAACAGTGATAAATAAATCTTGCATCCAAGAGCAAACTATTCAAAGTCCACTAGATGATTTATGTCCCAAGAACATGTCTGCAAACTTCAGAAAAAAAAAGTGGTGAATTTTTGCAGGGGGCAAAAGGTTAGCACTTATAGCTTCTTAATAATATTGTATTTAGAATACGAATGAGAGTAGCAATATGACCAATGCTTCCTTCAACAAATGCAAAAGTTATTAAAGTAAGAAAGAGAAGCTTATTGCATCACTAGTAACAACTGAACTGTTGTTACTAGTTAGTCATTCTTTAATAATACTGGTTTGCATTCTTTTCTTCTTCTTTTCATCTTCAAGTATGCGCAAAAATGTACAGCAAAACAGCGAACTGTGCTAGATTTGGTTGTTTATCTTAATTACAGTTCTGCCAAATTAGTCAGAGAGCTGAAATTCAGCTCACAGTTTTCAAGCAGTGAAGAAAAAGAAGGACTAGGAAGAAGAGGCAGAGTAAAAAGGAAATAGAAGGTATTGAGGTGGAAGAAGAAGAAGAAATTTTAGAAGTGTTAGAAGAAAAAGTGAAGAAAAATGAGAAACATGGGATTCAGAGGTGTAAATGCTTTTCACAGCTTAAGCCTTTGCGGTTGCCTTTCTCTTTTTTGGAGTATCACTTAGAGCTGCACTGATATTGTTTTGTTTTCTTTGTGTGGTGTTAATTTTCTCTGCAGGCTAATATTTTTTGGCAAAAACACCAGAATGTTTTTATGAGCTTTAGCCTGAAATATCACAGTAATGATTACATTACCTATTATAAAAATATGTAAGATTCTTTTCTCTTTTTTTTTTTTTTTACACGCTTTTACACTTTTACAGTGCTTATTTTAAAAGGCACTAAACAAACAAACAAAACAATATTCCCATGTTGCATATTTTATACTGTGCTTTGTTCAGGTGCTGCAGCTTCAAAACCTAGCTAGTTCTGCAAATCACTGTAACAAAAATAACACTGCTGTAATAGAAATTTGAACAGGATATTTACTACTAGTTTTTTTTTTTTTACAGGATTTTATACAGAATATATATTTTTTTACAGAATCTTTTGTCATGTGAAATAATTTCAAAAGGATTTTCTTTGTGCTTATTTCCCTCCAGTAACGTTAATTGTGATGAGTCCTTCATGCTTAATAATTTCTATTACAGACAAGATAACAGTGTTTATCCATTAACATTAAAAATGTAATTATTGGTTTTTTCCCAATACCAGATATATTTTTATGCAATCTTATATGGGACAAAGTTAAATGAATAGTGAAAAAGCCATAATTAAGCACTTATAATTAAAATTAAAGTATGACCTTACAAAGTGACATAAATATGTACCTGGCCAGGCATAACTTTATGGCCACTGATCAGGCATAACATTATGACCACCTGCCTAATATTGTTATGGTCCCCCTTTTGCTGCCAAAACCAGTCCTGACCTGTTGAGCATTAAAAGTATTAACTTCTTTAGCAATTTGAGCTAGGTAACTCGTCTGTTGGATTGGACCACACGGGCCAGCCTTCGCTCCCCACGTGCATTAATAAGCCTTGACCCTGTCACCGGTTCACCACTGTTCCTTCCTTTGACCAGTTTTGATAGATACTGACCACTGCAGCCTGGGAACACCCCACAAGAGCTGCACTTTTGGAGATACTCTGACCCAATCGTCTAGCCGTCACAATTTAGCCTTTGTCAAAGTCGCTCAAATCCTCTTCTAACATATCAACTTTGAGGACAAAAAAATGCAGTGTCCATCTCTGCCTGAGGTGGAATATACTGTATATGGCACTGACTATGACCGAGCTAAATTCCAGAGGGAGATAGAAAGGGCGGTATTTGATGGTCAGTAGTTCCAGATTTGGGGTGCAGGAGTGTGAAAGAGGAACGATGCTCGTGCTGTCGCACCAATGGTCATTCACCATAAGACACACTCCACCTACCCTTGACTTCCCTGACTCCACTGTTCTGTCCATGCAGTGGACTGAGAAAAGCTCAGCCGTCTGGATGGCGTGGTCTGGTATCGCAGGGTTTAGCCATGTCTAGGTGAAGCAGAGAAGGTTGCAGTCCCGAAAGTCCCTCTGGAACGTAACCCTTGCCCTGAGGTCATCTGGACGTTGGCTAAAAGGATACTGGGTAAGGGAGCGCGTTGTGCGCCCGCCCTCAGCCTGTTCCTGATGCCGGCTTGTTTCCCACACAGATTCCCATACTATACCAATTGATAGTATAGTGGATCTGTCATATGTAATGATGGTCATCTTATATAAAGGAAACAGTAGATATGTAAATAATTATGATAAATGGTCTGCGCTATTTTTTGTTTTGTGTATCTGTCCCACACTGTTATGTATTGTATTGTTACTGTATTTTCTTTTGTCTTGCACTGTTTGCACTAAGTTGCCCATGATGTGCTAGAACAATTACTTTAGTCCTTAGCTTTATTTTCTGTTATTTAGCTTTATGTTGTTTTTATGTAGCACCAGGGTTCTGGAGAACATTGTTTTATTTCACTGTGTACTGTGGCTATATATGGTTGAAATGACAATGAAAACTTCATGACTTGACTTGACAATTAGCACAAATTTGGAGGCACACAATTTGTATGTCTTTAAATGTAGTAGCAATAGATTTCCCTTCACTTAGAGGCCCAAACCTGTTCCAGCATGACAGTGCAGAGAGAGGAAATGCAATGAAGAGATCTCCATAAAGATATGGTTTACATGAGATAGAGTGAAAGATCTTGAGTGGCCTGTTGTAATTCTCTGACCTCAACCCTATTGAACACTTTTGGAATTAATTGAAACAGTGACTGAACCTCAAGCTGCCTTATCCTACATTAGTAACTGACGTTACTGACACTTTTATGGTTAAATGAACACAAATCTACACAACAACACTCCAAAAATATAGGCTTTTATAACAGTAAATAGGGGCTATGATGTTAAAAATACACATACCAATTTTAGGGTCAGGTGTCCAGAAACATTTGTCCATAGAGTGTATTTCTATTTCTACAGGATGTTTTTGGGTTAAATTCGGTCTCCCATCACTTTTGACCTGATGACACATGAGTTGTTATAAACCATGACACTCTGACCAGTATTGACTTATGAGCAATACTATTGACTTTGACAGCTTAACTCCACTGTCTCCTTGAGGGACTTGCTATAGGTCATATGTATACAAACATCCTACTGTTTTTCGATGTGTGTAAATGTGTGTGGACAGGGCTGTCACACACAAGGGAATAGTACATCAGATGTCCAGGTAAAAGGCCTGCATTTGCATAGACCTTAGAAATGTGAAAAATGTTTGTACTACTTGAGTTAAAGTAGAGATAAACTAGGTAAAATATTGTTATATTATTTAATATTTCAGTTAAGTAAAAGTACAAAAGTATTTGCTTTCATTTGTACTTCTGATATCTTTAAAAATGATCATGAGCCCAAAACCTGATGTTAGACACATGGCTCTTCTCCACCTTCCGCTTGAGGATGGATTCAGGTCTAGATATGTACTTGTACTTCACCTTCAGCTTTATCAGCAAGGCAGTTGGCAGTGTGTTTGGGGTCATTATTATGTTTGAAAACTGCCATTCGGCCCAGTTTCTGAGGGGAGGGCATCATGTTTTGCTTCAAAATGTCACAGTACATGTTGGAATCCATGTTTCCCTCAATGAACTGCAGCTCCTCAGCACCATGCAGCCCCAGACCATGATGCTACCACCACCATGCATCGCCACACATGCTGGACACCATCTGAGCCAAACAGGTTTATCTTTTAGACCACAGGACATAGTTCCAGTAATTCATGCTCTTGGACAGGTTGTCTTTAGCAAACTGTTTGTGGGCTTTCTTGTGAGCCAGCTTCAGAAGAGGCTTCCATCTGGGACAACGGCCTTGTTAACCGACTTGTTGCAGTGTGCGGTCTAAGCTCTGACAAGTGGACCTTCCACTTCTGCAACCTCTAAAGCAATGCTAGCAGCACTAATGCATCTGTTTTTTGAAGCGAGGCCTGTTCCGAGTGGAACCCGTCTTGGAAAACCTCTTTATGACCCTGGCCACTGCACTGTATCTGGGTGTCACCAATCTTCTTATAGCATTGGCTATAAATCTGTACCGATATACAAGCTGAACATTTACTACTCTAAAATATGTCAAAGTTTCATAATTATAGTATTGTCACTTGAGAAGATATACTAAAATGGTTGCTAAAATGTGAGGGGTGGACTCTATTTTGTGAAATACTGTAAGTGCAGTAACGATTTACATGTACTACTGTCCACCACTGCTAGAAAATTGCAATAAATGTATACTCCATTCCATATTTAGTCCACTCTTCTGGGAAAATGTTCCACTAGAGTTTAGAATGTGATTGTGGCGATTTGTGCACACTCAGTAACAAGGGCATTAGTAAAGTCAAGTGCTGATGTTTTTAATGGTAAGGCTTAAATACGTGTAAATTGGGAGGGGGGGTTAATTTGTATTGGGGACTAAATGGATACTAAATGTGGAATGTTGAAAACTGACATACCAATCTTATGGCCAGGTGCCCACAGGCACAGTAGCTTAAGTGTTTAAGGCATTGAACTCTAGATCGGAAGGTCACAAGAAACAAACCACCTCACATCCTCAAAAATCCTGACTTGCAAATCACTATGTATGATCAATACATGCTTGTCATTTACATAAAAGATTTATTGACTTGTTCATTTATTTTAAGTAACTGTTGTATCCAGGTTAGGAGAGGAAACCGACTTGAAGAACATGCAAATTTCAAACATACTGTAACTTGAGCCTAAAAAACGTGTGCCACCTATTTATTAAAGTGTTTAAGTGATTTGTATATTTTTGTAAGCTGTAAGTTTTCTTTCTCCTACAAGTCCTACAAGCTTAAATTATTAAGATATTTTTCTTTAGTCTGTCCTTTAGTCATCTCACTTCTTTATGTTCACACTATAAGGAAGCACATGAGGATCAACTTTGCTTGAACTTTAATGCTAAGGCTACTATCCTCAATGGTTTACTAGAAAGTGTAATTTCTGATGCAACTATGATATATAATCCATTACATCTGGAACTTTAAAGCTGACGTCAGCTGTCTCCACTACCTTTATGTTGGATTTCTCCTTAATATGTTAGATCTTTGAATTTTTTTCATTTCTATTGTAGGTGTGCTAACTATTTTATAGAAAAGCAGAATTTCTACCTCAAATATTTTTATACAAATGTATTTAAGGTTGGTTTATCAGGCTAGTTAATTCCTTGAAGAAGATTCACCTTTATGTAGAAAATATTTAGGCCTGGGATGCCAAGTGCAGTCCAAACTCTTCAAATGAACAAGCTTTCAGTAATGAACACATTTATTACAGGAAGATGCTTCCTGATCGGCTGAAGCAGATAGTATAATTTCCTCAATTCACTTTGTATCATCTTTCAAATCATAGTATCACTGCAATGTTAGCTGCCTTTCAGGTGCCTATGTAAGTGCTGTTTTTGTTATCAGAGAATAGGCATGTTCACTTTCAGACTTCCTGATTAGCTCTCTCAAAGACAATGATTATCTGAAATCACAATCTTCTCCCTAATCAGGCTACCAAGATCCTGATATGTCTGATCAGAATGAGATGATGGTTATTGGATTCAGTTCAACACAAAAGCTTAGCCTTTACTGCACATTGATTACAGTAATAAAAAAAAAAGTAATTTCCTCATCCTTATATTATACATATACTTTATATGACAGAATACATCATGACTATACACAACAGCCTGCTTAACTAAGACAAATATAAAGGTATTTTTGCAATATTATGTGGCTCATAATGTTGACTAACTTGCTACATAAGAAGAACAATCAAGCTTATTAGAAGACAGCTCTAAAATATGGTTGATCTACATCCAACATATATCAGGTATAACATACATATCAGCTTGTATAACATGGATTATATGCAAACTATATTACTGCAAGCACATTTGAGCTAAAGGTGTACATCTTACAAGTGACTACTGAACACTCAGCTGACACCTCAATTAAATTTGAACCAGTGTTTGCAAACACCATGGTTCATGACAACTTATAGTATAAAGTAGACTGGCAGTCATGTCTGCGTTAGATGTGTCACATATGAATCACAGCTCCGATATTTGTTTAGCACTAGAGATCAAGCGACAATGAACCCACCTTACTCTACAAGAGAGAAAATCTGTCAGCCTATTCAAGACATCTGGGCCTGTGTTGGCAGCACTCCGTTGTGCCACCATGATTTTGTCGACAGAAACAGAAGTCTCAATCTCCGACACATTCCCTGTCACTCTGAGTCTGATCAATATCTATCTAATCAGATATGGAGACAGCAGCAGAATAGCCAAGTTCACCTTTAAAGTGCTGATGAAGCAAGATAAACAAATGAAAGTGTGTGTGATATCAGGTTGCAAATTGTTGCTGCCTGATGAAATAAACATACATCGCTACTTTCTTGTGGATTTTACTTTTTTTTGTTTGTGACATATTGAGATCAAAAGAACCACCCTACATTATGAATCAAAATACATCTAGACTATGTATTCTTTTAATAAACGAATAAACCATGATGTTGTTTAGGTATCAAAAAGTTTCGAGACTAGCTTTGAGCACAAGAAAGTACTTTATTTATTTAAATTTACACACTATCACCTCCAGCAATACGGCATGCCCAGCTCCCACTTCTGAAATATATCATAGAAGTCTTCTTTTTTTGAAGTATGTGAAGCACCTTCTGCGATTCTCGTTGGATCTCAGCAATGGTGTCAAAACAGCAACCTTTGAGCTAGATCTTCATCTTTGTGAAGAGAGCGAAGTCTGCAGGAGCCAAATCTGGCAAATAGTTTGGATACGGAAGTGAGATCATGTGCATTGTTCACCGACGATCATCATGCACAGGTTGCCGAATGGTTTCGACATTTTTAGGGGTTGAGTTTCTGATCTCTCGTCGTCTTTAAATGATGTTCTTCTGCTCCTAAACATGCGTGCGACTCAAAACAACTCAAATGTCTCATTGCAGCATCACCGTATGTCAAACGTATGTTATGTCAAAGGTCTCTGTGGCAGATTTGCCCAGTTTCATGCAGAATTTCACGTTTGCTCTTTGTTCTAACTTGTGGTGACAATAAATTGTCAGGAATTTAATGCTGTTAAGAAAAATTCCTGAAGCTATATGAAACACAAAATAAAACATATCGCTAGACCATAATAAAAACATTGGTGATGGTAGCAGTTTCACACATGCACAGAACAAACACTGAGTTTTCGCACATTCACAGTACAAAATGTGTTTCCGATACAGAAGTAGCCACAGTTAAAAAGACCTTGAATTTGGAAGGGGGTACTGAACAATCCATATGTCATAACCATGTATTCATAGTGGCCAAAAGTAGTGCTAAAGAGTGTTTTCTATTCATTAAACTTGAAAAAAAACTGGAGGGTGTGTATGCTTTTGAGGTCAAGTTTAATGAAGAGCTGTTTAAGAGCCAGGGTGAATAGGCACAATGGATAAAGATACTTCAGAGTGAGGTCTAAATCTACTGCATGAAATTAATAGAGCCCTCCTGATAGCCATACATATGCATTTGCTTTACTGGCTTCCCTATACTTCGAGAAGTGTGGAGGAATTTAAGGATACTGTTTAGTTTTTGGGCTTTTTATGGACATAGTTGACATTAAGGAAATGATGCAGACACTTTGGCTTTTATTCAGACAAGGAGATTTGTGGATTATATAATTAAACCTGCAGTAATCTTAAGACTAATGGAAGTGTAGGAGATGAGGTGTGAGATGTGATGTGCCAATTATTCAGGGCTTGGCCATGTATGAGGTAAACCAATTAATGCACCTCTGTCTGTAGCTGTTAAGTCAGGCATTAATCAATACATTTCTCCACTGGTACTCTGTCAACAAGAGCTGTGAAGATAGATTTTTATCCTTTATTAAATGTACTTAGAGAAAATGGCTTTGTAGGACGAGACTTTGGGTCAGGACATAGCCCTTTTTGGTTCTGGGTTGGGACATTTTAGGTTTCTCTACACTAGACATTTTCTCAGTGTTCTAGACAATCCAAAGGGGGGGGGCTGAGAGTGTTTTGTGTGCATGGGCTGGGTTTTGCACAGAACCTTGTCTTCTCTCATTTAATGATTTTTCCATGTAAATAACAATTGCACTGAGGTCATCAAGTGACTGTCATTACATGCTAGCTCAGTGAAAACATCTAGACACAAGACAACAATGCTTGCTGGCTAATTCTACCAGCTGCATGCTGCTATGCACTGACCAGGCAAAATTTTATGGCCACCAATCAGGCATAACATTATGACCACCTGCCTAATTTTGTGTTGGTCCCCCTTTTGCTGCCAAAACAGTTCTGACCCATCGAGAATTAACAGCATTAACTTCTTCGGCAATTTGAGATAACGTAGCTCATCTGTTGGATCGGACCAAATGGGCCAGCTTAAGCTCCCCACATGTATTAATGTGCCTTGGGCATCCATGAACTGCCACCGGTTCATCACTGTTCCTTCCCTGGACCACTTTTGATAGATATTGACCAATGCAGACCAGGAACATCCTACAAGAGCTGCAATTTTGGCAATGATCTGACCCAGTCATCTAGCCATCACAATTTGACATTTTGTCAATTTGCTGAAATCCTTACGCTTGCCCATTTTTCCTGCTTTAAACATTACCTTTAAGCAAAAAATGTTCACCTGCTGCCTCATATATCCCACCCAATAACAGGTGCCACGATGAAGAGATAATCAGTGTTTTTCACTTCACCGGTCATAATGTTATAATTTCATCATTCGATGCCTGGTTGGTGTAGTTCTGAAAACAAGGTTTAAGACAATTCTACCAACCAGTTAATCTACCACTCATATGACAGGTGCCAATTCAGGAGGCTATCTTGTGCTCCCTATGAGATGAGTAAAGACAGCCAATTGCATCTTTTCCAAATACTGCTTATTCTGCATCATGGGGTGGGATAAACAAACTCTGCTATCCACCCCCTTCAGCAAGCATGAGCTCACAGAATGCCCATTATTGGCTAGTGTCACTGAGATTGATAAAATGGAGAGCATGCCACCTCACCTTGTCTGAGAGTGCGGCCAGTTTTGCTCTCTGGGACTTCTGGCTATAGATGGGTGTAGCATCATCAAGATTCAAATTTGTGATCTCTGGATGATAGGTTTTTCTTTTATGCTGCTGTTTTGTTTTTAAGAGGACTAATTTTAAATTTGAGCTCTTGTATATTCCATGTTTTCCTTTCGGCATTTTTTAAAATTTCAATGCATTAAAAAAAAAAAAAAAAAAAAAAAAAACCCAGCTGTGAATAGTGATAGACTATTTCAAATTTCATTTAAGAAATCGATATTTCCATTTCAAAGAGACAATCTTACAAAAATGTATTTTATAGGTAAGATATTTTCATTTGATATTTTAAACTGTTGACCTGCACATATTTTCATTCTTCACGTTTGTGCCAGATCTTTTTTTTTTTTGTTTCCAATTCAGTGTCTTGTCATTTAGCAAAACTTTAGATATACTGAAGCTGTAAGCCACTGAGGTTGCATTATCAATTTATTTAGTTTTACATCTTGATTGTCAGTAATGTGATGTGTTTGCATAGCTTGCAACCCTACACCTTCCTTTATCATCTCTCTTCATTTGCTTCTGCATTGTAGAACATTAAGAATGATATGAAAGAGCTAGCTGACATAGGGCTTATAATCAATTCAATGCACAACACATCCCTTCAGTGCACATGTGCTGGGGAGTTTTTGGCAGAGTTGTTGAATGTGATAAATGGTATGTTGCACGTGAGTTGTGTTTCACAGATCGGCTGACGTGATTAATTATAATAATTTGCGAGCTGAACTTTTCCCTTTTTTAGGTAATGCTATTAAATCAAGCAAAGTTTTCCAAGTGAAGATCAATATTCCTACACGATACACCATTATTTAATAAAGTAGTGATAGACAGTGGTGTGCTTTGGTTGCCAGATTGTGTGATTTCTGACCTTTTGGCAGATGTGAAGATGTAGCCACGAGTTTCACAGAATCACTGAATTCAATGTCAATGTAGTGGAATGTCATTCTGTGGCTTATTCTGTTTGGATTCTTCTAAATTGGGTTAGAGTTAAATCTGGATAAGGATGAAAATCTGAATTTAAAAAACACTCTGGCAACCATGGTAAAGGACTAGCTCAGTAAGATGTAGAAATCTTTCCATTGAGACACAACAAGGACAAACTATCGATCGGAAACACCGCTCCTGTCAACACGCCCAGTCCGAGGCATAGAGCAGCTTCCAAGTCAAACCACCCACAACACACAAACAACACACACACACACACACACACACACACACACACACACACACACACACCTAAAGCTTACTCTTTCTCTCCCTTTCTCCCTCTTTCACACCCATAAAAAATCAACTACCTTAAGCATACTATTCACTACTATACAGTTAACTCCAGTTTTAAATTAAAATGTAAATTGTTGAATTAACGCTCCATTCATCAGCATTAATTTAGATTCTGTACAAGTGTTTCCAATTAGACTTAGCCTCTACAAACCCTGCAAATAATGGTGCATCATTCTTACTGTTTTCCATTTTTTCAACATTCAAGATCTGAGTATCACAATATCTTCTTAATGTCCAATCCAGTCTGATGCTGACACGATGTTTGTCACTGAGCGACACTGCAAATTTGTCACAATATTATAAAGTGTTTAAAATAAAGCAATGTCCTGTGTTTACATGTAACATGTTCTGCAGGGGAGTGTGTGTGCACATTATTTATCGATTGTACTTGTAGGTTATTGGAAGATCCCTGCCTCATTGGGTAACTTTCTTTCTAAATAAATGATTAATTTAATTCTAATTTATTTACCTTCTTTGTGCATTTATAATTGTGTTTGTTTTTTTGTTTTTTTTTTTTTGGGGGGGGGGGGGGTTATTTGTTTTGTTTGTTTTTTCTCTCATGCTTTTGAATACAAAAGCTTCACTCCACATTTTGCACAATCCATACTCTATATGGGAACCAAGCTACAAAAGGTAAATATGTAAGCTGCTGCATGCCAATAAAATGTCCATGTTAACTAGCACACTATAACCCATGCACCATAAACTGTATAGATAAACTGTGCAGAAATATAAATAATATACATTTATCTACAGTATAGTGACTCTTCTGTCTCTCTTCCCTCACTACACCTTCCAGATGCTTTGTGCTTATTATAGTGCTGCATAGGAACAATGCCAGGTTGGCATTCAGATTAAAACATTATACTGTCTATATTACTTTACAACCCATGACAAAACAGATAGAAAAGATTGCAATGGCTAGTCATAACGCTGCCCAGGGCACAGCCGGACACACCTCCCCACCTCAACCAATCAACTTTTAGCTAAAGGCTGGTTAATGCATAGCACTGTATATACACATGAGACACTGTTTTGATGTTTGTTTGTTTGTTTGTTTTAGGCAAGGGTTTTTGAAGCGTGCATGCCACATCTGTGCAATGAAAAATTGCAAACATACATGCAGAAGTCAATGCAGAAGAAGTGGTGGATGAAGTTTTTTTTTTTTTTTTTTATGTCCCTAGAGATTTAGGTCCAAACTTAACAGATTGTTCAGTATACTGTAGTTTAGCCTGCTTTTCAGTCACAATACCGCAGGCTTTTTCTACAAGGATGCAGATATGACAGTAGCCATGACAGCAAGCTGACAACATTCTTAGAACATGTTTGTGTACTACTGATTTCATACCCTAGAAAACTATTTTGTCCAGCCTAAATAGGCTGTAATAGACCTAATTAAATTTTTAAACTTAATAAGTTTATTTAGTTGTGCATGAAAGTAGTCAGTTTTGTGGTGCATTTTCTATATCCCAGAGTTATTATACTTAGAAAACTTGGCACTAAGGCTCTAAAGGGGAGAACATTTTAAATGAAAGGGCGGCAAACGTTTATATCTGTCTGTAACAAGGTCTGTAACAAGGAGTAGAACCAGCCTAAGCGCTCGCACGCGCCACAGCGCTACTGCCAATCTCTAGCGCGCGCTCCGCTCAGGGTGGTTCCGTGTTGGTGAGAGCGCGAGCAGATAAAAGCGGCTCAGATAGCGCGTGAGAGTGATGGGGGAATAACGGATTAGCGGGAGGGAGAAGAGGAGGGAGGGATGGAGAGATGGAGGGAAGAAGGGAGGGGAAAGAGGAGGGAGTTTTTTTTCCCCCGCGATGCCCCCCCTCCCTCCAACCCTCTTATGTTGCCCTTGAGCTCGCGGGGCAAATCCAATCCTTTAAAGTCGGGAAGAGCAAAAGGAGGGCGCGTGCAAAGTCCGTCGTTTCACTTTGGAAAGCTGCAGCTCCTTCCCGCATTTGCTGCGTGGGAATTCAGCTTTACCCCACACCTCGCTTACGGAAGTAGGGCATCTTCCTGGGAGAAGAGTCGAGCTGCTTCACACGCAGGAGCAGGAGGAGGGAAGAGAAGAAAAAACAACAACAATACAACAAAACACGGAAGAAGAGCATCTTTTTCCAAGAGGGCATACCGAGCGCACTCCAAAACCGCACGTGAGCGTGTGAGAGCAGGGGGACACCGGAGCGCGCGCACCTCGCGGCACATGGAAGGAGTCTCGCGCAAAATATAAAAGGGTCCCGGTAAGTACTGCTGAACTCTGAACTAGCCGAACCAACCTTCATCAGAACTACTGCAGTGGGGTGAAACACTCCGGGACGGTACGATCCACCCACATCTCACGCGCACCCGGTACGGCTCGAGCTTCCTGCGATTTAAACGGTACTTACTGCTACTAACATGCACGCGACGACACTTAAAAGTTGCTCTAAAGTCGCGTCGATGGTTATGGGCGGACAAGCGCGAGCTCCATCGGTGTTCGTTATCATTGGCTCTGTCTTGCAGTAACTCGTATTTACTGTAACGGGGACACGACACACCCCGCGCGTTGCCGTCCGCTATGCGGAGGAGAGAGAGAGAGAGAGAGAGAGAGAGAGAGAGACTCGGCAAGTCACAGTGCATCACCCGCACCATGCAGTGCATTGGAATAGCAATTCTTTAAAATCAAACAAATGATGAAGAGGGATTATGGGATAGCATGCCCTCCCTACTCATGCATGGACGATAAAAAAGTTATTAGTTTATCTAGCAAATGTTTGCTTTCTATTCATAAATTGGGCCAGGATTACAGCACCTTTAAGTTTCACTCATGCTGAAAAATCTTTAAAAAAAAGCATATACTTGTTGACCTATCACAAGTGTTTAACTGTCACATGTTTAAAACACTTCATGAACTATTATTTTATTGTTTGCAAATACCATAGATAGATAGATAGATAGATAGATAGATAGATAGATAGATCTATTGCAGAGTACAGGTACACAGCAACGAAATGCAGTTTCACACACTACCAGATGTGTACCATATTGCAATTGTGCAAACTGTGCAGATAAATATGCAAATATATTTACAACATGTAATTTATGTATGTAAGTATATGTACAAAAAATATAAAGGCTATGGCAGTGTAAGAATGTGCACAAAGGCTACACATATATAT
>JAAIIK010000085.1:1240668-1268930 GCA_014706435.1 Silurus glanis | reverse complement strand
ATTATTATTATTATTATTATTATTATTATTATTATTATTATTATTATTATTATTAATAGAAAATTACTTTTTTTTTACCATCCTTGATAATATAAGCCTAATAAAATGATCTAATATAAGTGATAGAACGATTGATATTTTTCGTTGTGTACAGATCGCTGGATGCAGTGTAGCATACTGTTCTGTTTTACAGTGTCTTTAGGGATTAATATTGTATTATTGCTTCAGTGACCTCACTGGGAAAGTAACAAAGTCACTGGACATCACTGTAAAAATAAAAAGATGACAACATGATTCGAATGGTTTTCTTAGAATTTTAATAAATAAATAAATAAAACATTTCATAGGGAATATGTAGCTAATCTGTAGTTCGTGTGAGCCAGAATAAGATCTCTTGGATTAGTTAAAGAGTAACCTTTACACAAGAAACTTTGTGCATAATAATGTGTCTGCACAAAACAGGCCTCATTTGTCTTATCCTTGCCATCAGAAATGCATTAGCATAATGTAATATACGAGAACGTAGCTGGGGTATGACAGGAAGAAGCTGTGTCATATTGTTCACTATACAGATCGAGTAACGTATTCACAATGGAAAATGTGTTTGTAGTATATAATAATACTTAATAATAATAATGATTATTATTATGATAGGTATGACCCTGTACACTTAGGAATTGGTGGAACCACCAGATGCCTGGTTAAAATTTAGCTGAATTTTAGAGTACTACTTCACAAATAGTTAAAGTGGTGTTGTGGCCATTTAACAATAATAATAAAAAGAAATTCAGTCAAAACGTTAAAATGGCAAGCAAACTAAATTTATTTTCAGAATCCAGGGTTGTGATAAAGAGAAAGGCTTTGGCTTGTCATTGACCATCTAACATGGAAACCTCTCAAAGCCCAGACTGTCCATTCTTCTGGGACATTCATTAATAAGTAACAAATCTCCATTCAGAAGCTTCCCAGTAAAGAGACAAAAGTACATTGTGCTCGCTTATGCTCGAAATATGTGGATTGTAACATTTAACATGGCTATTATTAATGTACTCATTTAGACCAAGTATCACACAGAGATCCATTATAATATAAAAGATAAAAAGACAAAAAGAAAGCTCTTTTGGCATTATATAAGGACATGACATACTGCAGTGTACTTTCCATTTAACTCAAAATGCTAGAGATGAAGGTGTTATGCACTTAAATTCACGCTATTAGTACAGACAGGTGACAAATAGAAAATATGGTGGCCAAACATGTGGGTCATTTGGATCAATCCATCAACATGAAATTATTCAAGTCAACAATGCAGATTGTTTTAACAGTCATTATCTATGACATTATTATTTGTATATTAATAATGGGCCTACCCCAGATTCTCAACATAATCATATGTCAGTCATATGATTACCAGATGCTTTAAAACATAATCATATTATGTCATAGAAGATTTAGCTGTTTCATCAAATCTACAATTGTCACCTTAGAAATCTAAATTAAACTTTATTCTAGCAACCTGTCTTGATGTAAAATATCAAATGTATTGCTTTAAATAAATAAAGTTTATGTAAAAAAGGTTTAAACTCATATTAAAAACAGTGAGAGGCAATCAACTCTCTATAATATGGCAAAAATGTATATAAGGTTTATACATGAAAGTATTTTGCATTTAAATGCTGTTGATAGTGGGGTCCTAACATGAATACCTAATATAAATAACATTTTATTGTGGTTTTATTTATAACAAACTTATTGGGGTATTATTGAGTCATTATTTCAAAAAAGCTTGACAAAAATGCATAAAATGTTTCCCCAAATAGTAGAAGTTGGCTTATGCAAATTTAATACAGTACCTGCCCTTCTGTATACTCATTAATGCAAAGTGAAAAATAACCCTAATGCTTGGTAAACTAACCTGCATATTTCTTATGGATCTTTGAATGTTTTCAGACACACACACACACACACACACACACACAAATCATCTCTTTAGAATGTAATACTAACAGTTTATTGTCTTGGTTTCAGGAACATGGAGTTTGGTGAATGTGTAAAAAATGCCAGTGGAACAACTCTGATGGTGTGATGGACAAGAAACTAAGATGGACAATGGACTTTATTTGCATTTCTCACTGATTTTGTATCTCTTCTCTTATTTCTGTACCCGCAATTCCTTAACCTTTTAATGCTTTGACGTAAAAAAAAAAAGAAAATACCTCATACAGAATGACTGTGGCAAGTTTACCAGATGCTCTCACATAACTCCTATTCTATGCCAACGTCTCTTTCCTTTGAATTTTACGGCGGCCCTTCTCTTGTTTCCTGGTTGGCTCTTGTCATGCTGGCACGAGCCACTTTCTTCCTCCTTGTCCTCCTGCACATGCTGGTGCAGGTTCAAGGCCAGTACGAGTTGTGCAAGTCACTCCTCAAAACGGATGAGGGCTCAGTGTGGGAGCAGCATGCGTGCCAACCCAAAAACCAGTCAATGAAGGAGTATATGCGCATACGTGTGGAACCACCGGGCATCACGTGTGGCAACCCACCTGAGAGATTCTGCACACTGGTGAGTTAGCAACAATTACAATCACATGTTTACGATAAATGTCTGGAACTGTTAAAAAGATAAAGTTCAAAATAATATGATGGGAATCTTAGTCCGAGGCTATAATCCTGATATGGTGCAGCATTTCAATTCTTTTAGGGTTTTCTTTTGGATTTTAGTTTCTTTTTCTTGAAATTTAGGTCACATAGTCATACCATCACTATATAAATAATTTAACAACTGAGTGTAGCTGTTGTATTGACAGCTCTTTGCTAGATGTCATTATAGCAATATCGGATATATGTGTGCAGGAATAAGAAGTGTGCATTAAGGAAATGAAACTTCTTATAGACCTCTGGGCATCCCCAGGAATCATACAAACTAGCCTGCTAACTAGCTTCTTTAGCTACTGCAGAGAAAACTACCACATCTGGTGAACTATGTAGTTTGTTATTACATTTATTTTACAACCCTAAACCTGTTTGGCACAAGGCAGCGGCACACAAACCTTTTCCTATAAAGGCCCAATAAACCAAACATGATTAAGTGGCATCGGATGTAAATAAATGCTGCATTATGCCAAACATTATATTAAAATTAGAATAATTAGTTTCTCTTCATTCTTTAATATAAAAAAAAAAATATATATATATATATATATATATATATAAATAAATAGAAACCATGACTTTGTAATGCGCTTAACTGATGTAGCTTTAATTGAAATTGTAGTGAAAATTATAGAACATAAAGAAACAATCCAATGTATTCATTATAACATTGTGGCCAGTGAAGTGAATAACACTGATTATCTCTTTATCACCTGTTATTGTGTGGGATATATAAGGCACCAAGTAAACATTTTACTTTTAAACATAGTTGTTGTGTTAAAAGCAGGAAAATGGGCAAGCATAAGAATTTGAGCAAATTTTACAAGGACTAGATGACTGGTTCAGGGCATCAACAAAACTGCAGCTTTTGTTGGGTGTTCCCAGTTTGCAGTGGTCAGTATCTATCAAAAGGTGGTCCAAGGATGAAACAGTGGTAAACCGGTGACAGGGTCATGGACGGCCAAGTCTCACTCATACATGTAGGGAGCGATGGCTGGCCCACGTAGACTCATCCAACAGACGAGCTATTCAGCTCAAATTGCTATAGAAGTTAATGCTGTTAATACTCGATGGGTCAGAACTGTTTTGGCAGCAAAAAGGGGAGTACCACAATGTTAGGCAGGTGGTCATAATGTTATGCCTGATTGGTGGCCATAAAGTTATGCCTGGTCGGTGTATATAGCATGGTGGTCCAAACCAAAGGTCACCACAGGCGAGTTTTGGCCTGTGGGCCCTAGTTTCTGGCTTAGATCAATGTCTTTTATATAATGTACCAGCAAAATACACCACCATCTTTTATTATAGCTTATTCAGTTATCATGAATTCTCTAGCTAAAACAGTTTGACTACTAGGATATGGCGTAAATCCCACCTAAATCCGATTGCCTTTTATATAATACACAGTGGAAACAGCCTTCTATTGTGCCTAAAGCTGGGAAATGACAAGGTTTGACATTGACAAATGTGAGCTGGTATAAAACATACGCTTTAAATTTAACCGCCATTTCTGACCCAACATCTCTGATTAAGAACTGAAAAGAAATCATGTTAACTTTTTGTATGTTGAATGACACATCTAGTCCTCTTCAGGAGCTGCTTTGTCATGGTCAGGGTTGAGGAGGATCTAGCTGATAATACACTTTAAAAGCACCATGCAAAGCACCATGCTCATGGATACACATTTGCACACACCTAAGAGTCTAGCCTAGCAATTCCACAAACCAGAATATTTTTTGGGTGATGAAATACAAACAGTAACTAAAGCTCAGGACCCATTGATTATCCAACAATAGTGTATAAGTGGTCCTCATCCGCCAAGAAGTCTGACCTGGGTCGTGTTTCTGATCACTGTTCTGTTCCAAAGCCATGCAGGGTAGAAGGTATATCATAAAAGATCATACCTGATGACAAATCCATCAAAAATTTACTTTACAATCCCTGGGAATGAAAGATCTGGAGATTACCCAGCACATCATAACTGAAGTTTTTCAAACTCATGGAACAGGGAATTGGTCCCAGGCAACTTATAATGTTGTTCAGTTCATATTAGGTTTTAGTAAAGCATGGTAATAAATCCTTAACAGCCAGAGAATAATGTGTTGCTGCATTAGTGGTATATTAAAGTTTATAAAAGCAATTTAAGACCTGAGGAAGCCTACAGGAGGAAATGTTTTTGTTATATTTTCCCTCACAAGGAAGCATTTCACCAGCTTGCGTGTCATTTTTAAATATTATGAAACATAAAAAAAAAAAAAAATTTTTCATTCTTTACAGCAGACAATGACGTTGATATTATGTATGACAAATTCATAATATATAATAATAATGTGGCTGAGATCAGCTGAGAGGAACACACTGAGGTGTTGTTTACACACACGGTTTCTTGGCAAAGTGAAAGAGCCCAAAGTAAAACGGAGATTTGGGAGGATATCAGAATTTAGCGCACCATTGGAGAGATGTTGACATTTGAAGGACATCAGAGAATCCAGGGATTATAGTGTTTTGGATTATTTTCATAGTGACATAATTAGAAAAAGCATTAAGTAAGAGGAAAATCCTCACATTATATATAACACAAATAATATATATGAGTGATATAAGAAATACAAAGTTTTGACAAATGGTAAGTAATTCAATGTTGGCCTATGTTCATTATTTAAGATATCTATCTGGGTTGTTGGAGAATAAAAGATAAGGTAAGTTTTATCAAAAAAAAAAAAAAACCTTAAGGAACGAATAATTCATAATTCTGAGCCGCCACAGACAACCTTGAGTGAATTCTCAATTTTCAAGACTACACACACAACACAAACTTTTACATTTACGTGTTGTGTATTGATGCCGCAAACCTGCTAATGGAGGTCTAGAATTTGCTTGGATCTCACTATGCTCTGAAATATTGATGTCTTCTAAATAGTGGATGCCCAGCTAAGATGGACAGGCATGTCAGAGTCAGCACTTCTTCCACATAGTCGCCTTTCACTCCTTCCCTCTGTCTATCCATTTATCCCTTTATGCTTTGGTTTATTCCTCAGAAAAAAGTCTTGAGGACCAGGGTAGGACAGACAGAAATGTCACAGTAAAGCATCAATTCTATCCCTCTATTGCTCCATGCCTTTTAACTCAAAGAAAAAAAAAAAAGTTCTGCTAACTCATACAAGACAGCCATCCTGCACATGAAAACTGGCAATTAAAACTGAGACGCGATCCATGAAAAAGTCATATGACAAGAATGTCAATGGGCTTTGCCATCTTGTCGTCCCTTCATCATCCCTTCATAAAATCTACACAGTAAAAAGTAGAGACAAAATCGGATCAGAGTCATGGCCCAGTGCCGGCCCAAACTTTATCTGTCCCACATCCTGTACCTCCATGGATTGCAACAACAAACCCAAATAAAAGTGGCTGCCAGAAGACAAACTCAGTTGGAAGTCTCAATAGTCTGCTTACATAGGGGTTATTAAGACTCTCTCTCTCTCTCTCTCTCTCTCTCTCTCTCTCTCTCTCTCTCTATATATATATATATATATATATATATATATATATATATATATATATATCCATCCATCCATCCATCCATCCATCCATATAACATTTTGCCCTAATTCCCCAATGTATGGAGAATTTTGGGGCACCCTGTATTTGGACACTTTTGCCTAAATATTAAATGTCACACAAACATTATATATAGTGTGTTGCATTGTTTGGCCCAGATTACAAACACTGTGAAAACCTTAACTATGAGTGATAAACAGTTGAGCCAATATTGATTCACAATATCGATGACATTACCATAACTGACTCTAATTCAATTTAGAAAAAAAAATTTTTGAATCCCATCTTGTCCAGTTCTTTAGAATTATCTGCCAATAATAAATAGAAAAATAAATAAAAAAATAAAAACATTTTGGATTGTAATGTGTATTTAACAGTGCATATAATTTAAAATATGGTACACAGTGATAATCTACTGCTCTATTACCATGTACATAAGGGTATCAAAAGGTTCCAAGACTAGCTACTTTATTTATCTACAGTTACACACTATCACCTTCAAAATAGTCCCCTTGAACTGCAATACAGCACTTCCAGTGTTCCTGCCACTTCTGGAATATGTCCTGGAAGGCTCCTTTTCAAAGCGTTTCAAGCAGCTTCTGTGATTTGCAATTTCTGGATCTTCCTCTCTATTCTCAGAAAGAAGGCGAAGTCTACATTGAATTAATCTGGTCAGTAGTGTGGGTGTGGAAGTGAGATCAAACTCACATAAGAAACTCACATATGAGGAGAGTGTCAGAGGGCACACATGGTCAGAATAGCAGACGTGGCAAAGCACATGGTCAGAATAGCACCAGTTGCTCAGCTCACAGGACACAAGACATCTTTTGGCAGACAGACATATGAAGGTCGGTGCTCCCTGTGACTGTGCATGCAGGATTGTGCTCTTGGCATGTTACAAAAGTAGTCTCAAAACTTTTTGATGCTACCTTGTATAATACACCATATAACCTATAATTTTAAATTAAAGTCAGACATTGTGTATTGTTAACTGACATTAACATTCTATGCATTCAGGGTTATTTACACTGTTAAATAACTGGAAGAGTGTGCACAGCAACCAGAGTGAGAAAAAAGAGAGAACGCCAATCACAGTGCTTCATTCAGTTACAGAAGTTGTCTGCAGCCGTGCAAAGGACATGCTTGAGAAGAATTTCTCCAAAGAAATGTGATTTTGGATGTAAGGGAACGAGAACCTTGTTTAGTACTTACCATATAGACATGCCCTGCTGTAGTCATTGTTGCTGCTGTTGTTATTGATGTTCAATGTTCAAAAGCTGCTCACGACTCTTTAGCTCCACCCATTTCTTTTAGAAATATAATCAAACTAAAGACTCTTCGGAGATACTACTAATACTACTCTATAACTACTCAAGATTAACACAAGATAAGCCGAACTGTGTGTGTTATATCCAGTTTAATATTTCATGTGTTGTCAACTGACAGTTCAGTTGCAGTTTAACAGTGTTTAACAGTTGCAGTTTAACAGTGTTTAACAGTGGTGGACAGCAGGGATTAAATGTAATTCGTTACTTCCTTTTCTCGTATGTGTACTTTACTGAAGTATTTATATTAGGGGAGACTTTTAATTTAACTTCACTACATTTCAAAGTCAAATAACGTACTTTCTTTACTCAACTACATTTTGCGAAATCAGTCGTTCCTTTTTATTTATGAGTGAATAAAAACGTAACTGGTCAAGTACGCAGCAAACCACCAATCAGGGTAGAGGGCGCACTCTGTTTTGAACTTGTTTTGATTGGCCCTTGGTGGTATCTACTTACCAGCAACATACAGTTCAGCATCAGATCAAAAGCAAGCAGAACATTTTGAGAGCAATAAATAATGGAAGAAACCTCTGACTCTAACTTGCCACAACACCTGTGGCCTTATTTGTGAATTTTTTTTTTGGGCTCATGATAATTGTAATAGATATTACCCAATTAAGAGTAACACAGTCTTTTCACATAAATTGAGTTCATTAAGTGAGAGTCTTGTGACACATGATAATAGGAACATTATATGTATAATAAATCATAATACCTTGGATACTTAAGTACATCTGAAGGCACATCATTTTGTACTTTTATTCAAGTAAAACTTTAAAGGGAGCACTTTTACTTTTACTGGAGTAATATTTTACCAAGTGCATCTCTACTTTATTCAACTACATGGTTTGTGTACTTCGTCCACCACTGCAGTTTAATAAAGCCAGTCACACTTTTGTTAACACCACTTACTTACTGTGTTTAATACTGGTCATAAGACAAAGCGTAACCAATAAGAAAGCAGCCGTGAGAACCTTAAGTAAATGTAAAATTTAAAATATTGGGTAATTAGCAGATCCCTGAATACTGTAAAAAAAAAAAAAAAAAAAAATTATAATTATACTTCTTTAGAAAACTGCTATATCCTGATAAGGGCCATTTCACATACAGAGACAAATCCTGGTACACCCTGAATGGGGTGGTGGACCATCCCAGAGCACCATGCATGCACACACACATTAATGCAGTTTATCATAGTCAATCCAGTCCACCTCCTGGCATGTTTTTAGGAGATGGGAGGAAACCCAAAGGTAACCCAAAGGGACACCACAGTGCCAGACAGTAATCCGAGTTTAGAACAGAGCCATGAAGCTGCAAGGCAGCAATGTGAGCCTTTACAAAATGATTTTTAAATGATTTTCTTATGTATAAATGCATGATTGCAATATAAATAAAACATTTTGCATTTCTAAAATCCATCTGTCATGTTTTGTACAAGTTCCACCGTGAACATGAGTTAAACATATTGCTGCAGTAATTCCTGTAGCGCTCCAACATATGTGCACTATATGAGTCCATTTCCCTTTTCAGATTCCTGCTTGGCTCCGAAAGGTGTGAAATAACTAAAGGGAAACCTGCAATGCAGTAATTAGCAATTACTTTTGCAGTTACATTTATTTTACCCAACTTTTGATGTGCTATTTTGTGTTAGTGTACAGAGTAAACAGTGTGTACCTGAATTTGCCTGCACACTTGCATGCGAGGGCGAGGTCAGGTGTACTAATGATGGAAAATCACTAGCTAAGCGGAAAATAGAAATACACACGGATGCAATGGAAGATGTGTGAATTGTGTGCACATGCAGTGCAATGGAGACGTGTGTGTGTGTGTGTGTGTGTGTGTGTGTGTGCGCACTGGTGCATTTGCTCCACCACAGAGCTGCTTGTTTTAGAGGCCCAAATGAGCCAGTGCTAAAAATAGCTGAAAGAGAAAGACAGCAAGAGAAAGAGAGAAAGAGACAGAGAGAGAGAGAGAGAGAGAGAGAGAGAGAGAGAGAGAGAGAGTCAGCTGAGGAGACAGGAAGAAGAAAAGAGGAAAGAAAAAACAGCAAAGTGTGAGGAAGTAACCTATGGTTAAACATGGGGAGGAAAGGTGAAAGCTAAAGGGAGTGGGAAGGTGAGAAGGTCTGGATTTTTTTTAAAGGGAGAGGCCAAGCATGTTGATTTCATAGCCAATGCATTAGCCAGTAACTGGTTACATCATATACTGTATCATATACTGGAAACGTCAAATGTTACTACTTGTTTCAGTTTTTATGGCAATTATGTAATGTGCTTAAATTGATAATCAGCAGTTTAGATTACATTTCATGTGCTTTCCCCATAGCTGCTGATGACATGTTACAGATGTTGACATGGGATGAAAAATAAAAGCCCAGATAAAGTTAAACATGCACATGATGTACACATGCTGGGGTCCAAATTAGAAAGGTTTCTACTTTTGAACAATCTAAAACAAAGTAGGGAAATGTACAATATTTTGCACATTTCTCGTTCAAGATTCAGTTCTATATGCAGCATTTAAACTAGCATTTAAACTAGCATTAGCATGTTGTGCTATTAGCCGGGTTAGGTAGGTTTTCTTGAGTCTTACTGTATCTCTTCCAAGCATAACTTATATATATATATATATATATATATATATATATATGTATACACACACACACACACACTGTATATACACAATAATACAATTGATCAAACATTGACCATTGAATTTAACACAAATATTTGTGGTCCATTCCATTTCAAGTGCATGTTTCCATTGTATTTGGATCTACCAAATACAAAAATAAAATAAATAATAATTTTGAAAAAATACTTCCTATTTATAGGCTCAGATTTTGGCCATCATTTGTGGTTTGTGAAGAATCCAAATTATAGTAATACTGCACTGGGCATCTACATCACAAATGATGAAGAGAATGATCAGGCTTGGCAGGACGCCACTCTTGAACACCCGGTTCTACCAGGTGTAGCCATGTTTAGCCGAGTAGGTGGAGGCACTGGCCAGGATCCTTGTTGTCTGGCCTTATGCCCTCCTTATAGACTGTGTCATCATTTTCCCAGTAGGGAGAAACATGTGTGTCCATTGGCATTCTTGCCCAAAGATGTAGACATGGAGATGACATCACTTACCTCCAAAACAAAAAGTATGACCTCCAGGACACAGATAACGTGTCCTTTATCTATACACATGCCTGTGTATGTCTGTGTGGACACCATTCCGAAAAAGCCACATGGATAAACAGTAATGAACTTCTATAGACACATAATATTGCAAATGTAGATATAGCATGACAAATTATACTTCACCATTAAACTTATGTAAGCAGTTATTTGACATCCTAACAACAATCCCAATTAAGCATAGTGAGTTATAAAGCTTAGCAGGTTTTCCAGTACAGTATGTATAACAGTTTACTAAAGCAGCATGCATAAAACTCCACTCCAAAGTCAAAGTATTGTTAAAGCTGGACTTGTGCAAACCGAATTCTCGGAGTGTTTCTCATAAAAGTTAAGATGCAGATGGTTTGGCATTGGTTCATTATTCTAATTACATTTCCGATTTTAATAATGGGAAATAGTTAATGTAGGAAAAGAATGTACAGAAATGTACAGCAGGAACTCAAAAAAATAGCATCTCGTCCAGTATGAAAAAGATCATGTAATACTCATTTAACCCTTAAAGTGCATTTGGCTCAGCCGCAGAAAGTGAAAGCAAGCTTCGATTGATTTTAGACAGGAAAATAATCCTTGTGGTAAATGACTTACTTAATTTAAAACTAGAAATCACATAACTATTGTTACACAACCAAAAAGTGAAATGTGACTTTGAACAACATGTTTTTATGAACATTATCCTAAAATGACTTTAGTATACACTTTCTCGGGTATTGAGAAGTAGACTAATAAAGTGCTGTAAATAATAAAGAAAATGAACAGAAACAGTTCTGTCAAATAGAATATAATGAACACAAGTTAAACTGGACTAAACCTACTATACATATAATTTAATTGCTAGAATCTTCTTTTTTTCATTAAAACCAATTCAACAATTTTACTTACCGTATTTTTCTGACTATAAGCCGCTACTTTTTTCCCACGTTTTGAACCCCGTGGCTTAAACAACGAAGCGGCTAATTTATGGATTTTTCCTGGGTTTTTCCCGGTTTCACAAACTTCAAGCCAAAAAACTGAGCGACATAACATTAGACCAATGAAATTTCTGAACGGAAACGAAAAAACGCACCTCACCTCGTACCTTAATTTTTTGCTTGCGTAACAAAGCAAAAAAATCGACCGAGTGACCGCTCGTACCTCGGAAAACTCGTACATTAATGCACTCGTAGGTCAAGGTACCACTGTAGTTGTGAAAGGAAGGAGGAAGACAGTGAACAATGACTTACTTGGTTGGCTACTGTTTAGATACAAGCCGTTGTAGCGCGTTGAGTCAGGGTGAAGGGAGAGCTCACTAAAACTCCAGTTGCAACAGAAACCATATAAGCACAGACAGGTTTCCAAAACTCGTGCTTTTTTATTTTTCTTGGCAACAGCGTTATGGGTTAGTCAAAGAAACTTAGAAATGAGCATCAGAAAATAAAAAGGACATAATCCTCGGTCTCCACACACGCAGTAATACCGGTAGAATGCAGTGGCATGCTGTATTCCCAAAATACCGCTATGCTTCTAATAGAAACGCAACATATTGCATTTAGTGTCTTTCGTTAAAGCCTGTGTAAAGTTCATTAGTTTCAGTGTAAACACCTGCGGCTTATAGACAGGTGCGGCTTATTTATGTTAAAAATAAAAATCTTTGTCAAATTCAGTGGGTGCGGCTTATATAAGGGTGCGCTTTATAGTCCGGAAATTACGGTACTTACTTATTAGAACTCTCACTAATTTGCTTTTACTGTTACCATTTTAAACCACTGTGTATGTGGCAAGTTGTGAATCACCTCCATGTACAGAACATGGAAGTGCATAAAATATAGCCTTGAGCAGTTGCAGAATTTAAAAACTATTGGTCCAAATACACTGAGCTGGGATATAAAATAATAATGGGAGTGTTGTGAACTGGCTCACTGTACCTCTGCTGTCAAGCATCTTAAACTGTTTACAGAGGTGCAGCAACACCGAAAGCTAGAGAGAGAATCATTAAAATTTAGAGGTACTGGAAGACATGTTCAACATAGCAGATCTGTTTTGAAGTATCTAATGACTGGTTTCACATCAGGTGGTATAATTTTAGATCAAATTACATAAAATAGGTAAAACACAAAAACACAGCATATTATTTGGAGATGGCTCTCTTAAAGACTCAACAAACCAGTTTGACATGGAACTGCTGCTCTTTGTTTTGTTTTTTTTGGGTTTTTTTTTCAGTGTTTTGTGTTCGGAAAAAAAAAAAAACCGTGGTGGTTAAAAACACAGGTATTCCCAAACCAGCCACTATCTTGACCACGCCTTGGTTAAAGTTAGTAAAATCAGACCTTTTCTCCATTCTGATGCCTGATGCCATTAACTGAAGCTTGGTGTAGCAGAACCGACATTTTCACCCTGCCTTGGAAATAGCAACAGCATTCTTACAGTCCTGTTTTTAGCCATTCTTATTCTTAAAAGCTCTTCTTGTCTTCTGAATGTACAATTTCAAGACAAAACCACATTCTTTGCAGCAGAGGTGATAAAATCTTTAATTTGAACCCCCCCTAAAAGAATGATTGAACGTTTTATACTTATAAATGAAGTTGCACAGCGTACAACAGCCGGTGTTGCCAGTTAATCAGATTTGAACTCTTTAAATGAGAGAAGTAAGGACAAATCCTGACTGAGAAAGTGTCCAAATGACTTTCCACATTTTAATGTAAAGGATATTGGGAGTCTACTGGTTCAGCACACGTCTTAAATCATACGTTATCATTTCAGCTAACAGGGTTTTTATAAAAAAAATAAAATAAAACATTAAATCATTAAATCTTGACTCATATCTGGTATGTGCTTTTAGATTCACATTGTGAAGCCAATGCTTTTCTACCTGATGCACTCTCAGGTCTGCCTCTGCATTACTTTGAAAGACAGGAATCAATTCATTTTGTTAGAACTTTTTTACTAAATATATTTACTGAGATTTTCCCCAGTCCACCTACTTTTGTACACCTTGAAGCATTTACTAAACATTTTTTTATCACTAAAAATGATTCCATATCGCATTTAATGGCAATAAAACCATTATTAACCAATATAACCATTTAATGTCAGTAAAATGCAAGAGGTTCTGTTTGAAAAATATTAAGCCTTTGATATGATCAAAAGTAATACATGATAAGCAAATATGTGATGGCACCTTTTTAGGCCTCTGCAGGACTCACAGCTATGCAGTTTCACAGTAAGAAAAAAATAGTGATTTTTTGTCTAAATAATAAAATAGATTTATTCCTTTCAAATTTAAGGTTCCCTGGTGGTCTAGTGGTTAGGATGCGGTGCTCTCACCGCTGCGGCCCGGGTTCGATCCCCGGTCAGGGAACCAACCCCAGCCACTTTCAGTGCCAGTCCCAAGCCCGGATCAATTGGGGAGGGTTGCGTTAGGAAGGGCATCTAGCGTAAAAACATGTGCCAAATCAAACATGTGGATGATCCGCTGTGGCGACCCCTAACGGGAGAAGCCGAAAGAAAGTTAGTTATTCCTTTAAAATTGAGTTATCTGAATAATAAACTTAAGGAGGTGACTGCAATGCTTCTTTTTACAGAAAAGTAAACACTTTTTCTATGCCCGCATATGACGTATGATTGAATAATGAAATAGAAGAAGCGAATATCAGAATTGTAACGCAAAGCCGCTAATGTTGTTAATTGTAGTAATCATTCAGTGTAGTTTGATGTTGGGTTGAGGCTTGCTTATCCTTTGATTTTGCTTCAAAAGCAAAAGATTTTGATTCATTCATTCATTTTCAGTAACTGCTTTATCTTGCTCATGGTTGTAGGATTGAATCCTGGCTAAACAAAAGGCAGAAATAGACCCTGGATAAGACTCCAGTCCATTACTGAACATCACACACATGTTAATACTTAGAGGCAGTTTAGAGAATTGAGTATGTGAAACAGTAACTGGAGCTCAGGATCGAAACAGGCATGCTTGAGCTGTGGGTTGTGATACTATTCAAATAACCCTTGAGAAATCTTCTACTCAGAATATAGATGCCCATAAAATGGTCTTTCTTTGCAATCTGTAAGCCGTTTTCTCTGTTTTTTCGTGTCTTCTTTCACTTACAGTAAACTCAGCTCTTGTGAGGGAGTATTCCACAGAGTGCTGTCTACACATTAATGATCTAATAACCATAAACTGAATTCATATTGTGTTCCTCTTATAGTGTCACGCTTTAACACTTTTACTTTCCAAACACACACATATGAGTTTGAGATACGTGACAAAATCATTATAAATTTAGTTTGAAGTACAGAACAAGAGCATTTTTATATATTGCATTTTATGTTCAAATGTTTAAATGAAACGCTCAGGTCTCTATTTTCATGCCAACCCTAGCTCCAGCATGTTGCTATTTTAGCTGGGTCCTTATACTATAGGGGTGTAAGAATTGGGCGTGACAATCAAAATGTGCAGACACAGTGGGATCCCTTTTCCACTGTGCGACTGGCTCCTGAGACCTCCTTCTAAGTGCAGGCTCAGGGAAAAAATGGTATTTTCCTGACCTTATAAACAGCCTTATAAGTCATGTCCCATTTCTAACAACCTGGTTTCATGCATCTTCACTATTTATATCACCCCAAATAAAACAGACTTAATTATTTTAGCAGTCAGTCGTGGCTCCTAAAAGCCGATGCATTCTAAAAGGTTTCTGTGAAGAGTTATAATCGCAGTTGTATCCAGTTCCCTGCAATTTAACCACTTCCGATATTGATGTAAACCAGAGTAAGAGAGAAGAATATATGTTTATCCTGTGTTAATTTTGTTAGGAATGCTATTAAAAAAATTTATATTAAATATGAAAGTAAACTCTTTTATAAATGCTTTAATTGGATATTATGGAAGTTTTATCACAGCATTTATTTACCTGAACTCAAACCCCTTTTTTAGATTGTCGCTCTATGTCATGAAACAATTTGCAAGGCTATGCCATAATCACAAAAAAGGCACTAATTTATAAGTTAATAAGATCATGTGGATTATACTTTTATATACAGTTTAGTTTTAAATATTAATTTAGTGATTTTACTGTGCTTGTAGTGAGGAGATAATTAAAAAGAATATATTGCACGCATAACAATATATTAAGTGCTATTTAATATTTGTTTGAATTGAGCATCCTTGATGGACTTTTACTTTTGCCAGTGATACTGTCTGACAGTTTGAACTTCACCAGCATACATAAAAAGTATTTTTTGGGCTGTAAATAAATAAATAAATATATATATATATATATATATATATATATATATATATATATATATATATATATATATATATATATAACCTATGGAATGCCATTCAAGGCCAATATTAAAGTTGATTAAATATGATACAATGAATTCTTTAATAGCACGTTTCACAAATGTCTAGTTTTTTTTTCTAATGAATTTGATCAAAGAAAACAGCATTATTTAACTTTAAATCGTTGCTTATCTCCAGATTTTTATTGATAAAACTATTAATTTATTTGTGAGTGTTAGTAAAGCATGGCAGTTGAGGTTTTCGTTGGGAGTGATGAGGATGGACAGGATTAGAAATGAGTTTATTAGAGGGACAGCACATGTAGGACGTTTTGGAGACAAGGTAAGGGAGGCGAGATTGAGATGGTTTGGACATGTGCAGAGGAGAGACATGGGGTATATCGGTAGGAGAAAGCTGAGAATGGAGCCGCCAGGAAGGAGAAAAAGAGGAAGGCCAAGGAGGAGGTTTATGGATGTGGTGAGGGAAGACATGCAGGTAGTTGGGTTGAAAGAGGCAGATGTAGCAGACAGGGGGGTATGGAGATGGATGATCCACTGTGGCGACCCCTAATGGGAGAAGCCGAAAGAAGAAGAAGAAGAAGAAGAAGAAGAAGAAGAAGTAAAGCATAGCAGTTGAGTGCTCAGTTATCCTTCAAACTGTGTGCGGGCATTGCAGGAAAGTACATTGAATAAACAGAAATGTTTACCGTGAGACATTAATTTAAACTCATAGCAAGTTAAAAAGAATGATACATTTGTTACGATTTTGAATTAGTATCACATGGCCTCATTCAATTGTTTACACAATTTATGGTACATATAAAAGATAAAATGCTAAATAATCGAATCTGCTGGATCAAGTGCTATTTTATAAGTCAGGTAGTAGTGAGGGTGGAAGCCATATTATTCAATTAGGCTAAAATAGGTCTATTTATCAGTGACACTCTTGGGGGAAAAAAAAACATTTTGGGCATTTCAGATATAATTTAAAAAACTTTGACACAAACTACCTAAAGTTAATTTAGACTGCTAAATCACTGGCTCTTGTAACTTAAAGAAATGTAAATGTAAATGTTTTACACTGATACTTCCAAATGAAACAGTGTCTTTGGGTATTGTTGTAGGAAAATGTTGCACACCTAAACATTTCTGCATATCAGCATATTTTGGAAATGCACAAATTTAAATATCAGGAATGACATATGAGCTGATCAACAATGTCTTATTCATGAATTGGTCATAATGTTGTGTCACTTTTGAATAAGCATCCACCATGTGACATGTTCTTACTTTATTATTTCCATATCATATGCATATTATTTACATAAAATGTGGCCTACTTTATGTAAACACATCTTTAGCAGGCCAATAAATAAATATGACACACCGACCACTTAAAAGATTGTATTTCGGGAATAACAATGTATTAGTTCAAGGATACAGTCAGTAATGTAAGCAAGCACGAGCACTGTGAAGTTACAGATTAGTGTAGGTTTTACAAATAAGGAAATGCAAGAATATCGATTCTAGATATCTGAAGTGAATTGCTCCTCTCTTCTCTCTATTTTCTCTCTTTCTTCTTTCTCTCTTTATCTCTCTCTCTACTACTACAACTACTGCTACTACTACTACTACTACTACTACTACTACTACAAAACCATTATTCAAGTAATGTAAGGAATTGCTACTAAACAAGGTCACAGATAAAAAAGAAATCCCTAAAATTACACAGTAAGAATTTAAACTATGCAAATGTTAACTATTCTGATCGTACACACACCAAATGTAAAAATTGTTAATCTCGGAATGAAAAATTACTTACCGTAATTTCCGGACTATAAAGCGCACCCATATATAAGCCGCACCCACTGAATTTTACAAATATTTTTATATCTACATTGAAACTAATAAACTTTACACAGGCTTTAACGAAAGACACGTTACACACGGTGTAACGGGTGGAATATGTTGCGCTTCCTTTAGGAGCATAGCGGAATAGCCTGGCACTGGGAATAGCCTGGCACTGCATTTTTCCGCTATTACTGCATGTGTGCAAGAGCGAGGTTTATGTCCTTATTATTTTCTGATGCTCGTTTCCTTGACTAACCCGTAACGCTGTTGCCAAGAAAAATAAAAAAGCACGAGTTTTGGAAACCTGTCTGTGCTTATATGATTTCTGTTGCAACTGGAGTTAGCGCGCTATCCCTTGACTCAGACTCAACGCGCTACAACGGCTTGTATCTAAACAGTAGCCGACCAAGAAAGTCATTGTTCACTGTCTTCCTCCTTCCTTTCACAACTATTTCTCTCGGGAGTTTATCTTTTGGCATCGTTGTGCGTTTAAAAAAAAGTTTTTTCTCCCGATGCCGTGCAGCTCAGAACACAGGTGAGGTGCGTTTTTTCGTTTCATAAATTAAATTCATAAATTATCCGCTTCGTTGTTTAAGCCACGGGGTTCAAAACGTGGGAAAAAAGTAGCGGCTTATAGTTCGAAAAATACGGTAATCATTTTATTTTCAGATTCAATTTTGATTACTTTTAAAATGCAATAATGGAAAGGTTTGGTGGATTGGAATAATTAAATTGACATACCGAGGTTTATACTGATCTGCCTTTTCATTGGGGGGATAAAATTTACTTTTTTTCTCTTTTTTTTACATTTTTTTTAGATTTCACCATAAACCTTAGTAAAGAAGAAATGTAATACAATAGTAAATATGTATTGCCCCGAACACCCCGCCCCCCCCCAACCACCAATGTTATCTATATTAAAAGAATGATTTTACACTAAGGCTATGATCCATGTGCTTTAATTGATGTTCGTGGTCTACTTTTCACATAAAGTAGAAAATTAAACCTGTTTCTAATGTTTGTGGTATAAATATATGTGTTTAATGTTCTGCTGAGTGTCTCACTCGCACACAAACACATTCGCACACTGCCATGCCGACAGTACCATGCCGATTGTTGTCGAAGGGATAGGATTCCAGTGAGGATAATTGCTTCAGGGGCTTAGCGATGTGGGCCACCTGGCGAAACAGTTGGCGGTGTGTGCGTATGTGTGTGATATTACATGGGCCTTGGACACTAAGTGAAAGGGAGGGACGGATTACATACACTTCATTTGCTGGCATCCTGCATCGTACATATACTCAAATACCACTACAAATAAACACAAATTTGGCCATTGATATTTGGTAACTAGGTTAGTTTGATATACCACCCAGTAATAAAACAAATGCATAGACACACATAATGCAGCCTAGAGCGCTTCTGTGCTGAGTAATGCACTAATACACTTACACGTGTACACGTAAACATGGACAGACTCCATTATCTGTGTCAGCTGGCAGATTTGCAGTGGATTTGAACGACTCAAGCTCTTTGTGTAACATTCTCTGCCTTAATCCAACTGCAGGGTGCTTGTGAATTGGGGGTTAAGATGGGTAGTGTGTGTGCGAATGTGTGTAGATGCTGCTTGTCTGCTGTCTAGACTTTCGGACCAAAAATGGTTTAAAACCTGAACAAATAATGTGTGAGTTAGTCAGAGAAAGCAAGAGAGAGAAGAGGGAGGGAGAGAAGAGATCAAGTACTTGAAAGAGTGAGGGATGACATGAGGAGGAGGAAGTTGAGTGAGTGAAGAGATTTTTTTAAATGTCTGAGTACAAGGCAGTAAAAGGAAAATTGTTACTACTCACTTTTGCTTCAAATGTCTGAAGTCCTTTTGCATGATCTGTTTTTGTTTTATCTATTACTATATACATATTTTCCAGAGTATTCTTTTTCAGAGAATGTCAAATAATATAGAGCCTTAATATAGAAGACAATATACAGGCTCCTCTTTTCCTGTGTCTTTCTCCTTATCTGCATGCTTGGTTTTATCTTTCATTTTATCTCTTTTTTTAACCAAATTATTTATTTCCCAAGATGCAAAGCACTGTAATAAGCTATTTTATGAGATGTTATGAGGGATGGGGGTTGCATTATG
Source organism: Silurus glanis (assembly GCA_014706435.1). NCBI lineage: Eukaryota > Metazoa > Chordata > Actinopteri > Siluriformes > Siluridae > Silurus > Silurus glanis. The sequence goes on along the minus strand of JAAIIK010000085.1, from coordinate 1,248,963 downwards.
TGTGCATGAGATTCAAATGTGCTTTAAATTGTTGCTCTGTGTTTTTTGAGCTATTGTGATATTATCCATGTTTTTCTAATTTCTATAATAAAGATACCACTCTTTGTGCGCGCGCGCGTGTGTGTGTGTGTGTGTGTGTGTGTGTGTGTTCGAGATGGGGAAAGTCATGTCTCTAACATTAAAAAATACTAACAAAAAAACTACAATGATCAGATCACCATATAACACTTTTTTACTTAAACCAAATGGTTTAAGCAGTTGTAGACTGCTGTGTACCACATGCTTAGTAGCTCATAAAGCTGTATACAAGCATTATGTCTTAAGAATAAATGTTAAAAGTGTGAAAGTGTATTTCATGGAGTGGTTTTTTTGGTCAGTAGTGTGTATACCGTTATATAGTTTCATCAACATACAGTGTAGTGTTTTCCCCACATCAAATCATTTATCTGTCGTTCTTATCTATATTATGCTGTGTGGTACTATACTATACTATACTATACTATACTATACTATACTATACTATACTATACTATATTTTGCTATGCAATACTATTCTATACTATACTATTCTATGTTCTGTGGTATTATACTATACTATACAATTCTATACTATACTGTGAGATACTATACTATATTATTCAATATTATACTTTGTGATACTATCAATGTTGGACAAAGTACACAAACCATGTACTTAAGTTAAAGTAGAGATACATTAGCCAAAATATTACTCTAGTTAAAGTAAACGTGCTCTCTTTAAACTTTCACTTTAGTAAAAGTACAACATTTTTTCCATCAAATTTACTTAAGTAACCCATGTACTATGATTTATTATGGATTTATTATAAGTTTATGTGAAAAGACTCTTGTAATGTTACTATTAGCTCACCAATCTATTACAAGAATGATGTGAATTAGTCAAACATCGATTGATATTTATTTAAATGATCATAAGCCCAAAATCTTTTCAGCTAATTAAAAAATAGAATATAAAAAATATTATGCAAATAAGGCCACAGGTGTTGTGGCAAGTTAGAGTCAGAATTTTTTTCCCTTCATTTATTACTCAAAAAATGTTATGCTTGCTGTTGAACTGTATGTTCGTGTTAAGAAGAGACCACCAAGCGGCAATCAAATTTCAAAATATTTGACTTTGAAATGTAGTGAATTTAGGGTAAACACTTCCAAAATAGAAATACTTCAGTAAAGTACAGACGCAAAAAAAAATTTACTGAAGTACAGTAACGAATTGCATTAAGGAATAGTATAGTATCCAGTGGTGGATACTATACTATTCCATATTATGCTGTGCTATACTATACTATACTATACTATACTATACTATACTATACTATACTATACTATATTATGCTGTGTGATACAATGCTGTTCTATACTATACAGTGCTATATGATACTATGCTATGCTATCCTTTATTATTCTATACTATTCTATGCAATATTATTCTACATTATTCCATCAAACGCAATACAATCCTTTATTAAACTATATTATACTTTACTACTTTGGATTCCACTTCGTGTAGTGTTTGGACATTAGACCTCTTTGAGTGTTTAAAGGATCTGGCATGTAAGGACATTACTCACAACCTAACATTCCAGTGCTCATGTTAGTTCTCACGCTCCAGTGTTTTGTATTGTTTTAAAGAATTATGATCATACTCTTTATATCAACCAAATAAGGATAGGTGCCTCTTTTGAGTCTGGTTCCTCTCAAGGTTTCTTACTTATAATATCTAAGGGAGTTTTTTCTTGCCACAGTCACCCAGGCTTGCTCATCAGCGATAAATACACATCATTCACCTTAATTCTTAAATTCTGTAAAGCTGCTTTGAGACAATATCCATTGTGAAAAGCGCTACAGAAATAAACTTGACTATACTATACTATACTATACTATAGTATAGTATAGTATAGTATAGTATAGTATGCTTTGCTATACTGTGTTCTATGCAATACTTTTACTATTACTATTGATTAATAAACTTTTTACTACAGAAAATAAATAATGTACACACAATGTTAAAAGATACCGTGAACAATTTCAGTTTGGCAAGCAGTGCTGGATTTTATGGAAATTAAATAAAGAATAAAGAGTGATCAGCTAACAAGATTCAGACTGCATCTGAACAAGCGAACTCCGCAAAAGAATAAAAACATTTGCCTGAAGCAAATCAAACTCAGGTTTCAGTCAGTGAAGAACTGCTAAAATAAACATGTAATGACAGTCTTCAGATATCAAATATAACAGGTCCATTAAAGTAATGGTGTAAAAACAAAAAATCCTACCCTTAATGTCTACGGTAAAGTAAATATATTTAGGTGTCTGCGTGTGTGCCCTGCACACAAATTTGAGTCTGTTTTAGCTGGCCAAATTTAATGTGTTTGTGTTACTTACAAAACAATGCTTGGCAATAAAAGAAGGTGACATTTGATTAACAGGGAATGATTTCTATCTTAGTGTAAGCTCCAAAATGTATGTACTCGCGTGTTCACGCAGTGCCAATATTTTTTTATATAGTTTTTTTATAATGTTTTTTATAATGCTAGTTGGCAAGAACAGGAAAATTAAATACAGGCCTTTACTTGATTATATTTGCATTTCTCTTTATATTAAATGATACTAGGCACTAGTCCGGAAACCACCAGCACTCATTCCACAAACAATACTTGGGTTACAATTTATTGTATTCAAAGCCAAAGGGTTTAACATTTTATTTACTCAATGTGCAAACAGAAGCATAATCACAACCTAAAATACCCCTAACCCCAAGGTTAGAGTCATTTGTCTTGAGATCCAGTCTTCAGATATGTCCTCTTTCTCCCACATGGCCTGAGACTTCTGATTTAAAAAAGCCATGTCCTCCCCTAATGAGGCACACTTGTCCCTTATAATGAAAGGAAGGAGCACAAGCTCTGAACAAGTCACATGAAGCCCAAGAGGCAGCATAACCCAGAACAGCTGGTGCAAGAACCCCAAAAGTCACAGACAGCCAGGCGGTACTTTCTGCATTTAACTAATTATAGCAATGGTGTAGTTTTCATGATAATTGCCTAATCACCTTCTTATCGTGATTTTCAATGATTATAGTTTTGAATGGGTTATTACACAGCCTTTCATCAGAAGATCGTAGACACAATATATCTGTTTGACATCAGTGTTTCAAGGAGAAATGGCAAGGAGTTGATGTTTGCACATACATGCATAAAAATGTCAATGATGATGACATCTACTAGTTAGGGAGCTGGTAGCAGGCACTGGTAGGGGAGGTGGTAGCTCAGTGGTTAAGGCATTGGACTTTGGATTGGAAGGTCACAGGTTCAAATCCCACCACCACCAAGCTGCCACTGCTGGGCCCTTGAGCAAGGTCCTTAACCCTCCCCTGCTCAGTTGTAAGTCTCTCTGGATAAGGGTGTCTGCCAAATGCTTAAAATGTAAGGTAGAACTCAAGAAAGGTGTTTCTGTAGGCTTGCTTCCTCTATATCAGAAAGACTGCCAGCACAGCAAATATTATTATCATCGTCTCCTGTAGTCTCACACATAGCTAAGCATAATATGATAGAACATTTTTATTCAATCATTATTATATTCTTATTTCTTGATGGTTTATAGGGCACTAAATCCCATTGTACTTTTTTTTCATGTGTATTACATTCAAATGTGCTCTCTTTAGGATCCTATTTGTTTATACCGTTTGTGAACACTCAGCAGACAGACTCTGTAACCCTTAAAATGCATTAATAATTACTTATTATTTACTTCATATTTGCCTGCTTTCTACGAGAGCTATAGATATATAAAAATATATTAACCTTAATATATTTCAATATATTCAACAGGAGAACCCATACCTGTGCAGCGATGAGTGCGATGCTTCCAACCCAGACCTGGCGCACCCACCCCAGTTAATGCAGGACCGTGAGCGTGGTGGCCTTGTCACGTATTGGCAGACTCAGACATGGCGCCGCTACCCTGAGCCGCTGCTGGCCAACATAACACTGTCATGGAACAAGAGCCTGGAGCTGACTGACGACATTGAGATAACCTTTGAATACGGTCGGCCTACAGCCATGGCACTGGAGAAGTCGCTGGACTACGGGCACACCTGGCAGCCATACCAGTTCTATGCCGATGACTGTCCGGAGGTGTTTGGAATGGCGCCACAGCGGGCACGCGACCTCACACCGTCCAACGCAACACGTGTCATCTGCACCGAACTCTATTCACGCTGGGTGGGTGCCAAAGGTGATAAAGTAGTTCGCTTTGAGACACGGACTCGTTTTACCACCTTTGCTGGGCACCGGCTGCGTGACATGGACAGTCTGTGGGCTCGTTTTGAGAACAACAAGGGCCTGCGTGACTTCTTTACCTTCACCGATCTGCGTCTGCGTCTGCTAAAGCCAGCGCTTGGAGGAACATATGTGCAGAGGGACAACCTTCTGAAGTACTTCTACGCGATCTCCAACATAGAGGTGCCTGCCAGGTAAGAGAAATTCTCTCACCGATTTTCTTACCACTGACTAACAATGAAATAATCAAAATTTAAGCCTTCAAGCAATTTTTGGAAAGATTTAGTAAAACAGATAATAAACAGATATGGAATTTAGGAGCAGGTTATTAAACTGTTCATTTTAATGTTTTTTAGGGGCAATTAATTGTACTGTTAAATATTTTTTTAAATATATTATGAAATGTTAGTCTATACTAGAGATTCGTATGTGTTTCATTAGAGTACAAACTTGCACATTTGAAAATGAATGAATTCAAAATGGCAGATTATCCGAGAAAGGCTGCATTTAATGTGATATGTACACTCCCTGAGCTTTATTAAGAATCCTGTAGTAATACTAATAATGACATTTTATTTCTTACACTACCACAAAACTTTGTGGAATGGATTCTATAAGATTATTGAATTATAATCATGCTGACAATTGAAAACAATTGCAATTCCAAGGTGCACTTTATACCAGATCCCAAATTTAAATTTCTGCTTTTTGACATGGTGCATTATCATGCTGGAAGTAGCCATTAGAAGATGGGTTAATTGTAGCCACTAAGGGTTGTATATGTCTAGCAACAATACTCAAGTAGTCTGAGGCGTTCAATGATGGTGGCTTGGTATTAACAGCCCAAACTGCGGCAAGAAATCATTCCCTGCACTATTACACCACATTCTCCAGAGTCTGCTGTTGGCACATGGCAGGTTGGGTCCATAGATGCTGTTGGTGCCAAATTTTTCTTAGCATCAGCAGAAATGGAGATTTTGGCTAGATTTTAAGCCTATGCCAAACAAACCCCTAAGATTTCTGTTTTTGGTTGACAGAAAGGTTCTGGTCTTCCTGAAGGGGTTTTCTGCAGTTGCCCATCCTTAAGGTTCATTTCATTCATTTTACCAGAAATAAAATAAAATGTTACATTTTCAATAAGCCGATACCTGCATTATTGTTATTATTATTAAACTACCTGCATGTCTTCCCTCACCACATCCATAAACCTCCTCCTTGGCCTTTCTCTTTTCCTCCTTTCTGGCAGCTCTATAAGTAGCATTCTTCTACCGATATACCCCATGTCTCTCCTCTGCACATGTCCAAACCATCTCAATCGGGCCTTCCTCACCTTGTCTCCAAAACGTCCTACATATGTGGTCCATCTCATAAACTCATTTCTAATCTTGTCCATCCTCATCATACCCAATGAAAATCTCAGAATCTTCAGCTCTTTTACCTCCAGCTCCACCTCCTGTCTTTTAGTCAATACCACTGTCTCTAAACCATACAACATCTCAGGTCTCATAACAGTCCTATAAACTTTCCCTTTCACTCTTGCAGATACCTTTCTATCACAAATCACTCCTGCTATCACTCTTCTCCACCCACTCCACCCTGCCTGCACTCTTTTCTTCACTTCTCTAACACACTGTCCATTACTTTGCACTGTTGACTGCTATTACTTAAACTCATCCACCTTCACCACCTCTCCTCCCTGCAACTGTACCACTGCCCTCTCTCTTAGTCACACACATGTACTGTCTTACACCTACTGACTTTCATTCCCCTTCTCTCCAGCGCATACCTCCACCTCTCTAGGCTCTTCTCAACCTGCTCCCTACTCTCACCACAAATCACAATATCATCCGCAAACATCATAGTCCACTGCATAGCATAGCATCTATGGAAGTCAAGTGACAAAGAACGAACGCCTCGGACCAGAGGACTCATAAAAGGAACTACTCAATTCTGTTTCGTGTACATAACCTATGGAGATTTTTTTGCTTTGCTCATGCAGTAGAAAATTAACAAATCACTCTTTAAAACGACTCGATCTTCACATTAAGGAGTTGTTCAAAATGAACAAATCGTTCATAACCAATTTCTACCCGTATCACCCTTAACCCAGGCATGGCTACTTGAATGAAGATGAATCAGAGAGTATTTGCTCCATGTCTGTTAGCTGTATAATAGTGTGCTAGCTTATTGATGCATGATTCTCAGAAGCATTTAAAATAACAGCAGTCTCTTCAGATTCAAGACAAAGAGTAAGCTAAATTGATGCATTTTAAATGTTTAATACACCTCATAATATAAGCAGCATTTTCTATTTAATTTATTTTAAATAGCAATACTACTACTAATACTACTGCTAGCAATACGCAGGTCCCTTAGCTTTCTATATCTCTGACACTGTCTATGTTCTCTAATCAAAGTTTCTTTGTAAGTGAATGGGGGTGGAGGAGAAGAAGAATGCTACGTGTCAGTGCTGCTGTGCCCACGTAAATGAATTATGAAATTTGGAGTCGATCATTATATCATGCTAATACTGTTCTGATGTGAACATGCTGGGTAGTGCAGCACCCCGGGGCCATTTCAATATTATTTTCCGTAAGTTTTCACAGGGTGTGTGAAATAAGGTAGAAGGCTGTTATTTTTTTGGCCCATAGGCTTTCATTTGACACCTGTGATTAAGTACTTAAACAAGAAATGCACAATATGGATGTCTAGTTTTCAGTTCTTTGACTGGATATAATAACAGGACACAGACACAATGTCCAAAGTTGAGGGTTAGGGTTCAGTTAGAGATGTCATACTTCTGACGACTATTCTTCTTTCCTGTGATACCCTACCCTTGTTTGGTCTGGACCTTATGTGCTTAGCTACAGACAACCGGAAAATATGCACAGTCACAGATATTCACATACTTCGTACAATGCAGTGGAATGCAATGGAATATTTTGATACCATGTGTTTATCAATACTGAAAAATGATTGATCTTTACCAATCAGTTTTCAGGTCAGCTTGTACCCTTTATAGCCTTGTTTCTTTTTGGCTTTTAGGCATGAAACCCAGTGTGGACTTCTGCTCTTCTGCTCTTCAAAATGTAGCATGTTGTGCATTCTGAAATGCTTTTCTGCTCGACGCAGGTGCAGAGAATTCTTATTTGTATTGTCATAGACTTTCTGTCAGCTCAAACGTTTTTTTGCACCGTTTATGTAAACTCTATAGGCCAAAAGCTCCAGTGCTGTTGGATAAGTTGCTCCAATTTTTTTTTAAGTATCAATCTTTTTGATTTTCAGCATTTGTAATTCTACAGCAGGACCAAAGCCTTCACTAGGTTTTGATAATAACCTGCAAACATATAAAGACTATTGAGGCTGGTAGGAAGGTATATTTTATTATATTTTGTGCATATGTGTGTGTTTGTCTCTAATAGAGATAACACTTATTTTAGCATGTGCATCAAATCTATGAATATAGAACAAGTGCATGATTTATTGTCATTCTTGAGCTTACAGACACTTTATATCTCAGTATTAGGATACAGCTCATTTCACCTGAGCTTGAATTGCATAACAACACACACACACACACACACACACACACACACACACACACACTTTTCATGGTTGAGTGCAATCCAGAAATATGTACAGTATATTTCTATACATTATTTCTCAGATGCTGATGCTGTAACTTGCTTTGATAAATGATGCAAACGTTCTATTTTTCATCCATCCGCAGACACACACACAGACACACACATATATACACAAAATATAACACTGTGCATTTAAGTATACCTTATTTGTTCCTAAGCAAGTCTTCACAAGTAGTCAGGAGACTCCGATAAATCCCAGCATGTTGAAATCCATGCTCAGTGTCCTACATGACCAGTTTTAATGACATCACAACACAGTCTGCCATTTGAGAGCTGACCTACATATGGCTCTGTGTGTGTGTGTGTGTGTGTGTGTGTGTGTGTGTGTGTGTGTGTGT
>JAAIIK010000085.1:1202385-1219018 GCA_014706435.1 Silurus glanis | reverse complement strand
ACTGGGAAAACATGTGAACCAATGACAAGACAGATCAGAGGATTTCAATTTTTTTTTTAAACAAAGACAAAGCAAACTAGATTTAAGTGTTTCAGGAAGACGTAGGTCTTCACCTGTCGTTTGAAGATAGCCAGTGACGCCGCTGATCAGACATCTAGGGGAAGTTCATTCCACCACCTCGGTGCCAGAACAGAGAAGAGCCTTGAAGTATACTTACCTCTTACCCTGAGAGAAGGTGGTACCAGTCGAGCAGTACTGGAGGATCTCAGGCAGCGTGGTGCAGTGTGAGGAGTGATGAGGTCTCTGAGGTAAAAAGGTGCTGGTCCTTTTTTTGCTTTGTAGGCAAGCATCAGTGTTTTGAATCTGATGTGTGGGTCATTTGCAATGGAAAAAAAGCGTTCAGAGGCAGACCTGCCAGCAGAGAGTTGCAGTAGTACAGTCTCAAAATAACAAGAGACTGAACAAGCACCTGAGCAGCCTGTGAGGATAGAAATGGTCGAATCCTTCTAATGTTGTAGAGAAGCAGCTGACAAGAGTGAGTCACATTAGCAACATGTGAGGAAAAGGACAGTTGTCCATAGTTACCCCAAGGTTGTGAGCAGTGACTGAAGGGGAGTAAACTTGATACCCACAATTCTTTTGACTCTCACACACTTCACACACTTGTGCTATTCTAAATAACTGAATAGCTGTTCTGAATAAAACTCTCTGCGTTTGTTCCTCTTTTGTCTCTCTCAGGTGCACAGGCCGGTACTTCCTCTGGGTCCAGTAAGTAAAGCTGTTCTTTATTTCAGACTTGATGTTCACAGCACCTCTTCTTCTGTCCCTTGCTCCTTCACATTCTCTTTTTATTTGTTATCCTATATGTTGTTTCCTCTGTTCTCATTGCTTCATTTTTAATAGGCCATCTGTCTCATGTATTTCATCATCAGCAGCAGCTCAGGAACAGAGACTGCGGGGTGAAAAAAGAGAGTGAGGCCGGGTTACATGACAGACAGTTAGGACAGAGCAAGGGAGAGAGAAAGGAAAGGGGATTAAAGGATAGGGGTCGATCCCAGATGGGTGGAACAGAAGGAGAGTGATTATCAACTGTCTCCCAGGACACGCCCTCAGCTCTGGAAAACACTTTTCATAAACACAAACTAACACACACTGGGGAGGGTGTTCTTGTTGGATACGATCAAAATGACATCATGACTTTAGCACGGAAATAAACCGATAGTAGGACTCTAAAAGAAGTTTCAAAAGGTTTACAGATCAGTCTGCTTTGAGGTTGTTTTGCTGTAGACTTTAATAAGATTCTTTCCATAATCTAAAGAATATATCATCTCTCAAGAGATGCAACTCCACAGGTGATACAGAGGAGGCTACCCTGACAATGGGAACCATGACTACCATCTCCATTACCACATTACCTACTGTACCTGTTATAGGCATAGTGGCTGATCTAAAATATATTGACTGATAGTGAGTGATGTATACAGTAATACTTCGGTAATTCGTTCGGGAATTTGTGACAACTGAAACTGACAAGTACCGAACAGGTAGTTTTCTCAATACAGTACTGTATTGTATCAGAAATGAAGAAATTGTATATAGGCATTTTTAATAAACTTTAGGAATTAAAATGCACAGAATGCACAAATGAGAACGCTTTGGAAGGTCACTATGCAACTGTTTGAAAGATAATATGAGACTGTGCATGTATCTGTTTTACTGTTTTACCACAAGACTGAAGTGCTCATGAATTTCATCGTGATAGTCAGTGTACAGATCCGAGCAAGCGATGAGTGCACCAACACTTTTTACAGTTGTCATAACATACTGTATACTGACATACCGCAGCCAAAAAGTACCAAGGTGTGTGTGTGTATATATACAGTATATACACACATATACAAAAAATACACACACCTGACTTATCTATCCATATGTGCTTCTTTCCCAGACTGTTACCAAAAGGTTGGAGGCACACAATTGTACAAGATTTCTTGGAATATAGTAACATTACATTTTCCCTTCACTTGAATTAGGAAACTCAAACCTGTTCCAGCTTGCCATTTCCCCTGTACACAAAGAGAGCTCCATGAAGACTTGGTTTACATGGGTTGGATTGGCAGATCTTGAGTGGTTTGCTATAACGCTGTGACCTCAACCCAATTAAACACCTTGGAATGAATTGAAACACTGACTTCCTCTCCTCACCCTACATCAGTACCTGACTTATCTAACACCCTTGTGGCTGAATGAGCACAAATCTCCACAAACACACTCAAAAAATCTAGTAGAAGACTCTTCCCTGAAGAGTGGAGGCAACTTGTAACTTATAAATAAAAAAAACGAATACAGTATAAACTTATCTTTAACATTTCTGCTGAACCTATCAGAGCTGTGCTGCTCTTTGCTGGGGTAGAAGCCTTTTAATTGGGTGAAAAAACCTAATGAACAATGTAGTTTTCTGGGCTCAGACATGAGTAGCACAGCCAGAACCGGCACCAGACCATAACTAACAGAGGAGCATGCAGCTTCCAACGAGGGGGCACAAAATCAGCAACAGTAACTTTTAAAAACAAGGCATAAAAACAACCAATACAGTGCAAGCGCACACTCATACAACTGGTACAGGCTGTCAGCTCATTTCCCGTAAAGTGCACAAAAAAAATCACAATCAATATTACCACGTCACAACAAAAAACAAAACAGATTGACAACTAAAAGCTACGAATCACATTTACCCTACGTAAAGTAAATAACTTACCTTTTTAAAAAAGTTGAAGGTGGCGTCAATTTTTTACAATTCTGCCTCGGCTCTATCAGCTCTGATCTCCGAGTTTGAGCTAACAGGTGTTTGCGTGATGTCAGATGGAGTAGGCGGTACTGGCTGAGAGGGCAGAGTGCTAATACATTCTAAATCTGAAGAAGGCCTTGCAGAAGCAGAACCGACAAGTCATTTTCTAATATCCATATTTAACACGATCCATAAATGCTGTGAAATAAACCACATTGCTAGCATCAAGGCTTCACTCAACATACACATCAATATGCTAAAGACGTAATTACATACGTGAGGCCGCAACGCAACTAATCAGAAAAACAGGTTTATTTTCATACAAAAAAATAACTACATCAATTGTGATTTATCAGTTTTATTACATAAAAAAAATCATGTAAGCTTCACTGTTTCAGTTTTTTTTCCTTGATATATTAAATGAATTCAAAGGGTTCCCTGGTGGTCTAGTGGTTAGGATGCAGCGCTCTCACCGCTGCGGCCCGGGTTCGATCCCCGGTCAGGGAACCAACCCCAGCCACTTTCAGTGCCGGTCCCAAACCCGGATAAATTGGGGAGGGTTGCGTTAGGAAGGGCATCCAGCGTAAAAACGTGCTAAATCAAACATGTGGATGATCCGCTGTGGCGACCCCTAATGGGAGAAGCCGAAAGAAAGTTTATATTAAATGAATTCAAACTGAGAAAATGTAATGCTACCCCATTTACAACAGTTTGGGGAAGAAGCACATATGGCTAGAAAAGTCAGGTGTCTCAATACATGCATCCATATCGTGGATTTTCTGCACAGACAACTAATTCTAGCCTCAGAGCATCACATTTGTTTTTGACCAAGCTTCCCTACTTTGCATAAGAGCACTTCTAAAGCTTGTACACATGGTACAGGGATGTGAATTTAAACCCATACATCATCCACTTTCCTTTTAGGAAGGACTAAAGCAAGGCTTTTTAGCTCCAGCTCCTCCGTTCCACTGCACTACACAGTTTTTAGCGCCACACCTGCTTCAGCACAGCAGCTAATGATCACCAGCCCTGTGTGAGTGTCAGCGGGTGTGTTGTGAGGTGCTGCGCATTGAAGTGTATTTCACAAGACTGGAGCGCTGTGTCCTATGATCTCCTAAAGTGGTTGCACACTAATGACACCCCACATGCACTGTAAAGCAGAGGTCTGGGACACACATATAAATGTGTTGCATTGCCTCATGACTCATGACATGAGTATAGAAGGGCAGTACTTTTTGACACATTTCTCAAAGGGCATAGTGTGACTGAAGTTTTACTGAACTAAAACTGTTCCTTTTTGTGCTCAACCCCAGATACTGATAATGGAACTCTGGACTTCACAAACGGTGGGACAAATTTGACCTTTAAAGGCTCCTCTAGTGCTGTAGCAAAGCTGTAGAAACGCTCGGCTTTGCAAGTGATTAGTATGTAATAAAGTTGTGGTGGTTTTTTTAATGAAAAAAAAAATTTTTTTTTTACCATTCCCTTCTACACGTACCTGTAGATTTCAAGCCAGATAGATGTTTGTTGAGTGAGACTAATTGTGAACAGTTAAAACAATGAAGAAATGCTGCAAGATCTGTAGTTACAGTAGATATACACTCACTGGCCACTTTGTTACTGACACCATTCTAATACTGGGTAAAGTCGTAAACCATCCTCATTTCTGTATCGCATGGATTAGTTTAAAATTCTGGTCCATGCTGATATGATGCATCTTTTTTGCTGCATCTCAATGGTGCACTATTGGATCAGGTATCTGTAGAAGCCTTGAAGTACAATAAATCCATTGTCATGTTTGTGAAGCCAGTTTGAGACAACATGGTCCTTCCAGCACTTCATTATTTATATAGGTTGTGGCATTCCATCAATGCTCATTTGATATTAAATGGCTTAGTATTTGCCAAGAAAGCATTCCCCACACCATTACATCGTTTTCACCAGCCTGAAATATTAACACAAGGCCGGCTGAATTTCATTCTGTAAATGCCAAATTCTGACCCTACCTTCTGCTGCAGAAATCTCAATTAATTGGAAAACACAACATTTTTCCTATTTTCAACTGTCCAATATAAATGAGCCTTAGATCACAGTAGCTTCAGATTCTTGGCTGGCAGGAGTGGAAGCTGAAATGGCCTTCTGCTGTTGTGGCCAGTCAACCTCAAGCTTTGATATTGTTGTGCATTCTGAGACTTATCTGCTCAACCCTGTTTTAAAAAAATTGGTCATAATGAGATAGAGTTGACGTCTAGCCATTGGGAACGAGTCTTGGCAATTTCCTCTGACCTGTCTCCTTCTGAAATACTGAAGTCCAACAACCATGCCACAGTCAAAGTCCCTGAGATTCCTCATATAATTTTAAAGCTACGATGTCCAGAACATCTCAAAGATATAGAAGAAAATTTATAAAAACGTTGGATTTATTCACGGTTAATATTTCAATATTTATTAAAAGCTTCTTTTCTTTTCACATTTTTATTTACAGCATTACCATCATAATAGTGTGTACATTATCTTATTCACTGAATACCGGTAGTGAATCCGACATTGAGCCCCCCGATATAACCAAAATGAGATAATCCTCGTTTCATAACACCACAGCGAAGATTCGACTGTGAAATTGGTAGTCAAATTAGGCTCCTCCTATCGAAGATCCTTTCGAAACTGCTTCGACTATTTGGGGTCACCCCCACTGAGATCACAACTTTTGATGTAAACACTAAGTAAAGCACTTGACCAGAATCAACAGGATTGTATGCTTTGTGCTGCTGCCACATGATTCTGATAACTGAATTTATAGATACTATCTTTAATAAAGTGGCTGGTGTGTGTAAATTACATAGTATTATACCCTTAGAATAAGCACAAAGTGCAGACGTTTACTATACTGGACTGTACGGTATGTACTGTAAAGTAATAATACTAATACTAATACGTTATACATTTTCACTTTATATGTTTCAATGAAAAAGGGCTTTACATTGACTAATTGTCAGAGAATGCTTCGTTTTCTCTTCGTCCTTCATGGACAAAGCTTCATGTTGCACTGAAACGAGTAGAGCGGAAAATGTTGAGCACTATGTATGGTCTTGTGGCATCCGTAGAGGAGCAAACAACTGGGATTTCTGTTTATTGTTTCTAGCCAGTTATCCTCGGAGAGGAAAACCTGCTTACACAGTGAAAAAAAAAATAGTTAAACCCTCTTATATCAGGGGACGTGTTTTACAATAGCAAAGCATTTGAGACTCAGGTTGAAAGCATCAATTTCAATGCAAATGTGTTTTAATTTTGTAGCGCTAACTGTATGCACACACACAAACACACACACACACACACACACACACACACACACATACATACATACATACATACATACATACATATACCAGGCATGTTGTCTGTATATATGTCCACCCTAACCTTTTTGAGAGACTTCTCTCTAAATGCACAAAAGGGTTTTTTGCATCTCAGTGCTAGGGTAGTAAATAAATTGTATATTCTGTTTAAAATATATCTAAAATAAGCATAAAAATGTAACACAAGAGGGTAAAGTACTGAAAGACAGCAAGATTTGAGTCAGAAAGATTTAATGTATTAAAAGTATCAATCATGAAGACCTGATGTTTAGCTAGCAAAATAAAAATGGCCAATCAATATGCATGCATTACATACCTGTTAACTAGTGACTACTCATGTTTGTGTGCATCAGATGTGCTGTGGCATGACCAGAAAAATCGATTGGTTTAAATTAACTGACAAATTGGTAGCTTTGAAATGTTCATTCGCAGTGTGATGACAACAAGAGCTCATCATGGAACTGTGTGATATTCCCTCAAGAGAGATCCAGTACCATTTAATGTTTATGTGTGCCTATAGAGTGTGTCCGGAATGTACAATGTCGACTTGGAAGCACAGATTCCTTCTATGTGACAGATTTTTTTTTTTTTTTTTTTTTTTTTACAGCAGCATACATTTATTCTATGCTGTATGCATCTCATATCATGATGTGCATCGGTCCTGGTGCAGAATCAAACACAACAGAAACCCTCTGCAAAATGGAAATTAAGGATTATTTTCTTTTTATACATTAAGTTAGAAATAGTGACATGCTTTTACAATAAAAGAGCCAACAACAGGGTGGGGTGACGTCCTAATGTGATGTTAGCAATCCAAAATGTATTACTGAATGATACATCATGAATTGAAGTAACTAAGAAACCACAAAAGCTAAGAGAAACAGTGTTACCTTTGACTCTTACAAAGAGCTAATACTTGATACTTCCTCCTGTGAATGTTAAATAAACATCTGCAAACTGTATCATAAAAGCAATTACATGTTCTTTTTAATTTGTTGACTATTATTTGGTTTCAATTATATGGAGCATTTAGTCTCTCTACATCTGTGAATTTAATGTCAATATAGATATGATTGCACATTAGACCCTTAATGATAACTTATTTTGCCTTGCAGCTAGAACTAGTACAAGAGCTGGAAATGAATCAATACGCCAAAGCATTCCATTGAGCCTAGCAGGATTCTTGGCTTAAAACAAATGAGAGCGTATATATATGTATAATGGCTGTCAGTCGATTAAGATACTTAATCGCATGATTGTCATGAGTTAACGCACAATTAATCGCACCTTAATCCCAAATTCTTTCTGTGGTAAATGTACCTTAAATTAATACTTTTCAAGTTTTTAATACTCTAATCAACATAGGCATAGACAAATATGGATTTTTTTTATGGATGTCTGAATATTTTTTGAATTTATAAAGCATATAAAGTATATTTATATATACTTCAAAGTATTTTTATATGTAAATGCACTGGCAATGCGTTGCATTTGATGCGAACCTCAAACCAACGTAGTTATCGAATCGCCTCATTCTAAGCCAATAGCTCATAAGACAGCACAGTCAGCAAGACACCACCGTCGCTGACTTCTGTTTCAGTCACACCCACAGAGTGACACCAGGAGTCCTCTGCAGAGAATTGTGGGTGGCCTCATGCAACGAGGGGTATTAGTGCGCACTTACTGTATGAAGTTAATTGGTTAAACAGCAGCCCTATACTGAATGAAGCTGGGAGAGCTGGGATTTCTCATTTATGAAAGCATATAAACACTGCATAATCACACAAACAGCATGCACACTGATAAATGAGTGGCTCATGGAGCCAAATGAATCAAATGTAATGCTGTGTAAGGTGGGCAGTATAAAAAAGGAGGGATGATGGAGGGAAATTAAAAATGGAGAAGGTGAGAAGGAATACAGAGCTTCAAAAATCTTGACATGTATACGTGTGTGCACGTGTGAAAGATAAGCATATAGATTACTATGTGTACAGGTTGTGAGCTAAATGTCGATGTACGGCACCAGACATAGGAAATAAAAGACTTCCTGGTTTGTCTAGCTTTAATTTCTCTATAAAATATCAATAAAGATCTCATTACTTCACCAATACTCATCATATTATCTGTATTTTAGCCTATAAACATGACCATGAGTGCTAAATAGCATTCGTTACACCCTGCTTTTGGAATCGTGCCCAAATTTGCACACATGCATGATTTGCTATTTGTACTGCAGATACTGGACCTGAATAATAACAAGAGTCCAGTGTGTATGAGGGTGATTTGTAAAAGGGAAATACCATCCAGTTGGGGCTGTTGGAAGACAACACATTGTTCTAATATCCATAATATTTGTGTTTTCTAATGTAATGTAAAAAAAAAAAAAATGCTTCAAATCAATGTTCTAGTTCTAGTCAGGACATATTTTTCAGAACTTTCCTAGCAAAATTACATGAGTACCTTGATTACCGATAAACCTTTTTTAATTATGCAGCATTTATTGTTATCATATACGTAATAAATCATTTGCATTTCCACTATATGCTCAAAATCTTTACAACATATACATCAACTTTTTTTATTTTATTTCTCACAATACATATGATTGTAATGCATTTAAACACATATTTTTAAGTAATTGGGAATTTGTTAGCATTTTCTTTCTATGGAAGTGTGAAAAGCCATGCTGTCAGTAAGCATGAATACGCTAAATCTGTGACTGTTTTTAGAGTAGATTCAAATGAGTTTTGTTGGTCGCTAATATGCAAAACAAAATATAAATTATTGAAAAAATATTATGAAAAATGGACAGATTTTGATTGGTTTGTATAGCCTTTCCAGGGCGATTAGGCCCTTGAAGGCAAACTAGTAATGGAATGGTATCCTGGAAAAAACCCGCTGTGATATTTCTGTATTTCACAAGGCTTGTATACTTAGGATGGAACAGGAATCTCGGACCTTACTATTGTCTCTTGCACTAATGTGTGGCGTAGCAGGCTACCAGGTTCAAACAGAAGAATTTTATTCTATTCTCAATTTGCTCTAATGAGTTTATTTCGCGACAAATTTCTACCTTGCATAATAATTGCTACCTGATACAATCGTGTATTTCATGCTTGTGATTCCGAGAATTCTAAATGCAACCGGCTCGACTTGACTCTGGATTCTGGAAATGAAAAAAGACAAACGTAAAGGATGATCAAAGACAAAAGAATCCGATGAGCTGAAAGGTGCTGAGAGAGCGATAAAAAGAGAAATAAAAATGTTTATGTGTTTTTTGCTGGGTCAGCGAGTGCCGTGGCTGAGAGGACAGAAATTGTTACAAAGTGTCACAGAAATAGGACTGAAAGAGTGCATTGTGGGAAATAAGCGTGTGCTCTGCACTTGATTAAAAAAAATAATCAATGTTTCGGGCTTATCTATATAAATCTATAAAAGCTTTATTAAAAAAGCGAGAGAACATCTGTTATTAGTTTTGATATTGTTCAGATAAATTGGTACATAAGATGTACATCCCTTCAAATGTAGCTTTAAATCTCTTTAAACAAATGTTTTAAATAGTGTAGTTGTTTATCATTAATGGCTGCCTTGACAGTCTCGAATATTGGGCACATTACTCTTTTTTATGTGTCTGGTTGCCCAACAACCTCCATGGCCTACAAACATGACCACCACGGACACCACCTCCCACACCACACACACACTTCAGTATTCTCATATTCCCTTTGACTAACAGAGCACATGTGTGTTCAATTACTCACACCCTTTATAAGAGACTCTAGTTTATTCTAAATTCTGAAAAGTATATACTCAGTTTGCATTTAAGCATTATAATTACAAAGCCCTAATTCTTTGATCTTATCCTGTTTTTACCATGTATCAATGTTTTCATGTTTTGATCATCTTGTTTGTTGAGCTATTGACAGTTTTTTTGTTTGTTTTTTACCTCAAGCCTCATTCTCATTTTTGTAAATGAAATGTAAAATATATATTCTATATTATTAATAGTAATATTAATTTATAATAACTGTAATTATTTCAAAGTTGACTATGAGATGGGGAATTGAGAAGAGTCCAAGGTGGTGGAGTTCAGGTATCTGGGGTCAGCAGTGCAAAGTAATGGAGAGTGTGTTAGAGAAGTGAAGAAAAGAGTGCAGGCAGGGTGGAGTGGGTGGAGAAGAGTGGCAGGAGGGATTTATGATAGAAGGGTATCTGCGAGAGTGAAAGGGAAAGTTTATAGGACTGTGGTGAGACCTGCGATGTTGTATGGTTTAGAGACAGTGGCATTGAGTAAAAGACAGGAGGCGGAGCTGGAGGTAGCAGAGCTGAAGATGTTGAGGTTTTCGTTGGGAATGGATTCGAAATGAGTTTATTAGAGGGACAGCGCATGTAGGACGTTTTGGAGACAAGGTGAGGGGGGCGAGATTGAGATGGTTTGGACATGTGCAGAGGAGGGACATGGGGTATATCGGTAGGAGAATGCTGAGGATGGAGCCACCAGGAAGGAGGAAAAGAGAAAGACCAAGGAGGAGGTTTATGGATGTGGTGAGGGAAGACATGCAGATGTAGAGGACAAGGGGGTATGGAGACGGGTGATCTGCTGTGGTGACCTCTAATGGGAGAAGCCGAAAGAAGATGATGATTTAGGACAAACCAAATAAAAGGTTTATTTTTATAGTACCTTTTATTCTGAGCTGTTAACAAAATGCTTTACAATTAAAAGTATAAATTAAAGCAAATAGAGTATTCACAACCAAGTATCAGTCAAGAAAATAACTGAAACTTAAAATTTTTTAGGAATCAAAAGAAAAAAAAGTGAGATTTTAACAAAGATTTAAAAGTAGTCAGTTTTGAGGCTTACCTTATTTTAAAAGGCAAATTGTTCCACAGCTTTGGAGCAGCTTAAAACTCTATCACTTCTGTTGATGTACTCGGTTATTAGTACATGTATAAGAAGATGATGGGACGATCTAAATGAGCGTGATGAAGAATGGAGCTGTAATTTGTCAACAAGATATTTGGGAGCTGAATCTTCGAAAGCTTTATAGACAAACATTAACTATAAAATCAACTCTAAAACAAACTGGAGTTATTAAAGTGATGCCGGGTTATATGTTCTCACCTATGTGTATTAGTCAGAATGTCTAAATCATTTGTGAAACTGCTCTTGCCATTGCTCTTGATCCCAAAGTTCAGCACTTTAATTTCAGTGAGAATCTTTTTTATTTTTATTTTTTTTTACATTTTAACATTTTGTATACATTATTTTCTCCCTATATACATATCTGTGCTTAATTTCCCTAAAATACCCAACACCAGGAAAGAAAGAAACAAGAGAAAGTCTGAAGAAGGTACCAGTGTGACTCTGATTTAGTTACAAAAATGGTGTAAAAATGTCATTTGGAAAATGACTGGTATGCCTGTAGTATAAAGATGGATGTTATATTGGATGTTGTTCCTCTTGTGATTAGGAGTGTGTTGTGGAGACTTTGGTGTAGAAGTGATTATGAGGGAATGTGAAACGTGTGTTGTTTACTGGTATGTTGATGCATAAAAATGAAAGAATGTGTTCATATGTTAGTTTCGTGTATTAGTATAGTTCAGTACATTTCTGGGCAGCTTTTTTTTGTTGTGAAAATGTTCTGGTGTTAACGTTATGTGTTGTGTCATTTTTGTCGTGTTTTGTAGTGCATCTCTGAGCCACCACAATTAAAATAATTAATAATAAATAAATGTAGCTCTAAACAGCAGTATTCAGGATTCATGCACTTTAAGAACTTTCAGTTCATGTGTAACAAAGATAAGTAAGTAATTTTTTTGTCAAATGTGAAAACACTCAAACTGGTAATGAAACGTGACAATTATTTTAACAATTTCAGGTAAATCATGAAAGAAACAGTAAATCTTTTTGTTTATTTTACAGTGACAAGATACATGTGCTTACCTAATTGTATAAAGTTTTTGGAGATTGAGAGAAAAAACATTAGACCTAGAAAGGTTGTTTATATATGAAAGATATATATATTGCTAATATCTAATGACTTGATTGACACTGGTAGTTTTTGAGGTGAATTTGTTAAGTATTAGAAGGTATAATTCATTATATGATAATATTTAATAAATGTAAAATATGGGAAACATGCACCCAGCCATAACATGGTTGTTATAAGAGATAATAAGTTTGGTGTTGATACTTCAAAGCATTGTGGCACCAGAACCTCATGCTCATTGTGATAAGCTCACTGTAATATTTTATGATAAAAATAAACTAATTGTTTTGATCACTGTAGCGCCACCATGTGGCCAATTGAGGCAAGGCTTGCTGCTGTTGTGGATCGGTGGAGAACTACTGTAGCATACCTAAAAGTCTCTAGTCCACTTGCAATCCAAAATGTGAAGGCTAGTGAGCTTTCCATTTTTATTGTATATGTATTTGTTAAATAGCAAGAGGCAACTTGTGTTGTTATGACTTTTTGTTGTGGTGGAAGAGATGATGGAAATAGATGTTTCAAATCATTTTGGAATGAATATCTTTTGTAGTATGAAAGCAGCAGAACATTGAGGTCATGTGTTTTACTGATTGACACACCCTCTCATATATTCTATTGCTTGATTAGTTGTAGTGTAGTTATATCAGTTCTAGTTTGGTGCGTAGGTGAAGTAACTGCAGCTGCCCGCTTTGATAGCGTGTATCAGAGAGCACCGCTTAAGCAGATTACCTTAATTGTATAGACAACTAGTTTATGTGAGGTATGAGACTGAGAGAATAAGGGCACCATCGTGATCCTTGTCATTATTATCATTTCTGCATGCCTCTCCTGCATCACCTTCAGAAGATTCTGGAGCAAACGAGGAGCCTTTGGGGAAATATGAAGAGAAAGGAATAAAGGAAGGCAAGAGTGTCAGAGTGAAAGACAGTGACAGCAAGACGAAAGGTATCAGTTCATGTTCTGTCAAAATATAAAAATAAATATATATATATATATATATATATATATATATATATATACAGAACTTCAGAAATATAGACTTCAATTTGGCGGTAAATTGTTTACAGAAGTTGGTGAGTAAGTATGCTTTATTAATAGCTTATTTTATTAATACTCTGTTAGCTTGCCATTAGTAATGCTCAGAGCACAGCAACATTTCATTTTAACAACAATTTAATCCTTCAGGTGTCATAATGTTGATACATTTTCAAAATAATGTTGCAATATAACCAGGGCTGTCTCAAGTTAAGCAATAGTACCAAACATAACATGTTTGCATCGATGCAGTAAAATTTCCTGTAAGAATTAGGCAGAATGCATTAGTGTGTTTCAGTGCCAATCATGGCAATTCAAATAATATAGAATAGATGATAATTATTATTACAGGTTAAAATGATAAATAGAATTGGTAGGTATTTATATAAAATTATGTTTTACCTCTAAGAGACATCTTGCTTTTTGGCACCAAAATTTATTTGTACTGGAATCAATTTTAGAATTTGAATGGAAGTCTAGGGCATGGGTGTGAATAGGACTATATAGGGACATATTAAATTGAAGACACATGCCAGGACATATTGTTTCTAATATTACTATAATATTGAATTGTATGTAAATTGAAGCTTCAAGTCAATTGCAATTAAATAAAAAAAATCCAGGCAAATTAAATGAAGATACAGCAACCTAATCAGGTGACCACTGTATCGCTTATATTTACGACAGATGCCCTTATCCATAGCAACATACATTAATCACATTCATACAACTGAGCAGCTACGGGGTTAAGGGCCTTGCTCAGGGGCCCAGGAGTTCCAGCTTGGTGTGACTGGGATTTGAACTTGTGGCCCTCACAGTCCACAGTCTATTGCCTTAATCACCAAGCTACAACCTCCCCACGCTGGATGCTATTGCTGTTGGTTTTTTTCTATCTAGCGATAACACAATAATTACAACTTTTAATAGTTTTGTAATTGTTCATATACAGTGGCATATATATACATTTTCCAGCATCTGGCATTCAGTCCACATTATTACATTAGTGCTTGATAAAAAAAATAGGTCTTTTTCCCCAAAAAGCCTTTTGTAAGCTATCAAAGCTTTTGCGATTTTCATTAGGAATTTCACTTAACTTAAGGTTTCTTGCTATAATTTCACTTGATAAGTATGGATTTGCGAGAACAACGCAATCGCTAATTGAGATGGCCATAAACATAGCAAAGCTCTTTTGTTTATATTAAACATTTTAATTTTAAATCCATTCTTGTGGGGGGCATTAAATCAAAATGAGGTCAGTTCTACTAACATTATTAGTTGGAGACTGAAATCCAAATTTCCACCATCAGACCATGAAAGACAAGAAGAAGAGCATTATCTTGACAAGAAGAATGGAACCAAGGAAGAAGAAGAAATGGAGAGTGAGATGACCGAGAGAAAAATGTTTGAAAAAGGGAGAAGCGGGAAAGTTGACAAACAGCATGGGAGCAGACTTTACTATCACATTGAGAAAGAGAATGAACAAGAGAGACAGCAAGAGAAAAAAGGGTTGCCTGGAGAAAAACATTCGAGAACACATCACTCGGCAAGTGAGGAAGAGTTGGAGATGTCATTTGAAAAAGAGCATGGGAGAGGACATTACTCAAAAGTGGAGCAAGAAAGAGTAAGCGCCTATGATGAACATGGAAGAAGATATTACTTTGAAGCAGAGGAAGAAAGAGAGAAGCCCTCAGAAAAGGAGCATGGGATTGGACATCACTTTCAAAAAAAGAACGAGATGAAGACAGTGCACAGATGGGGACATCACTCTGATGAAGATGAAATATTAGAGAGACTTTCTGAAAAGAAGCATGGGGAAAGATATCACTCTGAAACTGAAGAGGAAAGACAGAGTTCAACGGAAAAAGAACATGTAAAAAATTTCTATGATGGAAAGAAAGAAAGAGAGAAACTGTCTGAGGTAGTCCTTGGTGAAAGACATCAATCTGAAAATGAAGAACTGAGGAAGAGCTCAGCTGAAAACCTGGATGGGAGAAGTCATTACTCTGAAAGAGTAGATGAGATGAAGAGGACCTCTGAAAAAGAGCACTGGCATAAACATCTCCCTGAAGAAGAGGGGAAAAGGGACAGGTTTTTTGAGCATTGGGGAAACCATCACACTGAAGGAAAATACATGGCAAGAAATTACTCTGAAAAAAAACATGGAGAAGGAGACAATTCTGAAGAAGACGAAGAAAGAGAGCATGGAAGAAGACATCACTTTGAAGGAGAGAAAGAGAGAGATAGGGCATCTGAAAAAGAGCATCATGGGAGACATCACCATGAAGAAGTGGAAGAAAAAGAGCATGGGAGAAGACATCATTTTGACGAAGACATGACACGACGTTTGCCTGAAAAATACCTTGGGACAAGACATGGGGAAGACAGACAGAGACACTTTGAAGAAGAGAAAGAAAAAGAAATAGCACATGAAAAGAATCATGGGAGACATTCTGAAGAAGAAATAAGAGAGATGTACAAAAAAAGAGAAAATGGAAAACATCACTCTGAAGAAGAAGAAGAAGAAGAAGAAGAAGAAGAAAGCCTGTTTACAAAAAAGCATGGGGCAAGACATCACTCTGAGCACTGGGGAAGACATTATTTTGAAGGAGAGGAAGACAGAGAGAGAGATTCTGCTAAAGTGCATTGGATTAGTGGACATCACTCTGAACGAGCAGTGGAAATAGACAATAAGAGGAGACAGCACTCTGAAGAAGCATTAGAAAAAGACCATGGAAAGAGACACCACTCTGAGGGAGAAGCAGAAGGAGAACATGGGGAAAGACATCATTCTCAAGGAGAAGTGGAAAGACACCATGGGGCAAGCCATCACTCTGAAGGACATGTGAAAAAAGACCATGGGGAAAGCCATCACTCTAAAGGAGAAGTAGAAAAAGACCATGGAGGAAGTCATCACTCTGAAGGAGAAGTTGAAAGACACCATGGAGGAAGATATCACTCTGAAGGAGAAGTAAAAAGACACTTTGAGCAGCATCACTCTGAAGAAACAGCAGAAAGACACCATGGGGGAAGCCATCACTCTGAAGGAAAAGTTGAAAGACACCATGGGGGAAGACATCACTCTAAAGAAGAAGTAGATAGAAACCATGGGAAAAGACATCACTTTGATGGAGAAGCAGAAGGAGACCATAGGGGAAGACATCACTCTGAAGGACAAATAGAAAAACACAATGGGGAAAAACATCACCGTAAAGGTGAAGTAGCTAGAGACCATGGAGGAAGACATCATTCTGAAGGAGAAGCAGAAGGAGACCATAGGGGAAGACATCACTCTGAAGGAGAAGTTGAAAGACACCATAAAGGAAGACATCACTCTGAAGGAGACATGGAAAAAGACCCTCGGGAAAGTCATCACTTTGAAGAAGAATTTGAAAGACACCATAGGGAACGCCATCACTCTGAAGGAGAAGTGGAAAGAGAACATGGGGGAATACATCACTCTGAAG